>JAWNZC010000051.1:7500-607500 GCA_035771165.1 Paragorgia papillata
GAGTGCTCAACAACACCGAAGTGAAGTTCAATCTACAGTTAGTTCTACAGTATAGTTCAATCTACAGACACGGTGTTTCGCTGTATAACAGCTCATCAGTGTAGCTTGGAACAATCTGAATGAATTTCATCAATTACTTATACACATGCGATCGTCGGTGACAACCGCATGTGGGACAGCATCGGTGAAATACATTCATATATATATATATATATATATATATATATATATATTATATATATATATATAGATATATATATATATATAGATATATAGATATATATATATATATATATAAACAGTATAATAATTTTTGTGATTTCTGACTCCATAAAATTTCTAGTAAGAAATTCTAGTAAGAAATTGACAGTTCAAGTGGGA
Source organism: Paragorgia papillata (assembly GCA_035771165.1). Lineage (NCBI taxonomy): Eukaryota > Metazoa > Cnidaria > Anthozoa > Scleralcyonacea > Coralliidae > Paragorgia > Paragorgia papillata. The sequence continues at coordinate 7,882 of JAWNZC010000051.1, forward strand.
ATTCAATGCCCATTAGTAACATTTTTGTGGGTTTCTAATGAACTACAGTACAAACTACATTATTTGATGAAATTAGATTGAGCTTAACTAGACTTGTACAAAGTTCTTAGGTGCACATGAAGGGTTTTACTACCTGCAAATAGTGCAGATGTAATTTGCTGAATCATTGCTTCATATTTTGGAAAAAAACTGTCATGAATAAACTGAACATTCCAGTTATAAAGATCTATTATATATACTGTGTGTGTATAGCCTGTGAGCAGATGGCTCTTTCAGCTAATACTGTCTGTATTTAATGGCAGGAGGCTCATGAAATTTAGCTTTTTTACGTTTTCTTACATGATGTACAGTATCTGTATACTGTACATCATGTAAGAAAACGTAAAAAAGCTAAATTTCATGAGCCTCCTGCCATTAAATACAGACAGTTATTACTGTTAATAAGTGACTTTTGCAAATAAAATTATCCAGGTTATAAAATAATGTACTGATATACTACTGTACAGTACCATTCACTGTTTGATTGTTCTAAGTTTATTCAACGAGCACACTTGTTGAGATGGACTTTTTTCTTGTGTGTGTTTAGCCATTTAAAGGATGCATTGACATCAAAATCAGCCAACAGGCTAGGCTGTCTTTTATTCCTGAGAAATGGTTATAAGTTCTTCCATGTGTATGAAGATCTCCATTTGTGGAACGGCTAGAATGTGTACCAGATCTTCTAGTAACCATACACATGTTATCAAAATTGTCTAACAATTCCTTGTTAACAGCAAGTGCTTTGCAGTACCTGTCTATGGCATGTTTGTTTAGACCATTTGGTCCAAGGTTTCTTATCAAAATCTTGATCAATCGATTGAAATGTTCAAGTGCCAAGTCCAGTGGAATATTTCCACCAGGACCAGGTTTTAGCTTGTAGAACCTGTTCCAAATTGCCTATGTGCAGCTTGTGGAGAGAGAAAGCTGTTTATTTGGCAAAGAAGATAAAATGCCTCAAGGGCATATTTTCTGCTGCTTTGGCCATCTTCTATTAGATAGGGAAGACTCGTTGGCCATCACCTTCTGCAACTGCATCGTAAAAATTGCTAAGAAGTAGACCAGCTTCAAGAAATGAAGACTGATAATTAAACACATCCTTTACTACACCACATGTTTGCATGTGATGATTCTCTTCCACAACCATTCCATTGTGTGTCTTTTCATGGTGTCGTCAACTTTTCCCATCATAACGAAACGATTTGGCACACCCGGGGAACCTGCACATGTACCTTCCTCCAGCAGATTTTGAAACTTCACCAGCTTCTTTTGCTGCTCGTGTTTTATCAAGAATTGCTTGCACTTTATCATCTCTTAGAATGTACTTATTTACAACTTTGGTAGCCAATAAATTTAAATACTCACTCTTTTCTTGATTTGAGACATTCTCTGGGTTTATCTGAAATTTGCTTGGGCTTGGAAAGGCATCAATATCTTCAATTTCAAGTTCATTCATTGTTGCTGCTACAACTCTTGCTTCTAGTTCAAGTAAAAAGAATTTCTTGCATGCACTTACATTTTTGGTAACATCTGCTCGCACATTTCTTCTATTAATCAGATTTCTATCGCTGTACAATGTGCACTTGTCATTGGATGCAGTTGGGTGATAAAATCGACTGAAGATATACTAGAAGGTAGAAAGGCAAAAATTAGTAAACAACTGTACAGTGTACATAATAATTTAAGGCGTTAAGCGGCACTACACATAATTTATTAGTCATGACAAAATTAGTGGTGGTTGTTCAATACAGTATGTAGATCTGATACATTAAATTATTCGAATTTAGAGAGCATATTAATGTTACCATAGTAACATTAGTTAGAACAATTTAACAATACAAATAAGTTCACAATGCAATGTGAAGTTGCAATGTGAAGTGTACAGTAAGTGTGGTAGGGGTGTGTCTTTTTTAAATTGCTATAATTATTTCGTCATGTACATGTATATATTTATTATTATGATTTTGCTCATGCAAAAATCCTTAATTATGTAAATTGTTAATGACTGCAAATATTTACAATACATATACAGTATTGTACAATAGTAATCAATCAGTATATAGATCTATTGATCTATGAATTGTTATTGACATAATTTACCTCAAGAAATTTCATTCCACCATGAAAATCTGCTACTTCAAAATGAAGCCCTTCATGTCTTTCTTCAGCAGTAAAGCCATTTGACACCTCAAATAGCCCATTCACTCCCCTTTCAACAGTTTGCTGGTCCCCTACAACGCCCTGTTCTGTATAGTATGTGATTTCTTCTCTCTGAAATGATGGTACATATTTTTGAAGGTGGTCAAGAATATTTTGCATTCCATCAGCCTTATTCTCATTTTCATAGATTACACCAAGTAGAGTCTGCAGTGGAAAATGCAGATAAAATTACTATAGATAAACACAAATACATGTATTGCTATGTTTACAAAACATTATTCAGGGATCCCCAACCTGAGATGCCATACTGAGCTTTGAATACAATAATTATAGTACTGCATGTACTTGCATAGAATATAATATACAGTATATATGTAGTACCTCTCTCTCTCTCCCTTTCCCTCGCCCCTGCCCTTCTCCCTTCCCCTCTTCCCCCCTCCCTCCCTCCCTCTTCCTCTCTCTAAGCTGAGTATTTAAAAAATTTATCAACTTACAGTATCAGTAGACTTTTTCATTTCTTTGGAATACTGGTGTGGTATATGGTGAGTCACTACGTCTCTCAAACTATTCAAGCAAGGAATGGAGTTGGTTATGATTCTGCTGACCAAGTGAATGTAGTTTTGACGCTGCTTGTTATGCTCAAATTTGCTAGGACAAAATGATGCATTTTCCAAATCATCAAGTTTACAGATTGGCTTGTCACTAGGCAGGTGATTACCCGACACTCGGTTCTCAGTTGACATCAAACTACAATAATGAGCATCTGGATTCTGGTGATCCTCAGTCATGTCATGGGTTTCTTGGTGTATGTCAATATTATCAAGTGTCAACTTCCGCCCATGATCAGGACACAACTTTGCACATTTTAAAATGTCAGCTGCAGACATAGATGGTTCAGCATTGTTAGTGGCATAACTACAGTCATCGCATTAATCTTATAATCTTCTGAACTTTCTTGTTGTTCAAGTTTCTGTTTTGCAAATAAGGAGATACTTTCAACTGGGGTATAAATACAATTTCCAACATCTACAGCTGTCTTCAGGAGATTAAAGGACTTTATAATTCTTTTCCCATCTTCTTTGGTGGTTTCATTTTTGGACAAAGTTTGTTCATTTTCCTGTTCAGAGAAAATATCTCATTATTTGACAAAATGGATAATACAACCAGTGGCATAGCCAGGGTTTTGGGTTGGGGGGGAGGCAAGAACCTCGATCTCCAAGGGGGTCTGGAGGCATGCTCCCCCTACGGAGTTCATTAGCGACCCTTTGTTATTCTATAAACGTCTTAATGGGGCTGATACAAATGTACACGATTTATGTATTTTGAATGACGATTTAGTAGAAGTTGTGTTTAAACGCAAGCATGAATATGAAACTGAAAACAAAATGACTAATATTTTTGTAGGAATTTTTACAACTGCATGGGCTCGATTAGAACTTTATAATGTATTAGATTTGCTTGGGGAGAATGCTTTGTATGTAGATACAGACAGCTGTGTGTGTGTTTCTAAACCAGATAGTCCAAAGCCGCTCTTAGGTGATTATTTAGGAGATTTAACGAATGAGGTTCCTGACGAAATCCTTTACACGTTATCACATTCATCTGTGGTTGAAACATGTCGCGACGATGACATGGAAATAGACGTAGACATTGATCTAATGGAAACCAGAGAAACTCAGAGAATGAATCTGACAGAGATTTTGTCAATGACAATGTTTATTCTAACGAAGATGTTTCGTTTTACAGACGTTTTGATAACGAATTCTAAGTGTTTTAGGCGAATCCTTCACCAATGTGTTTGGTGGCGAGAAACGCAAATGATGAATGCATGTAATATTTTTGAGTGAGTAGACGCTAATTAAAAATAGCGTCCTTTGAAATGTAAATACTTTTATCTGACAAATATCTTTAAAAACTTTTTTTTTTGCTAGTAAGTTCTAGAACTGTTGAAAACATTTCAGACAGAAACTTTGTTGCAAAAAAAAAGACTATTTCTGACACTCAGAGGAAATATATATAGCCGTTTTTGAAAATCTGATGAATTGTTAAGCGAATAGACGCTAATTAAAAATAGCGTCCTTTGAAATCGGTGTAATTTGTTTCTTACCAATTCATACTAAAAAGAAATTGTTCTTGTCGAGAAAAAAACAAACTATTTTCTCTGTTACCCTAAGAAAGGGTATATGACAAGCTAGGGGATACCGAAAATTCACTCGTTATTTTGGATGATTTAATGTCACATTGCTCAAAAGATCAGCGCGTGTCGGATTTGTTCACTTGTGGCTCGCACCATAGGGGTATCTCCGTGATGTATTTGACACAAAATCTTTTCCCCCCTGGTAAACAATCTCGAACTATTAGTCTAAATTCTCATTATATGGTTGTATTCAAGAATGCGAGAGATTCACTGGGAATCGCAACATTGGCCCGTCATATGTACCCGAAACACATCAACTATTCGTTAAACTCGTTCCACAACGCAACGAGTAATCAACATGGTTATGGTTACCTCCGCCTAGACATGCATCAGATGACACCGGAAAACATGCGGTTACGAACAAATATTTTACCAAATGAGCGGCAAATTGTTTCCACAAAACGTACATAAACCAAATCCATATCTCAGTTCACGTCATTTCACCATGTCTAAGCGGATGAGAGACAATCTACGATACTTGCAAGTTCTTGCAAAAAGCAAACCAAAAGTTCGAAAAATCATTGTGGAGCATGGTCTGGCAGACTTAGTTTTATGTATCTGCGAATGCTCGTTGAATTTATTAAAAGGTGTTATCCCATTGACACCTAGTCAAAAGCAAAAACTTTCGCGATACAAGAAGCATCTCCGTGTTCTAGCAAATAAGAAAGTGTCTCGAAAAAAGAAAAAACATCTTCTTAATCAAAAAGGGGGAAACCTTTTATCAGTTTTATTACCACCAGTGCTTAACATGTTGAGCAGTTTATTTACGAAATGAGTCATTTCAAGCGTATGGTACTTGTTCCAGAAGACACACTTCACAGACTTGAACGTAAACAGAAACAAGAAACATCCCCTCTTGTCACAAATGTTATGAACATCAATGAGAATATGGATAGTGTTCTGAGACGTACACACATTTTTTGCATGAAAAGCAAAAATTATATTATGCTGATCTAGAACGATATTTAAACGTGAAACATCAAAAGAACAACGATTTTCCCACGATTAATGTTAATAGTAGAACTTTTAACCCTAACAAGCCGGCTGAAGAAAAAGAAGGAACGTCAAAAGAAACATTGAGCGACTCGATTATTGTCGATTCTATACCTAAACTGTGCATGAATGAGCAGTGTCCATCTTCAACAGATTAAAAGCTTATCCTAACGTTATATCTTGGGACAACACAGGACAAGTAAAGTTACACGGCAATGATATCCAAGGGTCAAATATTTCAGATCTACTAAGCGACGCTGTGAGAGGGAGAAAAAATTTCAATCCCGCTGGTTCAAAGGAATTCTTTAGAGTGTTATCAAAGATTAATATGCCTAAAGATCTTTTAAGAAATGATGAAAGCTGGAGACAGGCACAAATTGAATCCTCGTCAGAAGATGAAGAACTTCTTTACACAAGTCCACTGCACGGGAGTCCTTCCAGATATTTATTAACGTCCCCAAAGGAAACACCAAAAACTCGCTGGCATAAATATTAATCTTTATGTAAACGTTTTTACGATCATTAATAAAATTGCTTTCAAATTATCCAATTATCAGTCTTTTGTTGTCGTTTTTCGTGGTAGCAGGTCTTTTAGGAAAAAACCAGTGGGCGAGTGCAGTGTTCAAGTCGGGGTAGAAAAAAAAAGTCAATATTGAACGAATAAAGTTTTATTTTAAAAAATTTAAAAAGGTATTACAAGTGTTTATTGGTTTCTATACGTTCGTCGACGTTTGTCCTGGTCTCTTCGTAGCACGATCTCCATTGATCATCATCTGTTAGGCAACTGTGTTGTTTCTGACTAGGATGGTTAGTCCTACAACCGTAGCACTTTTCATGACAAAGCTTCGAATATTCTTCCCACAAAGTTTCATTGTAAATAGCTTCGAACATTGAAAACAATTTTTCATATAAACCCTCCATCTCTGCGGTCTTATCCAACAGCAAATAGTAAGCAAATGATACGCCGAGAAAACCGACGCCGTGAATAAGCATATTAATTAGGATTTCTTTGTCTAAACTCTGACGTCGCCCAAACTCGCCCAGACACGTTCTTTTGTTTAAATTGCTAATGAGTCATTAACACCAATAGTTTACATGGACTTAAACATCGAACTCAGCCATTCTATAGACAAATAATATTTCGTCTGTACCTTACGTTCTTACAGTTTCTCGATTCGATTCCTCATACTCGCGACTTCTCGATTGACTTTACGAGTACGGCAAACCGTTCCGTATTTACACAACGGTTTTGGACTTTCGAAGACATCTCCTCAATCTAAGTATTAGTAATCAATGGTTACTGCTTGTTGTCAACAAAGGTTTAGTTGTTGCGGTGTTTTTCTTCACGATGAGTGAAGAACAGTACGAAGAAGAAAATAAAGAATGGAGACGAGCGATAAACCTTCGACTTTACCTACGGGATCATCAGCTTATAGAAAACCGCAGGGACGAAGATTTAAACACACAATTACTTCGAGCATATACACTCTTAAAACTAAAGAAAAGAAAGACACTACAGAGAATGGTCATATTATGTCAAGACAAAGTGATAGAGCCTTGGTGTCTGAATGAAAAGCAGACATTTGAAAAACGGTGCTCTTATCGTAACGATAAATTATCATATTGGTTAACAATTTATGCTAATATGCAACTGGAGAAAAGAAGGAAAAGAAGAGAATCTACGCTAGTACGATTTCCCGAGGCTTATATCGAGCGGATATTCGAACAGTCAAGGGATATGTTATACCAAGAGACTAAGCAGTTTTAGATATGTTAATCGTTTAATCGAAACAGAAACATTAGTGCTTATACAAACTTTTGAAAAGTTGTGATTGAGTAAGTGTACTGCCAATGGGGACTAAGAAGTTTATCTGCGAACATTGCAAATAATCGTTTACACGCTGAAAGCTAAAGACTTTACCCATTCATTCTGCGATTAACAGCGAGTGATTGTAAATAATAGGAGCTTTGTGTGATGGTAAATAGGAAATTATATATTTTGGAAACTTTATTTCGTTATTTAGTCATATTATAAAAGCGTTTCTTTAAACAAATCACATTTTAAAAATTACAATCTTTTAAGAGCCACCAAATCATTGAAAGAATACAAAGAAATATTCTCATATATTGAAAGCAAAAAGTCCAAGTTGAACAACTTTTACACATCTATAAAATGTTTTCAGGCATTTGGTTTAGTTATTAATTTTCTAGCTTGATGAGTTTTTTCTTTTGTCTCCTTTTGTACACTCAGGATAAATATGCAAATATCAACCTTAGCAACATTAGTTAACAAGCTGCTTGACGACGTTAATAAAATAGCCGAGTCAGGCATTTAACCCCCGACAGTTTATATTCTGGCAAACCCCTCTGAAGAAAGTGTTTCAATATCTTTTGAACAGCTTACCGAACGGTTTCTTCATTGAAGGCATCATTTACTCTATCCAGCTAAGGTTAGGGGGAAGCTAGAATCATTTACACACTCTTCGCTTGCCAAACTAACAACAGGACTGTCTCCAACAGGTTCATTAACTGTGTTTTCTTCAAATACGATAACACTTTCGACTATGCTTTGATTTTTTGGACCAAGAAATAAATATTTTAAACTGAATACTTTTGAATTCTGCCTTATGAGACGACGCGACGCTGTACATTCCCCATGGTTACACCAACGCCTCGCCTAAACTTGCCCATACATTAATACCTCTTCATGCCCCTTATTATTCCCCAAAGCTCATGATCACCCCCTAAAATGAATTAAATATTCTACTTATATGCAAATCCGGTTATGTTTTAGCCCATTAGTAACTTTAATGACTTTTCCCTTTTGTGTTCTGCACCTGCGAGAATCTTATAACATACTAAATCATAGCCACGAATTATTTAACCAAGCTCTGTAATTTTTCAAAGTGCTTGGTCAACGATGCTGTCGAATGTTCTTCTAAGTTTACAACGATTCGCTACCATTCAAGGCGACTCTTTTTAACTTCATACGGTTCCTATACGTATAAACATCACAAAAGCGAACCATCTAATATAAAATTCAAAAGCGAACCAGATGTCTAATATAATATTCAAAAGCGAACCAAATATCTAATATAATATTCATATATAAGCTTTTCATTGCTATGTGCCAATACGTTTTTTTCTGAACTCACGGCTTTTCGGATTGATTCGTACGTATCTTAAGTTCAGCTTCTCAAAGTGATTCTTCATTCTATCTTCCTTCACTCATAAACAAGGGTTCAGTTAGCAATGATTCTAGGATGACTTACTGTGGTTGACCATTTAGGTTCTAACCCTAATATAATATTCATAGCTTATTCAGATAATATTCGAGTTAAGTTATCTCAGCAGATTCAGACATTTAAATTGCTCCAAACTCTCCATATTCCTCCAAACAAGGTTTCAGATAAAAAATATGAAGTGTCTGTCAATTTCTCTCTCGTTCCTTGTAAAGAACGTCTATTTTGTTAACGTTTACTGTACACACATGCTCTGTATGCTTACATGTTGCTAACTGGTAGTAGGATAAAGTGTATAAATGAAAAGGTAATTACTATTACGTTATAAAGAAGAAAGTGGGATGCCTTTTGATAATGACGTAACTTCGGAAATCAGTCGGAGAGGTATCGGTTATGACGTATTACATGGGGGTTGGATGAAAGCTAGGGTTTAGGGGGGGGGGAGTTAGGGTTACTACGTCCCAAAGGAGCCTGATAAATAATGACGTATGCATAAATAATGAGATTAGGGGTAGGAGGTCCCAAAGGAGCCTGAGAAATGACGTATGCATAAATAATGAGATTAGGGTTAGGAGGTTCCACAGGAGCCTGAGGATGAATAAATAATAAGTTGAATATTTAATGAGGCGGCATCCCTTTGGCCGCCATAGTGGGGTGGTATTACTACTAGTAACGCCACATTTTGGTCTTTAATGTACGAATTAAGCGTTCAACAATAGACGTTTTGTTTCGTTAAATGTATTGTTCATCAGCGTCTGAAAGTGTTTGTTAAAGAACTCCGTTCCCCAATCAGTCAAAATTTTCTCTGGCTTTCTCCCTGACGACAAAATTACTTTAAAAGCGTCAACAAGCGCAAGCCCTGTTTTCGTCTTGAGAGGAATCACCCATGCATATTTGGAAAAGACGTCAATACATACAAGCAAATAACGATATCCGTCATTAAATTTCTGCATTGCTGCATATCCGCCAAATCCATTTGCCATTGTTCGTCAATACCTCCAACTAATACACGATTTCTTTTAAAGTTTCATTGAACCGGTTTGTGTAAAGTGTAAGCGTCTTGTTTCATTAACCATTCAAGAATCTGTTTTCGACGCAGTTTGTACTTGCCCTCTTCCTTTACATCACGGTACAAACGATCAGCGCCTCCAAAACCACCAGAACGTTTGGGGTCAAAATAAACACTTGACAAATACTCATCAATATTGGCCATTCTGTACTGTCTCAGTTTGTTTTATAATGAAACGGAATAAAATGACTAGGGTATTAATCTTCTGGTATTAAAGTCTCCGACTCGGCTGGAGCAACAACAACGTCCGATTGCTGTGGCACTACTGTTTCAGAAAGCACAACGCCAGACGTATTATGCCCTGTTGAAAAATTGGTACTGCTCTCAACACATCCATAGTTTTTAATAGTTTTACTATTATATCCCATTTGCAGATGACCCTCTAAACTTAAATCGTTACGACCAAAGCTAACACCAATTCTAAACATTTTCTGTTTGTTATGATTTTTATTTTCTTGGCTCTGTCATTTTGTGATCTGTTATAACAAGTCCCCATTTTAAAATTTTCTCTAAACCGTACACCACTGTCACCACAAGCAACAATGTATAGTATGAAGAAAGTAGACCAATGCATTAGGTTTTTAAAAACTTTTTTATTCACACAATTTTAATTACACAGTTGAATGGCACTTCAGTTTGCATGTACACATTATATAGTCCATTAAGTTATTAATGTTCATTGTTCTTGAGGTCTCAGCGTACATCTAGACCAAATAAACCAGCTCAGATTAAATAAACTGTCAAAATATTATCTGCATAAAGTGGAAGGACTAGGAAACGATAAAATCCTGCAGGCCTCCACGATTGCCCTCCAAATATTTTCACGGTCAATCATTGAAATAGCTTGGTCTGTGTAGGCCATCCAATGATACTCTTCATCAGAAATTTCACAAGGCTCTCTCATGGTAGTCCATTGATTACCATCCACCTCCTCCATCTCCAACTCCATCTCCTTGGCACATGTTGCTAGCTCCTCCAACTCTTCAATCTGTCTATGGACAAACTCGGTAGAAACGAGATCAATAATCTGCTCAAAAGTTAGAATGTCCTCAAAATCAACTTCATCGACATACATTTGCTCAAACAGATGTGCCATGCTTCTCTTTACCACGTTTCTTCAACCAGTTCACAAACACACTGACTAAATAAACAGTGACCGTAAGCATTGTACGTTTGTTTCATTAAACAGCTTCTTTATTGATTTGAACCATTGTATGACAACAGTCATACTTGTCAAAAACCGGTTTCTCTATTCAAAAACGTATTTCCGGTTCACATGCGCGCGCACAGGGCCCACACGGCCAGCCCTGGTAACTAAAAACTAGGGGTAAGAGGTCCGGGAAAATGCCGAGTCGACGGTTCTATGCATGTGGGTATACTACTGTGATTAGCTATGCAGTTTAATCTGCTAATGTCATAAATCGCTTTTTTATAATCAAATACAACCACAAATGCTGTTCACTTGATCAAGCTTTTTTATATCTATTTTAAAATATTAAAACACTTTTTTAAGTGTTTGTTTTTTAAGGCACTTTTTTTTTACTTTCAAGGACATTCCAGATTTGTACGACCTTTGAAAATCACTCTGAAGTTCAGTCCCATAACTCACATGACACTACTCGTATATGGATAAAAAAATTTATTCTTTCGACTTTAAACTATGTAATTTTTCAATCGTATTTCAGTACTTTTGCTTCATTTTTTTAGCAAATCAAGAATGGCTTCAGTAAACTTTCAATTGATTGTCATGTCCAATACGTATTACACTTGTAAGAGTTTTTACTTTCCCTTCTATATAGTTTGTTAACTTCAACATAGGCGTAACTTTAACCTGTTTACAAAATTATTAATGGATAAACTCGTTAAGTTTGCCAGAGATGGCAAAGATTCATCCTATTTCCAGCTGTTCCCAAATCAACCGTAAAAAGTTGGTTAAGGAACTGAAAATCAACTGTAAACGTTGCACAGCAGGAGAGCACTTTTTCTTTAAAAGTGCTATGCCACATCTCAACGGAGCATTTGGTACGATCGACACATGCGACCTCGAGAAATTGCTTGAACTTTCCAAATACAAGAAGATAGCTCAAAAGGACGACATTGGAAAATCCCCAGGGCAGCTACCACTGAAGAGTGCCGAACCCAGAACGACATCAAGTGACACTGAGACAACCGGTGCGACATATGTAGGAAACGATAGTGAATTAGAGATAACTATAGTAGATAATACCAATCCCTCAGATTCATTTGCTGGTAAAGTTGGCAACACAGCAGGCACTTTGGGCTCGGTTGTTGGTGGCAGTTTGAGCACCACAAGTTTAATAGACCTTACCAGTTCAGCAGGTGTGGTGGGCAACAGTGACAACAGCAACAATAATAATAATACTAACTCAACAACAGAAACGTCAATACCAATCGCAATGACCCTAACCAGTTCAGAAGGTGTGACAGCCACAACAACAGTAACACAAACTCAGCAAGATCAACACTTACTGCGATAGAACCTGTGACAGCAACAGCAACAACATCATCAACAACAGATTCTCTTGACAATGTTGAGAATGCTAGTATCACTAAACTAAACAACAATGAACGTAGGGTCCCTCGTAAACATTGCACCTTGCGCCAAGAAGATATTTCTGTAGAATTGGAATTGGAGTTAAGAGTTTTACACGTCTGACATTAACCCCTCCCGGGCGTGCTGTAAATTCACAGACACCACAATGTCCAAAATCAACGAACGCCTTCTTTGTTTTCTCGGATTCGTCAAAACTTATACCCCGTCTGAACGGCTTACATTAAATTTGGCGAACAATTTTAAGTTACTTAATGAATACGTTCGACATCTGACTAAGGTCCGTAAACTGATGGCTTCCACAGTCAGTAGGAGCCTTTCCACACTTATAACTGTTATAAAATACACTCGTCGGCACGTGCCAGACATTGAAAAGCTACCCGAAGTGATTGCCATAAGGAACATGCAAAAGCAGCTAGGCAGGGAGGAAGAACTAACAAGAAAACGCAAGCGAGTGGGTTTTTCTAATTGCAAAAATTAAGATTTTTCCATATATTAGATGTAATACGACAAGTTCGTGATCAGTATTACACGACTTCAGGCATTGCCAGCTAGAGGCATTTGTATGACTTCGACTGTCTCTATACATACAAGTTTTACCAGGCATGGGAAAGAGCTTAGAACGCTTCAGTTGATTGACAACACAGAATCCGAACAAAGTTTTCCGACGGACAATGTTGAAAAACTACATGCTGTGGTTTTTGAACCCGATAGCAGCGTAATTCTGATAGAGACAGATTTTAAAATAGTCAAAACTATGGGTCCTAGTAAAATGGGTTTAACCGATGATGAGTGACTTGTATATTTTATTAAACTTTACGTTGAGAAACATCGTACGACTTCACTAGTCGGTAAAAGTCACAATTATTTTTACATGATCAAAGTACTTAAGTACTACTACCAAAATGCCTCACGCAATCGGCACTTACTTTATGTCCCTTCCGGATTCGCAAAATCTAAAACTACGAGAAAGTCTCGCTTCTCTTTCGAAACACTCTTTCCGTCATCAACAAGAAACATATAATGACAAACAGCGTCATGAAAACGTACAATTAGGCAGATCTTTCATGCGGAAACGATTGGTACACTTCGACATGTTCGAAGAGGAGGAAAATGAAATGCACGCAATCAAAGACTCCAAGAGCCGAGTAGACTCGGAAGATTCTAACGATGAAGAATTACTGGCAGAGATCGGTGAGCTTGTCGCCCTCCTTGACCCTGTCTCCACTGCGCCAGACAATGCCTTACTATTTATTGCAAAAGTATTGCGCTACAATCCTGGTAAGAGTAGAGTATACCTGCAAGAACTAGAGGCAGTTAATGATTCTTCTGATCTTTATTGAGCTAAGTGCAATTCTACTTGGTGTGAAAAATTCGAAACCCTCTGTTATTGTTATCCCATAGATATGGTGTATGTCAGTTCCGAAAAAGCGTACCAGTTGAGAACAACAGCGCAGCAAATATACAATGATATTATGTCAAACCGTTAGTTCACACAACTTGACAATCATAAGTAACAACGTCAAAGGTTCGCACCTCGCAAGTTGTAGGAATCAGTATAAGTAATTAAACCGAATACGAAACAACGATAACTCTAAAGAAACGTAGTTAATGGAGAATAAACACGGTTTGGAAGTTTGCTTAAGTTTATGGACGTACACTTTCAGGGTTACTGAATGGAAATACATTCGGGTTCGGTCACTCAAGCGTACCATTTAAATATTAACCTAAACCAAAAGATTTGTACACATTCATATCCTTTCCAACATAAAGTATAGTTTGATTTTTAATCACTATTAAACTCAACACACATTAATTGCAATTGATCGATACCTGCTACCTGGTCGGTGCTCATTTTGCTTGTGGTGCGTGGTGGTGGTGCTTGACATAAAACCATGCAACCACCATCTTGGTGTGAAAATAATAGCCATAGGTCGGAAGTTGTGTGATATGTAATGAGTAATGATGAGTAATTTGATATGTAATGAGTAATGATGAGTAATTATTTAACGTCGTAAACACAGGATGTGGTCGCCCAATCATCCGAGCCAGAGGCTCATGTTAAAAGTGCACGACATCAGCTAAGACCTAACGTGTTGATTTTACGGAGGGAGGAAAACCGCAGAACCCTGCGAAAAACCCTCGGAGCACAGGAAAGACCAACTAAACTCTACTCACATGAAATTCAAGTTCGAGAACGGGGCTATTCCCAGATGGTCACCCATCCAAGTACTAACCCCGTCCAACTGGGCTTAACTACAGCGGTGAGAGGCACCGCCCTAAGAGCACACGCCACCCGTGCTTCATTAAGAAATTGCCAGCTTTCTCAGCAAATTGCCTTTGAATGCACTCGTGCAAACCATAAAATAATATGTTATCAGACCCATTTGCAAAGTTGTCTGACTCTTGGAGGGAAATGGCCGACATTCAGTTCAAAACTCTTATTACATGGGAAATTGAATACCAGCTGTCTTTTTACTTTTTTTCATTGATTTTTCATTTTCGTGATTGCAGATATTAGATTTTTCTATGTTGATTCTAGTCTAGAAATACAAAAACTAAATGGAAAATACTGCCTGAACTACTCCTTGTTCGGCGTTCCTTCATTTATATTCAGCTATTTTGAATAATGCGGTATATTCATTAGCGTATCGCAGGCGCGGGCTACGGCCCGACGGTTATTTCATTTTCGGAATGCGCTCGGGTTTCCTTCGGCCCCGTAGCCCGCGCCTGCGATACGCTGATATATACCGAATATAAAACAATGATGACTTTGTGTTTGTGGAAATTTAGTGGATTTTAATGCAGATTTCGTGGTTTATGCCGACAATTGTTATTAAGTATGGCATCATTATCAAAGAAGATTACTAACAGATGAAGTTTTGTGGATGATTTTTTATCAAAACACAATATCTTTCTCAGTTAAGAATATAACTGGTAGGTATATTTCAGTATCTTTTACTTGTCCAAGTCTCAAATATAAGTATTTATGTTTTATGGCTAGACTGCATTTTGGTGTACTCTGACTTGGGCTATTGTGCAGCCTAATTACTTGTCATATAACAGAAATGGCATCATGTAGAATATTACATGCCTACAATCATGGCCATAAATCATTGGGACAGCAGTGCAAATGAAGAGTCTGGTAGCCTCACACAAGAAAAACTATAATATATCGCCTTTAATCCTTACCTAACAATCTCTCCCCTCCCCCCTCCATCAATGTTGTTTCATTTTATACTTGGAGTGATATAACGACGAAAAAGAGCAATAGAATGGCAACATTGAAGGGGGGAAGGGGGGCAACTTCGAATGCGCAGTGGTTTTTACGAACTGTCCTAGGGTTTTTGGCCATGATTGGTAGATGTGTGGGAAATATGAAATTTACCTCAACAGAATATGAAGTGGCTCAGAAGTGAGCAAAGCGAATGAGTGAGATATCTTGTTCAACACGAGAAATAATTTCATATTTGCAAACATCCATGTAAAATGTTCTCATAATCAAACCAGGGAGTTTTAGGGTGAACAGGTTTTTTTCCTACTGCTTCTAATTCAGAAGCAACTGCTTCTAACTCAGAAGCAAAGCAAGCTTGCTTTTGGTAAAGAAGCCCTTGGGTAGATATTCAAGTTCATATCTCTAATTCAAAAAAATTCTATATAATTCTATTTAATGACTCATTGTCATGTAACTGGCATGACTGAACCACAGATAAGAAAAATTCACCTGATGGGATTCTTATCTATTTTCCTGGCAATATATCGCTTGTATTTCCTCCTAAGCTCACACTAGAAATATTTTTGTGGATTATTTGGCACAGGTTTCATTAACTGAGAGTACCAGCTGCGATAGTCACAGGGTAGTTCAAATTGACAGAGAATGAGAATACTTTATGTGAATTAATATTTAACAGTTATACCATGAGCTCGAGTCGTATATGAGCTCATAGCCAACGAGGCGCTTCGCCGAGTTGGCTATTAGTTCGTATACGACGAGAGCGAATGGTATAACTGTTTTATTATATAGCCAAGCACTGTACAAGAGACAAAATTACAGCGAAATGTTTCAAACGACAAACTTCCGGCATAGGCAACTAATACTTCCGCCATGCGTAATGATGCATTCACATTGAGTTTCTCGCTGAGCTGTTTGGCAAACAGCTTTGAAATTAATGTTGCATAAATGTTGCTCGAGAGGCAAGGAATGTGTTAAGCAGATCAACAAAAAAAATTAAAAGGTACCTTTATGAAGTCAAAAGGTGGGTCAGTTGTTTATATTAGCGTTGCTGTCGTGAAAAAGGTTTTCATTTCATGCAAAAATGAAACTGAAACACCTTCGGCAGTGAAACTAAATTACTTAGTTGGTTGTTTTTGAGAAAGAACATGCTTTTTACTACTCCAAATGCTTATCTAAATAAAAAAGTCTCTTTACTGGTGATCTCCTACGAAAAGTGTGTTGTAAGCTTGATTTTAACCGTGAGTTTCTTTGTTTGGCAACAAATTAATATCAACCCGTTAATTTAGTCGGGTTTTTGAAGTAAAAAGACGAAATTTTTAGGTGAATTTTATCATTTGACATGCTAAATTGTGTATTTGTTAATGTATTTTTACACAATGTTGTTTTTTTACACATTTGTTGGAGGGTGTTGATGTTTTTTTGTATAAAAATCCGTCAATTTCAACTCTTTTCGGCAGTTTAAAAAACATGCCGCCATCTTGTTTTTCCTCTACTAGTAGGATATGAGCTGATATCCTAGTAGTAGGGAACCAATCAGATTACGCAAAAGCTCATATCCGATAGCATGCTATATAATAAATTACAATATCTCACTAGCGTGACTGTAAAATGAGGGTGTGTTCAATGTGGACTGAAGCAAAGCCCATACTTCATTTTAAAATTTTAAATTCTAAATGAATAAATATCAATTGCAAGCTAAGCTGAAACCATAATATAATGATGAAATTATTTAGGGTTTTTTTCTTCAGAAATTGCAGCTTGATGTTAGAAATAATTGTCAGGACTGGGCACAGTCTAAAGGTATAAATACCTTAAATAACCTTGCTCTGCTATCTGAGTTCTAGTGGCCCAATGGTTACAGAGTCTGTCTAGCATTCAGAAGGTTGAGAGTATTACCAACTATCACAGCTTGTACAGCAAACAATTGACAGTTATTACTAACGTCAAGCTGCAATTTCTGAAACTAACTAACAATGTTTAACTGGAAACTTACTGTTACAATGCAACTTGTGGATTCAACAAGTACTTGTAACCGAGCAGTTAAGACTCATTCCCAAAGGACTGAGCACAGTCTAAGGTATACTGTAAATACCTTAAGTCTAAGGTATAAATACCTTAAATAACCTTGATCTGCTATCTGTCTAGCATTCAGAAGGTTGTGGGTTTGAGTCCCAGTGGGTTGAGTCAAACAACTGACAATTATTTAGTTTTGTTACGAGAAATAGGATCTTTATACTCTAGATGGTGCATTTTATGATAATCGACATGTATGCGAGATTATCATGAACTACAATCCTGGACAAAAGTGCTTGGGACACTATGCGAAAATCGGCAAAATCGGCAAAGTGTCCCAACAATTTTGTCCAGGATTGTCTGAAAATGACGAGTTTATGATTTTTTAATAAAACATGGCTTTTTAACTTTGTAACATTGCAAAATATATACAGTTTAATAAAAGAGCCCCCATCTCTGCTCCCCCTTACCCCCTCAATGGGGAAGGGATCACTGGAGCAGAGTCTCTGCAGAGTTCCCACCCGCACCGGTACCACCCGCACGAGAGCTCTATTTAATTTACATATTCATCAAACCTTCTATACCCCAGAACCAATTTGTTGTTCATGCATGTGGGAGCGTATTTATGTCATTTTCGAGCAAACTGCGCAGAATCGCCGCCCCCAAATTGTTTTTTTTTTTTCTTCCATTTTTTTTACTACGTCATTTCCACACAATCCTGGACAAAAGTGCTTGGGACACTATGCGAAAATCGGCAAAATCGGCAAAGTGTCCCAACAATTTTGTCCAGGATTGTCTGAAAATGACGAGTTTATGATTTTTTCAATAAAACACAGCTTTTTAACTTTGTAACATTGCAAAAATATATACAGTTTAATAAAAGAGCCCCCATCTCTGCTCCCCCTTACCCCCCTCAATGGGGAAGGGATCACTGGAGCAGAGTCTCTGCAGAGTTCCCACCCGCACCGGTACCACCCGCACGAGAGCTCTATTTAATTTACATATTCATCAAACCTTCTATACCCCAGAACCAATTTGTTGTTCATGCATGTGGGAGCGTATTTATGTCATTTTCGAGCAAACTGCGCAGAATCGCGCCGCCCCCAAATTGTTTTTTTTCTTCGATTTTGTTTAATTCGTCATTTCCAGACAATCCTGGACAAAAGTGCTTGGGACACTATGCGAAAATCGGCAAAATCGGCAAAGTGTCCCAACAATTTTGTCCAGGATTGTCTGAAAATGACGAGTTTATGATTTTTCAATAAAACACAGCTTTTTAACTTTGTAACATTGCAAAATATATACAGTTTAATAAAAGAGCCCCCATCTCTGCTCCCCCTTACCCCCTCAATGGGGAAGGGATCACTGGAGCAGAGTCTCTGCAGAGTTCCCACCCGCACCGGTACCACCCGCACGAGAGCTCTATTTAATTTACATATTCATCAAACCTTCTATACCCCAGAACCAATTTGTTGTTCATGCATGTGGGAGCGTATTTATGTCATTTTCGAGCAAACTGCGCAGAATCGCCGCCCCCAAATTGTTTTTTTCTTCGATTTTGTTTAATTCGTCATTTCCAGACAATCCTGGACAAAAGTGCTTGGGACACTATGCGAAAATCGGCAAAAATCGGCAAAGTGTCCCAACAATTTTGTCCAGGATTGTCTGAAAATGACGAGTTTATGATTTTTCAATAAAACACAGCTTTTTAACTTTGTAACATTGCAAAATATATACAGTTTAATAAAAGAGCCCCCATCTCTGCTCCCCCTTACCCCCTCAATGGGGAAGGGATCACTGGAGCAGAGTCTCTGCAGAGTTCCCACCCGCACCGGTACCACCCGCACGAGAGCTCTATTTAATTTACATATTCATCAAACCTTCTATACCCCAGAACCAATTTGTTGTTCATGCATGTGGGAGCGTATTTATGTCATTTTCGAGCAAACTGCGCAGAATCGCCGCCCCCAAATTGTTTTTTTCTTCGATTTTGTTTAATTCGTCATTTCCAGACAATCCTGGACAAAAGTGCTTGGGACACTATGCGAAAATCGGCAAAATCGGCAAAGTGTCCCAACAATTTTGTCCAGGATTGTAGAAGGTACTAAGGGATTGCATATAGGCCAATTACTCTCCAGACCTACACGTCTATATAAACTTGTCTCTCTTGAATAAATAAAATTCTTGATTCCACTTATTCATCTTATGCAAAAAAGACGAGAATGATTTGGATATCCTGCTGAAACACTCTCAGGCATAAGGCTACCCAATAGATTCTACTGCATACTTATTGAGACATTAAAATATTTGATAAAATACACTATTGAAACTCAATTGAGACAACTTGAGTGTCCCACTGGGAAAATTCCTTGTGAAAGTTTGCTTAATTTATTTCATTTTTGTAAGTTTTTCCACCAAATGCAAACCACCAACACGGTGCTGATTTCCTTTGTGTTTTCCTCAGGAATTATTAATGAGTTTTGAGATTTATTCACAAGTAATATTATTGCAAATATTAATGTTGTCTCTTTATCCAAAACTGCACCTTTTGTATAAACAATGAAACTGACAAGCCCATTGTTTTGTGAATTTGGCTTGTTTGTGAATATTAAAGATTTGCATACCATAAGGATGTAATGAGCGCAATCAAGCATTTTTTAATTCATTTCTTCTACACAGAGAAGGTTACATACAGAGTTTTATGGAATATTTAGCCAATTTTCTACCAAATTTTAATGGATTGGTTGTTGGTCTATGGGCAACCCTTCTACAAACGTTCAGTGAAAATCGGTGCAATACTTTTTGAGATATCCTGGTGACAGACAGACAATTAAACAATCCGACAGACAGACAGACAGACAGACAGACAGACAGACAGACAGACACAGACAGACACAGACAGACACAGACAGACACAGACAGACACAGACAGACACAGACAGACAGACACAGACACAGACACAGACACAGACACAGACACAGACAGACAGACAGGGATAAAAACATAACCTCCTGGTGGAGGTAATAATCACACATGTGAAACTATTGATTTTATTAGTGGGGCAAAAAGAAAACCCCCCACTCTATTCTATACAATAAAGCATGCTAAGAAGGATTTTTGGTCATTTTAGACATTAGATAGTAAAACAGACGACGCATATTGCTTTTGAAAAGATCTTATTCATTATCAAAACTATAGGTCGTAATTTTAACAGATGTTGATGGCATGTTGCCACAGAATCTGGTAGAATACAACTACCTACATGGTCTATATGGAAATCTCGATTAGTTCGTCACTAAAACTAAGTAGTCTTCAGCATATATACCCAGTGAACACGCTGTGTTCACGACTAAAAGTTCCATTAAATGATAAGGTTTAAATTATTTACTAGTTACTAATATTTTTTCAGCGGTTGTAGCACTTATTTTTGCTGAGTGAACAGTAAAATTTAAGTGAAATATACGCGTAAACTAAAAATTGAATGTTTTGTGATTTTAGATGTTCATGAGTTAAACTGTTCGGTGGCAGTGTTCAGTTCCTTCGGTCTTATGCGTATGCAGCCCACTTGCGTCGCTGTTCAGATGTCCAATTACAGTGTGGAGAGTAAAAAAGCCAATGGACAATGTCCTTTATTTCAATAAATTCACGAATCCAATAGTTTCGTAGACCACCGTAATTAATGAACATTTCTTGGGGTTCCCTTCGTTGGTCCGAGCCTCTCCTTTGCTACAATTACCAGTTGATCCGCGATGAGTTTGAATTGGACGGTGCAATGGCTATCCATGTCGTTTTCCACTTCTTTCCAGTTGTCTTCTGTAAATTCTGGCACTGTTTCGCTTTGCGACATTTGTTGGATTTTCATTAAGGATTCCAGGACCATCGGCTGATTTGCGAATCTACCCAAGTTGTTCCCAGTTTCAATTTCTGCATCGAACCACGCTTTCTTTCTCGGGATATACATGGCGTAGTTACGCGAACTGCCACTGTCGTTTATTTCAGCTTCGGTCGTGCTTTTCTCGGTGTAGAGGTAGATATCATCACCTTGCTGTATGGGTCCAGCATGCGATTTCAGAAACAAGCCGTTTCCCGCTCCTATTGTGCTCCGAGCTTTAAAACAGAGAGTTTCCAACTGCAGCTTGCATTCCACAAATCGGAAAAAATAACTGTCACCATCTTGGCTGTCCGGCCATTCATCATCGCAACCGTCGTAAACTGGCGCATCGGTTAGGGAAGGTTTCCATACGACCTCTGGTTGTCGTGGAGGATTCAGGATTGGCCGATATTCTTTGTACACTTCTGGTTTCTTGGACCACAAATGTCGTATTTCCCACGGTCTGTATGGATACGTGAATACCTCCTCGGGGAGGCTGAACATTCCGCACTTTTGTGTTATGGCACTGCGCATCCTGGAATCTATGCCTTCGTCAATTCCCGTGGTGTAAAACGACAGGTGAATCCCTTCAAAGCGAGCTTTTCCGCGAAACTTGTGGCATCTCCGTTGGTGTCTTCTAGCCGAATGTTCACGAGTCGTCTTCGATAGACGTCTAATGGCACCGATGTCCTTCCCTTGGCGTCTCTTTCGACTTGAACATAAACGACGCTGGCTTCGAAGATCATTTGTCGTGCAGCGCGAAGTGCTTCGATTCCGAATGCAGTGCATAGATTTGAATATTAAATCATCTTACTGATCGAAAAGACAACGCAACAATTGCGATTTTAGTTTTTTAGTCAAGAGATTCCTGTTTGGAAGCGGTCTCCTTGGCAACAACATACTGTACCCAGTTGGCAGCATGAAAAAGTTTACGCAGACAATTATTTAATTATTTGAAATAAGATTAATGGACTGACATTCTTTGACTGACGCAAAATTTTTGGAACGAACGCACGTTCGTTATAGGATACTTTGAGAAAGTTTCGTACTACCCACGCAAAAACCCACAGACTATTAGATGATATGAGTTTTGTTCCGAAAAATGAAGCAAGTTCTGATGACAGCCAGCTGGGTGTATCAGTGCTAATATTTCAGCTGTATCTGATGACGTGGCTGGCTGCAGCACTGATGTTAAATTGCGTTACTTTGAACAACATCTTGCTAAACATTCTGTCTGAGTTATTGCAATATTGTATATCTCTCTGCAGACTGGTTCAGCTATCATTCAACAATTGAAAGACCTTAAGACCCTAGAAGACTCTGGAGTTTTGACAACTGATCAGTTTAGTCAGCAGAAAGCAATGCTTTTAGATGAACTTGCATCTCTGTAATGAATACGCTGGACATAGCTGCTTTTCAGGCCTGATAAAACGAGAACGCAAGTAATCTCAAGTTGGCCGTATAAGTCCAGTAGCATTGATCGCGTTAACAACTTTTTGTGTATGGTGTATAGCCCCATTATCTAAATAATAAAATAAGGATATTTATGCAGTAGTTTTTATGTGTCTGACGAAACTTGCCAATGATTATATAAAAGTATAAGTGTTGTAAAACTTACCAAGTATTACAATTGAGCGAGGGTTAAAACCGTCAAATGGCAGTAGACATGGTGCGAGTGTGGTGTTCACAAACTCTAGGAACGTTTCACCAGTCACATGTCCGTTGTAGATTCCTACATCAAGTAACCCTTCTGTTGGTATAACAGGAATCGCTGTGATATGGGGTCCCCAAGGCAAATGCAGTCATCTGATTACTGCTCGCCTGCCCTTCATGCTCTATCCATACGATCGGCATATTCTTTTATCCTGAAAACAAATTATACTACACTGTAACTGCTTATATAGTGTGCAAATCTATAAATTAGAATAACACTTCGTGGTACCAAACACAAATCATAACTTACGAATCCGCTTTCGTCCACAAAAACAAACATTTCCGTTGGCAACAGGCACGTAACTGCCCTAAACTCAACTCTTGCCTCCTCACTTCTTTGCATGGCAATTTTGACAAGCTAAATACGAACATAAAATACAGGTCAAATGTTGACTCTTCATGTGGGTTCCATATACATACATATATTCGCATATTTTTCAAACTTAATATATTTGCATACCTTTTTCCAAGTAAAACCGTTACGCTTTAAATAATAGAAGAGTATGAACATGGGTATGCCGATCCCGTTTCTCGGTTTTGAAAAGCACCAGCACAAATTAAATTTCTTAAGAACTATACAAATTATAACACCGAAAATTCCGTCATGACTTGAAATATGCAAATTGGAACGCGCTAGGAAATCCCGATGGATCTGCTGATCAAGATGCTTTTTGTATAAATGGTTAAAATGTAAATCAAATTTTCTCGGTGTTGCGGATCATCATGCCCCACTTATTCAAAAGAAAGTTCGTGGTTTAAATAATTGTTCTTGGCTAACCAGAGTAGTGATACCCCACATATGGCGGCGGAAGTAATTTGTATGCAAACGGCCCTCTAACCATAATCTCATTAGTATTCATTTTATAGCGGCGCGTTACGTCATTAACGCTTAACCGTAGTATTCCGAACCCCCTAACCCTAAATTTTATTTAACCCCCCTGGTTTTCACCACGTCATAACCGACTTATTATTTATGCATACGTCATCATTCTCAGGCTCCTTTGGGACCATCTAACCCTAACTTTCATCCAACCCCCAAACCCTAGTTTTTACTCAACCCCCCGTGTAATACGTCATAACCGATAGCTCTCCAATTGATTTCCGAAGTTCTCATCAAAAGACGCTCGACTTATATTACATATCATGGATATTATTTACGACGAATTAAAGAAAAATAACGTTCTTATCGATAAAGACACTCTGTCGTATTACTTTAGACATTGCATCAGTGACCAAATCAGTGGAGATAACTTGCCGAGTAATCTGAGTGTATTTACGAAGAGATGAATGTTGACAGTTTTGGTCGAATTATCGCTTATCTAACCCTAGTGTATAGATTATACGAATCCTTGGATGGAGAATCAATTCGAGAAGGCGTTAGAAGAACGATCATTGATTTCAAATGTATTGACTTGTCTAAATACAGACGAAATGTTAGTTCACCACGGTTGCTAGGTTTCCTTCTACTGAGACTGATATTTGCATATTTCTGTGTGTAAAACCTCATTAAAAACTCATTAGTAATTGAAACAAAAGAACGAATGTGAGCGACTTCAGAACTTAGACAAAGAAATCCTAATTAATATGCTAGTTGCCATAGAAAAATTACGGTGTCGTTTTGCTTGGTGTATCATTTGCTTACTGTTTGTCGTCAGAGTAAGATCGTTGTAATGGAGTTTCTTCACCGTAAGCCTGCATCTAACTCAGCAACCAACAATGGCTTATTCTGGTTCTGTGGACAAAAGCCTAGCTATCAGTTTTTCCGCCCTGAAGAAGATTGTTACATGTTTGGCAAAGCCGTAGATGCTGCATTTTCGATCAAGTGGTTGTATACATCCAGTGTGTTCTTCCCATCAGATGCTGGCCACAATGCGAATGGTTAAAGACAAAATGAAAGAAAGTTACGGGAGACCTTACTTTGTCTGCTGTGAGCGAGAGAACCCCTGCTCGTTTTGGCAATGGGGAGATGTCTTCGAGAGTCCCAAACCGTTGTGTAAACACGGAAAGGTTTGCCGTGTCCATAAAGTCAAGAAAGAAGGTGACAATCAAGGTCGTCTGTTTTACTCGTGTCCCAACGAGAGAGAACACTGCTGTGATGTGACTTTTTCGAATGGAAACCGCAAGAAGATCCCTTTGAACCCTTTTGCAGTGTTCTGTTCAGTATGCCACCGTCCTACGGACATACAGTCAAAAATACTGGAGAGACATTCACGAGCCACGAAACTGATCATAAGAAAGCCTATGAAGAGTACTTTTTTCAAAAGTCGGTAAATGACTTGACTACAGACTTGGGAAAACTGAACATTTGTTGAACTTATATATTTTTGTATTCTAATTTAATATGTAATAAATATGTTTGCATTTATATCGTGTCGTTCACTTCACTTTGTTCATTTACCTCTAACCTTTGTCGCGTGAACATGACTTGCTGTGGAGGTTTACCACAAATAGCCCATTCGCTGTATATCAGCATCCTGTGTGTGTATGTGGGGGGGGGAGGGGATTGTGATACAAGCATCCGAATTAGATGGCGGGACAGTACCTTCACGATCTGTATTACAACTCAAAAGTCCAGCAAGTTTTGGCGGCGTAGATGCGTTATACCGTATCGTAAAAAGTGACGGTAAATTTCCGATATCCCGAAACAAGATATGGCTTAGACAACAAGATACCTATACTTTGCATAAACCCGTACGACATAATTTTAAGCGAAATCGTGTTATTGTTGGAGCGATGGACGAGGAGTGGGAGGGTGATCTAGTAATTATGGATTCGCTTAGTAAAACAAATAATGGTTATAAATACGTTTTAACTGTTGGGTGGAACCATTAAAAACAAAGACTGGAGAGAGTTAGAAATACTAAAAATACTAAAGAAAGGAAGGAAGCCAGAAACATTTCTTCCCGATAAGGCCACATTAAAAAAAATTACTTGTTTAGCGTCCACCTATTTCAATTTTTCCAGGTCGGGAGGGAGGGGTTTTTTTTTATATGTTTTTTTCTTGGCCACACAGCATATCACAAATGCCATTGGTGGTCTAACAAAGATGTATTTAATTCTTTGAAAGTTTTCATGGCGATAATGTAATATAAATAAGTTTTGTGGAAAATTTTACGTGGTGTTTCCACAAAACTTATTTATAAAGACGTATTTGTTTTCACTCCTGTTTTCTTAAACAGAAAACGAGTTGAGGTTTATAATAACTTAATGCGCAGGCGTGGAACATGTAACGTATTTGTTTTCACTCACCCATGTTTTATTAAACAGAAAACGAGTCAAGGTTTATAATAACTTAATGCGCAGGCGTGGAACATGTAAGGGTCTAAGAGAATAAGTACGAGAATAAGTCCGAGGTCTGAACCCTTCTAGGGCATGAAGTTCGTCGGCGATTGCAAAGCGCAAATCACCATTTTTAATACTACAGGTAAAACGTTGTTTTGAGAGTTTTTGCACTAAATTTATAGGTTTTTTTGAAAAATAAAAAAGATTTGGAGGTCGGGGGCTTTTCTCAGGTCGGGTGGGGACGCTAAACAAGTAATTTTTGTTATGTGGCCTAAAGGAACTGAATTTACCAACAAACGCTTTCAAAAGTTATTGAAGGACAAACATATTCGATTTTTTACAACACATAACGATACCAAGGCATCCATCGTTGAACGATTTAACTGAACGTTAAAGGGGAAAATGTGGAAATATTGTACAGCAAAGAATACATTGAAATATACTGATGTACTACAAAAATTAGTATATTCCTACAACCATTCGAGACACCGTAGTATTGGGATGAGAGCGGCTGATGTCAATCGAGAAAACGAAAGTATTGTGTGGCAAAAACTGTATGGTGATGAGTCCAGCAAACCCATCAAATATAAATTCACAAACAAAAAACATACTTTAATCCATTATCTTTATCATATCATACATAAACCAAACGACGACCAGAACACAGAAAGTTGAATATCTATCCTGTCAGTCTTCCCGAACTCACAACTGAAAGTACTTATTCCAACTCCCGTTAAACCTGTTTGTAAACCGGTTTTATTTTACAAAAACACATGACGTCACATGCGGGCAAGCCGTCCCGAATCATGCCTGCTGAACACATATCCTGTGGAATATTATTTCCATTTGATAAAGCAACTTTAACGTTTGAAGATAACTTAGCATCACTTGATTTTGTAAGACAAAGGTTCTTTTGGGGTAGCGTGCAGAGTACACACACGGTTTTCCGTAAATGTTTCATTGTACAGGGACGAAGTTAATAATTCTAAAGGCGATGTAAATACATTATCGTGCTTTTCAACTTCTTTTTGATCATTCATGACTAATTTTTTTTTAAATGATTACAAATCAATCTTGCACGTTTACGTGTATAATGAGACGAACACAATTGAATTATATTGTTAAAATCACTTTCTATTTTATATCATGTTAAAGTATATAAAAAAAACACATAATTTTTTAATAATTTTATTTCATCCGTTTTTGTTTTTTTACAAAAGAATACTTTTTTTTATACGTTTATTTTCAAAACATTTCCCAACGTTCCCAGAACTTGTGGTAAAAACATTCCGAGAGCCATACCAGCACCGAGCGCACCACGTCTGTTCGGCATATTACTCAAGACCAACGAATGCTTTTTACACTCGTAAGTCACACGCTCTACGTATACTATATAGGGATGTACTATACATGTCTTTTTATCAGGTGCAAAATAGAACTAATTTGATGTTGTTTTTTATAAAATGATTTGAAACGATTCGCATAAAAAAGGACACCCATTTGTCTTTTTTTTATTCTTTTGTTCCAATTACGTGAATTTGTTAAAAAAATACGTTTTTTTTTTATTTAATCGTTTATAATGTGTTTATTATATTATTGTCTTGTTAAAGCACGATACACCGATGGATCGATTTCACACTTTCTTTTTTTTTTTGACAGATTTATTTTACTGTTGACGCTAGCGTATTCAGGATTTAAGTTCGTGGGTAACCCAACATTACCTTTTATTAGATACGAGCAATAGATTTCTGCAACTTCTTTCACAACATTGTTGCGTTGCAAGTTGCAGCGTGAAGTTGCACATACATTACTATATTTTGCGTAAGTCGTATTAAAACATTGAAAAAAGTTGACGTGACCTACAGTACTTTCCCTGCATACTGTAACAACCTGCAACAAAGAGGTTGCTGCAAAGTTACACATGGATATAGTTATACATCAATACATGTACAGTAAAACAATAGTGCAAGCAACTTGCCATGCAACAATGTTATGAGACAAGTTGCAGAATTTGTTGCTCATATTTCTTCACATTTACTATGCATATAAGAAACCCGTTATCCTAATCAAAATAAATGCATACATGTATGCTGTATGGCCATCCAAAATTTTCTAAAATCTTAAGGATTTTTATGCTCATTTCCTTTATTTCACATAAGTCACTGATGCCTGTAAAAAAAGAGTGCACAGTGGAGTGACAGGGGCGCATATGCTTTTTGTGTAGTGTCAATTTCATTTATTTTGAATTTCTCAGTTTAATTATTTACTTTTTAAGCTTACGAGGTTTCCAAACAGTATCAATTTATTTGAAAATTCTATGTTAGTCACGTGACAATGCAACGCCCTTTTGACAAAAAGGCTTTTGCTACAATTAATTCTTTAAATGTTTGCGTGGACACATTGTAACAGTGAGAGATAATTTGTGGAAACACCACGTAATATTTATTGCTAATATATGAGGGACCTGTACCAGGCGCCAAAATCCCGCCATCCCGACCAATTTTCCCTTCAAATCCCGTTATCCCGCCATGCTTAATCCTAATTTCCCGTTTCCGCCATTTTTTTTCTGATATTGTTTAAATGACAAGATTAATTCCGTGAATTTCATCTGCTCATAATTCACATAATTGCTTTCGAAAATTGATGTAAAGTAGATGCGATTCAAAACAATGATGCAATCAGTTTGTTGTGAGACAAATTTTGCAGAATTATCCTTACAAACCGTAAATTTCAACCACAAAACCATCGTTTGACTCATTTCCTCTTCGATTTTGCTCGTTCATGTTTCCCATGTTGATTTTTAACCTGTCTTTACTTTTTGAAAATTTCATTTAA
This sequence comes from Paragorgia papillata, assembly GCA_035771165.1. NCBI lineage: Eukaryota > Metazoa > Cnidaria > Anthozoa > Scleralcyonacea > Coralliidae > Paragorgia > Paragorgia papillata. The sequence continues at coordinate 37,101 of JAWNZC010000051.1, forward strand.
ATGCCTGAAAACAAACTCAGAAGTTAAACTTATCGTTAATTCATGGACCACGTGCTAGACCGTACTACCGTACCCAAATAAATGGAACAAAAATATGCAATCTGATTGGTTACAGACGAAGACACACATTTCATGACGGCTTCACCCTAGGAAAGATAGGAGGCAGGAGAGCACACGACATAAAATAAAGTCTTACTGTCGCTCGACAATTATATTTTCTTGAATTACCCTAGAGCATTATGCATGCGTTTCTATGTATAATGTATTTGAATTTCGTACAATATAAAGCCACGCAGTTTATTACGACTCGACTAAGTCGACTTAGTCGACTAAGTCGACTAAGACGACTAAGTGTAACCTCTGTCACCTCTGCCGTCTCTGCCATGTCAGACATTTGCATAAGACACACGTCGTGGTTTGGAGCAACAATGTCAACAATAGGGAATAGGGTCAATAGGATACTGATAGGCAAATTGAGGGGTAACAGGGGAGACAGGGGAATTAAAGGTACAAGTGAAGCAATATATGGTCTCTAAATACATCTCTAAATATATCTCTAAATCGTCTAAATTTATTTGATTATTTATTTTGTTGGGCATGATGGTTAATTTTTCACAGCACAAAAAAACAAAAAAAACACTAGAAATTTTGGTCACAAATCCCGTATCCCGCTAAATCATGCGCTTGTTTCCCGCATCACGCCATGATTTTTTTATTTATCCCGCTTCCCGCGATAATACAAAATCCCGTTTCCCGCTTGATATTTTTCTTAAAATCCCGAATCCCACTTGAAATTTTGGCCTTTCCCGCCATCCCGCAAAACCGGTACAGGCCCCTCATATATTATATTTATAGCAATAAATAGTAAACGTGGTGTTTCCACAAAGTACCTCTTACTGTTAATATACTACAAGTTGTAATTGAGAAAATGTTGCCACTATCACTTCCAAAAGAATTGATTTTCTATAAGCTTTTTCGGCTTGTGCTTATAACCTATTGTTAGAAAAACAAACGAGTTACAAACTTACAATGGACCATTTAGAGATACAAAATAAACAAAAAATGCGTACTCGGCAATTTTTTAAAACTTAGGTCAGCGACATTTCCGTAACGAATGATCGAAAGTAATCAGTCCAATATACTTTTTGTCAACTCGTGTAGATCTATCTGACGGTATCGTCATATTTTCAAATTGACAAAATGTTTATTTTTTTAAGCTATGGATGACGTTATTATTTATTGACCGGAGAACCCGGAGAAAAACCCTCGGAGCACAGGAAAGAACCAACGAGAACTCTACTCATGCGAGTCTTTAAGCTTGTGAATCAAGACGAGGTTTACTCGTATCCAAATACCAACCCCGTCCGACTGGGCTTAAGTTAAAAACTCAGCGGTGAGAGGCAATGCGCTAATAGCACTCCCCACCCTTGCTCCCCATAAACAAAATCCTTATTCTAAAACGCACACTCTGTGTAACTCTGTGCTAGTCAATGCTAGAGAGCCTATTTACAAACGACGATACTCATTGGATAAGTATTAGAAACCCGAAGCAGCGGCCAAGAAAAAAAGCATATCTGAGGGAAAAAAAGAACAGGACTGCAGTTATATGGCATTTGCAACACAAATACATCTATGTATACAGGACCACATTCACATTTCAATTTCCAGTCCAGTTGAAACAGTATACTATACCAGCAATATAATGCTAAAATAAAATTCGTAGAAGACTAGAGGTGCATTCCAAAGAAGTTGAAGTGCAGAAAGTTTTGAGTGCGAAAATACGAAGCAAAGACAGGCACAAAGAATTCGAAAGAATTAAGCTGAAGGGAAACTTTCCACATAACATGAAAATCCTGGAATTAGGTGTGGGCGAACTTAAGGTCCTTCGACGGCCAAAGGAAGGAGAAGACGCTGACCCAAACGACTATATACCATGTAAGTACTGTTAAGGTTTTATACATCAAAATGAGGCTTGGCAACACGCAAAAACCTGTCAATTCGTCCCAAAACACCCAGGGAATGCCGTCCGTTCAAGACGCGTTTATGGTACGAAGGAAAGCCCATGTTTGCCAGCAATAAATTCCCCACTGCACTGGTTGCAGTCAGCAGCTATCAGACCTGGTAATTTGCAACATGGGACAAGATGAGGTCGCCTCTGTGAGGAATAATCTCATCGAAAGAAAGGGAAGACAAAGTGCGAGTGATGTATCGCATCAAATGCGACTGTTGGCAAGGCTAGTCATCGCAGCAAGAAAGGTGACAAATCAGCCAACAGCTCTCTTGAAGGACTTCATAATGTCAAGGTGTTTTGACAATTTAGTTGATGCGACAAAGGTCCTAAGTGGCGTTGGTCAAACGGAAAATGACGATTGCCATGTCGTATATAAGGCTCCGTCAGTAGCTGTTAGACTGGGACATGTCAAGAATAGAATGGTTTATCAGGATTCACGAATCGGAATGGCACGACAAAGTTTCTTCCACAGCCCTTAAGGCTTTATCCTACAAGAAACACAATAAGCCAGAATTATCTCCCTCTAACTGAAGATTTAATCAAGCTCCGGAATTACCAAGAGAAAAGGATTGAAGAATTGGTAAAATCACTATGACTAAACATCACCTAAGAAACGTGGTCCGAGCTAGCCATGATTTGCTTTCCCAGAATTATTTTCTTTCCCAGAATTATTTTCTTCAATAAAAGAAGGAGTGGAGAAGCGGTGAGAATGAACGTTTCAAGTTTTGAACACAGCAGTGGCGGCGCCAGGGTACGAGAAGTGGGGGGGGGGGCAATGCGAGCGGCAAAGGCGCGAGCACTAGGGGGGTCCGGGGGCATGTTCCCCCGGAAATTCTTGAAATCTAGAGTCTCTGAAATGCCATTTCCTGCATTTTGGGGGAGATTTTACAGAATTTTGAAAATTATAAAACGTCATAAAAAACACTAAAATCTACACATTTCAGGTCTTTGTATGGGATATTTCATGGACAATTACTAGGTACTGTCAAAAAATTATGAGAGATATCTAACAGTGCCATTCTATTTCGAATCATCGATATTAAAAAATAAATAAAATTACAATAATTTGACACCCACCCAACTGTTTGGTTTTTACCACTGTCCACCACGTGGTGTCACCATTGATAGACAGTTATTTAAAACCACAAGTCAAGTAAGAGTCAAGCATATTCAGTCTCGAGTCTTGTAAAATTTTCCAAAAGTCACAACTCGAACCGAGACAATTGATTGGAGTCAACATCTCTAATTTAGGCACGCTAATGAGATTCTGTTAACTGTAATCAAAAACCTAGTTACAAAAGAAGCTTGTGACGATTTGCAAGCTTAAATACTTCAACTAATTTTCTGAGTTCGATATGGTCAGCAATCTGCTAATCTGGACAAGATCCTCGAGTCTATCGGGTGACATAGCAGCCCGCAAGTAATTGTTGATGATCTCGACTTTGCTGTGCATGCGCTCACATGATGCCACTGACACAGGCAAGGTAGCAACAATGTGGATGACCTGAAATAAATCAGCGTACAAGTGGTGCAGATCATCTTTGCTGAAAACCTCGAGCATAGATGGCAAGCAGATCGAAGGGGGGATAGAAGGATCGCTTTTGGTCCCTTTCTTTTTTCTCTCTTTCTGATTCCTTAGATGCTGCTCGTATGCACTCTTCCAGTCGTCACATTGCTTCGATTTCGAAAAAAAGAAGAAATTGCTGTCCAACACGATCGCTGTCAAGCTTGTAGAAGTTTGCAATTTTCTCTACTTTAGGCACACTTGCTTGAATAAGGTTGCATGGATGGAATGCTGCTGCAAGGGTCATCATTTCACATGCTTTTTGAGAAAAGCGTTTGTTCAGTTCACTTGACATCTTGTCTAAAAAGGAAAAGTAAAGCTCTCGTCTAAAACACTCCAACTCTGATTCACCGTCTGGTCGATTGCATCGTAAAATGGACGTATCAAGAATGGTTTGACCATCAGTGAGATAAGCTGGAAGTGTGCGGCGACGCTTGGACTGCAATGCTGTTGGGTTAGGATCACTGAAACTGGCGTCAAGCACTTGGCTGCCGCATTTTTCAGCAAATGAATTTGCCTCGGCTACAAATACGTCGAATTCTTTATCGCTGCGAAGAGATGTCATCGTTGCTTTCAGATCTTGAATGGCTGTAACTCCTGAAGTGAGGTCCATGTCTTCTCTCTGTAAGTATTCTGATGCATATCTACTAAGCGAAAAGCATTTCTTTAGGATGAGGCATGCAGCTACAAATTGAAACGGCATCAGACGTACAAGTAATCCAGTTGCAACATTGTCGTTCTCCTCGGACTGCTCCTTTAACATCGATAACAGGGCAGGATAAACATTCATAACAACGTCCAAGTTGTCAGAGCGCGCCGTCCACCTCGTATCAGAAAATGAGTGTAGAGCAGTCTTCCCTGACGTTATTCCATTAGCTTTCAAGTGGTCTTCGTATACCTTATGCCTTTTAGGTGACGATAAATGTCTCCGATTGTTTCGAAGATTGCCTTGACTGAAGGAACTGTTTCCACGCTATGTTCAAGAACAAGGTTGAGCCTATGGGCAAAACAATGAAAGTAGATCGAAAACTCGGCTACGGCATCTGTTAAATGTTGCTGCACGCCTTCGTACTTCCCCGACATATTTCCGGCACCGTCAAAGCCTTTGCCAATGAGATCCTTAAGAGGAAGGTTGAGCTCTTTCAAGATATCGGTTATTACCTCAGCCAACGACTTTCCCTTTAAACTGGATACCCTTACAAGCCTGATACACCTTCCAGTTATCTTAAAGTCTGTGACATACCGCAGTATGACCGACATGAAGGCCTTTTTGTGAGATGTTACTTCATCACATTCAATAGAGAAATATTTCGCAGCATGTATTTCGTTGCAGATCATCTCTGTAATGAGGCTGCTTAGGATGCTGCTCATCTCATTCTGGCTCATGTGCGAGAGATATGTTACATTCTGGGGATGCGTATCCATCCACTTTTTCAATGGTGCGTGGTACCTGGAGAGAAATTTAAGCTCTTCGAGAAAATTCCCTTTGTTCTTGGAATCATCTGACTTGTCATGGCCACGAAAAGCACTGTTCTTCTTGGCCAAATGCCGAACAACATCAAAAATCGTTTCAACGATGTGTCGGTTTTCTACTCTCTCTTGTTCTTGTCTTCCCCTTATCTCCTGCGCAACCTGATTCAGCTGGACGTTGATTGGCGTTGCAGATTTGAAATTATTCATACGCTCTGCAGACAGCATATGCATTCGTGATTTAGCATGTTTGTAAAGCTTTCCTTTTTCTCCGGTTCCGTTTTTCCAATTTTTGAAGCCAGAATTTGTAAAGGCATCATCTGAGCAACCAACTGTAAAACAGGTAATCTTTATAAAAAGGTTGCACTATTAAGGAATTACAGTCAAAAACCACTTGTAGTTTCAGTCGAATTTGGGGGAAACCATCCCATCTTGACATGTTTCCACCTCAGGCAAAGGCCTGGTGTAAGTGTATGTAGTTATAACTTTCAAAACGCATAAATTCTCAGAAAGAATAACAAAAATAATAGTATTTACAAAATATTTACTACTAGCAAGGGTACGCGGCGTTGCTCGGGAAAAAAGACCAGAGACAAATTCTGGCCTATAATTTAAGCTGGAAAAGCTGCCCAATAAAGCGTCGTGTTTTTCCTACTGAGGTCGAATTCGAAGAGCCCACGTAGAGAAGGTTGAAATGATTTCATTTAAACCAAAATAGCAAAAAAATAATTGTAGCGAACACTCAAAATAAAACACGACCACGCAATTAAAGAAATAACCATCGAAACATAATCTTCGTGTCAACTGAGAAACTTGAGAAAGGGTTCTGCAAGCCTTAACTCATTCCTGTCCGCAGTGTCGGCGCTAGGGAGGGGCCTGGGTGGGCCGAGGCCCACCCAAAATTTCAGTGTGCCCACCCACAAAATTTTGGTATTTCCTCTTTTTCATGTTTAATTATGTATATTTAAACAAACATCCCATAAAAAGCTGTCTATTGTCAATGTGACACCAAATAAACTTTCCGTTAAATGAGATTCTGGCATCTGGATATAACATTTCATTTCGTTGATGTTATATGAAGTAATGTAGACCGAGGTCAGGTTGACTGCGGGTCATAAATATTTCATGTTCGGCGTAGATGCCCACTCAGGATCTTTTGTGCCCCCCCAAAAAAATACGGATAATTTAATTCCTGGCGCGCGCCGCCACTGCCTGTCCGATGGCTTCCTCAGAGGTGAATAAAATCGTCTGGCGTTAGCCAGAATAAAATACTAAAGACCAATTCGGACAAGAAAGAGTTAAAGAGATAGTGTATAAAGAGATAGTTCATAACTCATTCCTGTCCGAGGGCTTCCCCAGAGGTGCATAAAATCGTCTGGCGTTAGCCAGAATAAAATACTAAAGACCAATTCGGACAAGAAAGCGTTGAAGAGATAGTGTATAAAGAGATAGTTCATAACTCATTCCTGTCCGAGGGGTTCCCCAGAGGTGCATAAAATCGTCTGGCGTTAGCCAGAATAAAATACTAAAGACCAATTCGGACAAGAAAGCGTTAAAGAGATAGTGTTTAAACCTTAGTCTTTCTAAACAAAAATTCCAGCAGACTGCAAGGAAAGAATTATAAAAATAACAGCACTTTCTACCAAGTGCACCAAAGCATCTGCAAGGAAAACAAACGGCGACGTTTTTAGACACAGAATATTCCAGCCAGTTGAATTCTTTGTACCATTTCTTTTGAAATTTGAATTTTCTCCCTGCTATTTCCGATAGTGGAAAATCTAATATAGGTCTCCCCGGTCCAGATTCGACAACAAAGGCTCTATTTGCTTCACTTACAATTTCACTTGACCGGTCTCTGCCTTCGAACATTTTACACAAAGAACAAATTCAGTTTACTTCCAGTTGTTGTAAAAATGTAAACTCGTCCCCAGGCTATAATCTGTCCCACGGCAGGTAATTAGAAAAAAAAGTCGAAAGAAACCCGAGCGCGTTCCGGAAATTAAAAACGATCAGGCTTCGGGTTTCATTCGGACGTTGTAATCATCGCCTGCGATACACTAATGATATATACCACTTAATTCAAAAATTGATAAAATGAAGACTATTCACTCAGGTGTTTTATTACTTGTCTTCATTCTTATATTCAAAAGTTTATTTAGGTAGGTTGTCTGCCCTTATGCCAGTAGTTCCCAGGAGCCAGATTTAAAATCTCAGTCAAATCAATCAACCATCCTTATCAACCAGCCAACCGTCCTTATCAACTAACCAACCATCCTTATCAACTAACCAACCGTCCTTATCAACTAACCAACCGTCCTTATCAACTAACCAACTATCCTTATCAACCAACCAACCATCCTTATCAGCTAACCAACCATCCTTATCAACCAGCCAACCGTCCTTATCAACTAACCAACTGTCCTTATCAACTAACCAACGATCCTTAACTAACCAACTGTCCTTATCAACCAACCAACCATCCTTATCAGCTAACCAACCAACCGTCCTTATCAGCTAACCAACCAACCGTCCTTATCAACTATTCGCAGTCCCAGTTTATTTTTTGTTCTTCGTACCGGATTGAGTGTTCTAAGGCAATAATGGGGGGGGGGGGGGAGGGAACAAATGGAAAGGATTAGCCAATAAAATAATATTTTATTGATGTAGGATTGTAATTATAATGATGCATATACTTTGTTGTACAGACTAGTGTTGTATTTGTTTGTTTGGCTCACAAATAAGCTAATTGGCGACATGCGCAATATGGACTGTTAGCTTTCAATAAAATGTGTTTGTAAATAGTTTTAATTTAAATAACATTTGTATAATAAAGTGCACAAGGCTACTAGTTGCAAAATTGTCAGACTGATTATATTATCGAGTATTGTGGTAAGATTTGATAAAACTCTTTAAAATACATTTGTTTAATACATATTATATTTACAGTATGTAATATAGTATATTATTGTTCTCATTTTACTGACTTTGTCCAAAGGTGAAAAATAAAACTGTTTTATACTATAATTTCTTCAGCAATTGTCTTTTAAATTTATCAGGTAACTTTACTTTGTTAATTTTAACGTCCTGAAAGTCTTGAGACACTTAGTCTGACCAAATTTTGTTGTGAACATCGACCAGGAGCCTTCTCTCCGGCCCCATTCAATGTTTTGCCAAAGTTTGTTCACACACATGGTACACAAATGACGCAAAAAATATGTATACAAATATAAAAATCAATTTATTATGGTTAGGGACATCTTATATGGGGTAATACGTGAATATACAAAAGTTTGCTATTCATTTTATATACACTATATCACAATAACTACAAATATTTACATAATAATTTACATAATACAAATTACAGACAATTGAATTAACACATGCCCACAGGGCGAAAAGCATAAAAATATAAGAAACTGAACTCCAAAGAATTATTGAAAGCAATACAGAGTATTATTGGTTACAATACCTTGATAATATGTCTATGCAAGGGACATGGTGTGATGGCATGATTATACAAGCTGTTGCCAACAAACTTAATGATTACGAAGTGATTGCCAAATACAGTTGATTAATAATCCGTGGTTTGTGTAACCGCGTTGCCAATCGACAATATTTGCCTGGAATTTGAGAAAGTTGAGCAGGAGCATGGGTGCTAGTAATCCTGCGTGAGTGCTCATGCGCAATTATTGGAATTGTTACGTCACTCCACCACGTCACTGCGACTGTCTGTGATCGTGTTCGGGAGCGTCTTTGGAGTTCTTCAATTTTGGTTTTTAATCCTTGTCTACCTGCATTCGTAAAAGGGCATCATCGTTTATAAAGTAAGTAGATATATTATCAGTTATGTTTACAAGATTGTCCTATCATTATTTTTCTGTTGAGTAAAAGATAAATCGTATATTAAATATTTTACTAATAACCGAGCAGTAGGTTGCCCTCGTTGTTTATGTTCCTAAGCGTTTCTCTCTGACGAAGGGCCTTCGATCGAAACGTTAGACTCCTACGTTCTCTGTTTCAGCAGTATGGCAAACTATGTTACCTACTAGTAGTTTTATAGAAAGAAAGGCGCAAAGCTGGCCGGGGGACTAGTTTAACACATTTTGCGAAGCAAAGCGGTCTTTGCTAAAAGGGCAAAGTCTTCATTATAATTTCAAGCTCGATTTCAAGATGGCCGCCATTCTTGCAATGTCGTGGATAGGGATGAGTTATAAAATATATCTTAACTCTTTCCTGTTCGAATTGGTCTTTTATTATTTTATTCTGGCCAACGCCAGACAATTTTATTCACCTCGGCGGGAGCTTTCGGATTGGGATAAGTTGTAAATGTAAACCTCTGTGACTCTGTCCTGTTCGAATTTGTCTTTAGTATTTTATTCTGGCTAACGCCAGACGATTTTATTCACCTCTGGGGAAGCCCTCATACAGGAATGAGTTATAAAGTATCTCTTTCCTGTCCGAATTGGTCTTTAGTATTTTATTCTGGCTAACGCCAGACGATTTTATTCACCTCTGGGGAAGCCCTCGTACATGAAGGAGTTATAAAGTATCTCTTTCCTGTCCGAATTGGTCTTTAGTATGTTATTCTGGCTAACACCAGACGATTTTATTCAACTCTGGGGAAGCCCTCGTACAGGACTGAGTTATAAAGTATCTCTTTCCTGTCCGAATTGGTCTTTAGTATTTTATTCTGGCTAACGCCAGACGATTTTATTCAACTCTGGGGAAGCCCTCGTACAGGACTGAGTTATAAAGTATCTCTTTCCTGTCCGAATTGGTCTTTAGTATTTTATTCTGGCTAACGCCAGACGATTTTATTCAACTCTGGGGAAGCCCTCGTACAGGACTGAGTTATAAAGTATCTCTTTCCTGTCCGAATTGGTCTTTAGTATGTTATTCTGGCTAACGCCAGACGATTTTATTCAACTCTGGGGAAGCCCTCGTACAGGACTGAGTTATAAAGTATCTCTTTCCTGGCCGAATTGGTCTTTAGTATGTTATTCTGGCTAACGCCAGACGATTTTATTCACCTCTGGGGAAGCCCTCGTACAGGAATGAGTTATAAAGTATCTCTTTCCTGGCCGAATTGGTCTTTAGTATGTTATTCTGGCTAACGCCAGACGATTTTATTCACCTCTGGGGAAGCCCTCGTATATGAAGGAGTTATAAAGTATCTCTTTCCTGTCCGAATTGGTCTTTAGTATGTTATTCTGGCTAACACCAGACGATTTTATTCACCTCTGCGGAAGCCCTCGTACAGGATTGAGTTATAACTATCTCTTTCCTGTCCGAATTGGTCTTTAGTATTTTATTCTGGTTAACGCCAGACGATTTTATTCACCTGTGGGGAAGCCCTCGTACAGGAATGAGTTATAAAGTATCTCTCTCCTGTGCGAACTGGTCTTTAGTATGTTATTCTGGCTAACGCCAGACGATTTTATTCACCTCTGGGGAAGCCCTCGTACAGGAATGAGTTATAAAGTATCTCTTTCCTGTCCGAACTGGTCTTTAGTATGTTATTCTGGCTAACACCAGACGATTTTATTCACCTCTGGGGAAGCCCTCGTACAGGAATGAGTTATAGAGTATCTCTTTCCTGTCCGAATTGGTCTTTAGTATTTTATTCTGGCTAACGCCAGACGATTTTATTCACCTCTGGGGAAGCCCTCGTACAGGAATGAGTTATAGAGTATCTCTTTCCTGTCCGAATTGGTCTTTAGTATTTTATTCTGGCTAACGCCAGACGATTTTATTCACCTCTGGGGAAGCCCTCGTACAGGAATGAGTTATAGAGTATCTCTTTCCTGTCCGAATTGGTCTTTAGTATTTTATTCTGGCTAACGCCAGACGATTTTATTCACCTCTGGGGAAGCCCTCGTACAGGAATGAGTTATAGAGTATCTCTTTCCTGTCCGAATTGGTCTTTAGTATTTTATTCTGGCTAACGCCAGACGATTTTATTCACCTCTGGGGAAGCCCTCGTACAGGAATGAGTTATAGAGTATCTCTTTCCTGTCCGAATTGGTCTTTAGTATTTTATTCTGGCTAACGCCAGACGATTTTATTCACCTCTGGGGAAGCCCTCGTACAGGAATGAGTTATAGAGTATCTCTTTCCTGTCCGAATTGGTCTTTAGTATTTTATTCTGGCTAACGCCAGACGATTTTATTCACCTCTGGCGAACAAATGTGTGGTTGTTCAGATGGTTTTGTTAGTATCACGTAATTTAATGCTTTTTACGTTACAGCAGTTTCAGGTGATTCGCGCCCACAGGATGTAAAAGTTCTTGGCGACGATAGTTGTTGTCGACATAAAGGAGTGGTTACCAAATCTCGCGTTTCAACAATATTTTATAGTTAGTATATATTATCTGATTAAACAGCCTATTCCTATTTAGATCTCACTAATATTGGTTTAAAACGGTCTTGATATTCTTTCGGACATCGGTGGTGTCGGTGGTTTTGTATTTTGTGCGATTTCCTAATCACTCCTTTATGTCAAAAACAACTATCGGCGCCAAGAACTTTTACATGCGGTGGGCGCGAATCACATGAAACTGCTGTAAGCGAAATCTCCCCAGTAGAATATTTTGGAAAAATAATTAAAGAGGTATTAACTTTGCCTTAACCGTACAAACTACAGTAAACACCCGCATAAAAGAAACAGCGGATTAAGAACCTCCATGCTCAAATTTGACCAATATAGCACGTAATATATGAGAACCACTTTAGCCTGACAAATGAAGCATGTTCTTATACGAAAAATTACTAAAGATTGGAAAAGTCTGGTGCAGACCCAAGTATGCGTGCTGGACCATTAAAAACACACAGATTGGTAATATCATTTCATTTCATTTAGAGTGACGCTCAGAAATTTGGTGATTTATTTTAATCAAATTTTATTTCCTTACATAAATACCTAAAAATGTTCAAATTAAGCTGTGTAATTGTAGTATCAAAAATTCCAATTTCACAGCATTGGACCTTTGATTGTATTCATGTTATGGTAAGTAAATTAAATGTGTTAAATAAATTAAATCAAATGAATATTATAAACAGACATATGATTTGTGATATTATTTAGATATATTTATAATATATAATTATTATAGAGTTGGTTAATTAATGTGATTATTAGACCTATCAGGGTCAATAATTCACTAATTAAAACAAATTTTATGTAGATACTGTACACCATATCGCAAATAATTTTAAGAACCTCTTCGGGCTGATTTCTCACTACGCATCAAATATATAAGAACCATTTCAGCCTGTCACAGAAAATCACGCGTTCTTTTATGCGGGTGTTTACTGTATAAAAAAATTCACCGAAGAAAACGCAAGAAATTCACGTTCATATTTAGGCTTTTTTACTATGTGCCGTCATACGTAAATTTTCCTCCAAATTAGTTTTCAGCTCGCGCTTGGTCATAGAACTCTGGGAACCACCTTAATTAGATGTCACCAAAAAATTGTATGTCCCAGTTATGGCGTCATGGAGCTGTTCCGTCATGATAAAAAAATATTTCACTAGTTGTCAGTCTGAACATAGAACCTAATATCCTTATTCTGCACTCAAGTTCACAATTCCGCATAGGCATGCAGGTAAGCACTAATTTAAATACAGGGCTAAATCCCACTGAATCAGAATCTTCCAATAATCCTATTGGCTGCATGAAACAGAAAGTTTTAGCCAATAGGAGAACAGAACTCTTTAATGGTTACCTGGCTCTTATTACTTGAAATTGGGCGAAGGAACCAGGCTACATCCCACATCGATTATTGTAACATCACACGACGTCACGTTACCTCAATCTTCTTACTAGAGAGTTTAAGTCATCGTTTTCCTTTTCACTTCATGTCTTGAATCCTTTGAGGGTTATTTTATTGTTTTAGTTTTATGTGAGAAATCCTTTTTCTTGCCATGGTCTTTTAAGTAAAAAGTTTACCTGTGCCTGTCCTTTGGCATATGAAACTGAAGCTTAAAATCCTAGTAGGTATGCAATGAGTATAACCATAGGAAAAGCATATCGGGTGCTGCCGGTTTTAAGTAGAATCTCTTAATTTTGGTTTTCAAAAGTAACGCCAATATTATATGTAGCCCATCATGTGACTAGAACAATTTCAAGAAACATGCAAGGAGACGGTTTAAGGTGATTCCGCAGTAATTGTTTCTGAAGTGAAAATTTGCTGAAACTTTCTGATGTTAAAGTTTTTGACACGCTCATATTAAAAAACAAACAAAAAAACTTGGGGTCACCGGACTTGTTTAGAAAATATAGCCGCCAGTAAACCATGGTTTCCCAATATAAAGCTATTTTGACCAACTTTCAATTCTGTTCTGTTCTATTAAAAATCCTTTATAAAAGCGCTTTGTTTACAAAATATTCATAATTTCAGATCCACCTATGAATTATATATTGTACATACAACAAAGAATAAACGAAAATTCGACGAAAAATGACAACTGACACACATTTTCGTGACATAACAATGTTTATATTCCTTCTTGTTACATTTTTTTGTGTAACGAATCATGAAAAATGTACGATATTTCAAATTCTAGAAGTGATTTTTTTCTAATTCTTTCATATATGCTGTAGAATTGCAGAGAAAATAAGTTATCGGAGAAAGAGAGTGGGTCACCGGGTTAAAGCTTCGAAGTGGGTCATTTTCGTAACATTTCGTATATACGAAACCACGCTACAAATTTGTAATTTTTTAAAGAAAACTCTGATCACAAAGTAAGTTGGTTCCATAACACGTTTATCAGTGGCACTGGTGAGTTTTTGATGTTTTTTCCTCCCTGACACTGGGTTACATATTGAATTAGTATTACAGAATTATGCGCAGAAATGCTGCGCAATGCAAAGCTGAGGAATCGCCTTAATCTACTGGTCACGTAAAGATCTCATGCGCAGTCGAAACTCCGAACTGGATTAATTAAGAGGCTTGAGGTCACGTGACGTCCTTGCGCAGCACCCATGCACTGAGTGCAATTGAAAAAAAATAGATGGGCCTCTGGACGACGTTGTTTAGAACATTGTTGAGATTGTTTGCTGTTGATGTGGCCGATGGACATTCATATGGACACAAAGATTTAACAATCGGACACCATCGCTGTTTTGTCATCGATAAGCAATTAAGGATTTACATTACTCGTTATATTTGAAAATTGCGAAATTGCACTCACCTAATATCCTGCACCGCAACCCGACTGTTCACCAGGAGTTTCATCCAGATGAAAATCCGGGTGGACGTCGGGCTGCAAGTGCAACGCAGGCTAATGGCTCGTGCATCTTTGGAAGAATTTTCAAATTTCACTGGTTGAAAAAAGTGTATTTACTCACATTTGCAATTGCATAAATATGTAACAAATGTAATATTTACTCGAATTTACTATAGGGAATAATGTGGTAAATACCGAATTTGCTCCATTTTTCGCATATATTAGTATAGTCCTGAATACGGTATTGACCACATTTACCTACACTTTTGTCTTAGACAAGCTCACAGACAAAATAATACGCCACGTTTCGATACTGTACGGTACGGTTGAAGTGGAAAACGGGCCTAATCACTCGTAATATTGCCTATTGGAATTAATTACGAGATAACAGGGAAGAACAAGGATATAGAACTGAATGCTTTGCATAAAATAGCAAACAAAATCTTGCCATGTTTGCACTGCAGCACTGTTCTATTAAGGTGGCTCCATACAGTTTCTAGAAAAATAGAAAATACAAGTTTGAGAGTCCAAAATACGTGCATAAACAATTCGGGAAAAGAATAAAACTAAATGTTATGCGTTAGTTAAACAATATGACAATGAAAAACTGTTACCAAATAAATAGCCAGCAGTTGTTGCTATGGAAACAATGACGTTTCAAAATGGCTGCCAATTACCCTTCAAACTAATTTAATTCGAAAAAAACTTTGGTGACCCCCAATATTTTTTTCATTAAAACTTTTCTGGAAATATGAGTAATCAATAGGCCGATTTTTAAAAACTAGCAAACATGATTTTTCCGGGAAAAAAATCATTCGTTATACAGAATTTTTTGAATGATGAAGCGCATGCCTTCCAAAAAGTATCGTCATATAACGGTCGCGATAACGGCAAAGAGATTAATAGCGAAATTCTCTGCAAATTTCACGATGGGAAGCCATGGCTGATGACCAAAGGAAAGCAAGGTAAGCGAGATGGTCCAAGAGCAACCGGTGTCGCATTCTGTGGAGCAAGCCAGCCACGTTCATTCCTTTCCAAAGGTGTCTTGATCAAAATGGCCAAAGCAGGCGATGGTCTTTTGGAAAGGATCCTAATTGCCGCACCAATGCCACATCTCCTTCCACCCAGTGACGTTCAAGAGTACATTGAACAACTCGACGCAATTGGGCTTACTGAACTTTCTAAAGTATTCGATGGGATCTTCACCATGCACCAAGGTGGAGAAGCCAGGGTGTACGAACTATCCGACAATGCAAAAATCATTTATAACGAATATTGTACCCAAGTGGTAGAAGAGCAAAACGCAAAGTTTCAAGGAGAACTTGCCTCTGTGGAAACCTGCTCCTCATCGAAAGACACGAAGCATGTCCTGACACTATCGGTCATTATACATGTTCTCTTCCATGCAATTGACAAAGCACTTGGACTGATCCCACCAACCACTGTTCTTTCATTGAATATTACAAAAGACAACATGCAGAGAGTGATTGCGATAAATGAATACTCAGTTGATGTGAAAGAGGTAAGTTACAAATTTATGACTATGAAAGGCCTAGTTCAAACGTTTTCAAGTTCGACGTTTGAGTCAATTAAATTCGATAGTTTCGATTAAATGCGACAGGTGGTTTGTATACGACCGCTCAGATCGAATAAGAAAAAGACACAATGCCAACGTCCTATCCCTAAAGACAACTCTAGACAAGATATTATTTATATTAGTTGATTTTCATTTTCAAGATTTCTTCCGTTTTAACTCAGCGGCTAAACTGGTAAATACGAATCTCCTACTGTTAAACTTTCTTCTGCTTTTGTCACCACAAACACTGCCAATTCAGTCTACTCTTTTCGGATTGTTTTTCTCGTTTGCGGTTTCTTACTTTTTTCGTTGTTGACAAAAAAATATGACAAGGCATCATTCAGACTCGTCGAAGGTGTTGAGGAAAATGCTTCTCCACCCTGGTCAGTTTGTTCTCCCGCGACGTATCTATAGAGATTGTCGCGGTTTGGATGCAGATGGTACGCTGGTGAGAATGAAAGAACTGGTGGAAGAAGGCCTAGGAACATTGGAACAAAGAACCCAACAGGAGGGGGTCTTCTACAAAGCATTACCGGCATGCGACATAGAAGATTCACTGAAGAATCATGGCATAAACCTAGACGAATACCACACCAAATTCTTCGAAATCGATTACAAAATCAGCGAAAGCCAACGATTGGCCATTCACGACGCCAACCCCGACAAGAATCTTATTCCACAACTCCTTGAAGATGCAGAAGAAGAGGAGGAGGAAGAAGAAGAAGAGGAAGAGGAAGAAGAGGAGGAAGAAGAAGAGGAGGAGGAAGAAGAGGAGGAGGAAGAAGAGGAGGAGGAAGAGGGAGAACAGGTGCATGAGCAGGTGGTCGAGGTGGGACAAGAAGAGGAAGGGGAAGAAGTGGAAGAAGAGGAAGAAGAACAAGTAGAAGGACAAGTAGAAGGACAAGAAGTAGAACAAGGCGAACAAGGAGAAGAAGAAAATTAAGAACACGAATTACTGATTATTAATATAATTCAGAAGAAAACTGAAAAACAACTACTAATTCTGTGATATGCAGAAGGGTATCTACTCAAACTATATGACACATCCATGGTATTGACTGAATAGTAAAGCAATTTTTATTTGAATGTGAATGAAGCTAAGTAATTTAAATGTAGTATTAATTCTTATTGTTTCATAACTATTATGAAGAAGGGTATACTTTCTAATATTAGCCTTATTTCGCCTTGCCTTTGCCTTTATAGCTATTTTTACGAAATAACAGACATTTAAAAAAAAACGAAGTTGTTGACTGCTGATGCAAATCTTCATTATATACGCTTTTTGTTTATTTATATATGTATTATATAAATTTGCGGAATATTTGAAGTTTGTTATAACTTTGGTGCTCTTTACAACATATGTATATATATATATATATATATATATATATATATATATATATATATATATATATATATATATATAAAGGGTACTATAGAGTTTTTAAACTTAATTGTTACTTGTGATGTGGGATGGTGACCTCGATAGAGAATAACGGATTTATGCACGGTCATGTAATTTCCTCTATATCTTAACTATAGATAGAAACTTTATTTTTTAGAGGGTAACACATAACAGTATTCGCAACTGATAAACCAGTAAACAAAGTAAAGGCGAAGCCGTACTTAAAACAATTTACACGATATACGATGATACGATTTGTCGCATACGACTGTCGTCTTGATATATTTGACCAAAATACACGCGTGAAAAGGCTTTTCCATGGAACATTAGCCACCGAATCACAAACAAGCATTGTGTTGCGAGCAAGCAATTGCATACGTCAGTATGACAAGCGTACACGACAAATCGTATCGTGTAAATCGGCCGTAATCCATTTCACAACGTCCATTGCGAGATAACTATGGCAGAAATGTAAAAGCAGCACGAGAACATGAAATTACTTTGACTTTCTTTCGCAGGCATACAAGCATCACCAGTTCACAAAATGCTACATATTCACGTAGGATTATATGTTGTCCTCACCGTATTCATTGTCAACCCATGCAATTGCGTGAAGATTCCGGAGCAATCTCGAGCTTATATCGAAAACCTCATTGGTACATGGTTGAAAAATCCGAGTCTGCTTCCCAACAGAATAAGTGAGTCAAGGATTTTGGCTGGAGAACCACCAACGGGCAATAATTATCACGTTCCTGAGATCCTTTTATGGGATCCAATGACCCAGTTCAATATTGATTTGACGTGCCCACATTGTTTAAAAATAGAAATTGCCAATCAGCTCCATGCTACTCGATGGAAGGACGGAAAGGCTTCGCACCGATCAACCACGCAAACTGCATTGCATACAACGACACGTACTTTTGATAAGTCGGGTTTATCGTTGCCCTATTGACCACCAAGTATTGGCGCATGATCCTTGGCTTCTCAAAACAACGACAAATAAAACTTCATCAGAGATCCCTTTTGTCCTGTTTCATAAGAGTGGGGTAACCCGTGACTTATTTCTATATATATTTACCCACGTGCAAGCAGGTGTGAAAATTAACAGATATTGAAAGACTCATCGCACAAATGTACAACGACGAAGTTCAAAGCACGCTACGTAGGCGAAGTGGATCAAATTTAAGAAGTACGTTAGAAATACCCGGTAGGCAAATCACAACAAATTGCTTCCTCAGGGCTTATTTCGAATTCGAACACATGTACGCACAGCATATGCCGGACATTCCTTTCTTGTGGTTGTCATCTGATCATACATTTAAAGTTAGCGCAAACATTGGTTTTTGGCATAGAGGAACGTGGATAAAGCAGTATGACTCATTGTTTTGTGTTTTGAATGAGAAGGGTCAAGTAATTACCTGGCAACATACTAAAGGAACTTCCTTCGAGAAGATCCGAACTTGCCTTACAGATGTGAAACTGCGTTTAAATAACCGTGGCCATGCTATACGTAACTTTTATATCGATAACTGCTGCATGTGGAGTAAAAAACTAAAATAAGTTTTTGGCGAAGATCTAGAAGTTAAACTGGACCTTTTTCATGCAGTGCAAAGTACCGTGGCTCTGAGGGGACATGCTATATTATATATTTTTTTGAAATATATTTAATGAAAGACTTCATTTTCTACTTCTATTAATTTTTATTCTACTTTTTCGGCTCATTAGTTTCTTTATCTTTAAGCGAACAATAACTCGAAATTTCGACTTACAACCCGAAATTTCAACTTATAACTCGAAATTTCGACTTATAACTCCAAATTTAAACTTATAACTCGAAATTTCGACTTAATTTCGACTTATAACTCGAAATTTCGACTTATAACTCGAAATTTCAACTTATAACTCGAAATTTCAAGTTATAACTCGAAATTTCGACTTATAACCCGAAATTTCAACTTATAACTCGAAATTTGGACTTATAACTCGAAATTTCGACTTATAACTCGACATTTCGACTTTTAACTCGAAATTTCGACTTTTAACTCGAAATTTCGACTTATAACCCGAAATTTCGACTTATAACTCGAAATTTCGACTCCCATCGCCAAATTTGTCGTTACGAGCCGCTTGATTCATGACAGACATCAAAGATGGCGGAGCTCGACGAACGCGAGGATCTGTGTAAGGTAAGTTCGCTAAATGCGTTATAAAAGGTTGTGAATATTAAGCATACACATGCGAAAGTATATATATATATATGTATTATATAGTGGTATTTTATTTGAGATCTTGTGATAAGTAATAATTACCAGTATTAAGTAAATATGTTATGAACGTGAAGTTACAGGTGTATCTAGTATCAGGGATGCAAACGCTAAATATTGTACCTAATATTGTAGGTTGGAACGTTTTTACGAAATCGGGGCGTAAGTCAGGAAGTTGTCGTGAGATTTCAGGCAGAAAACGTAAGTATTGAGGGCGAGGAAACTGGGGGGGGGGTCTTGTGAATGATATTTCTTGCATTTTGGTAAGCTGAGTATCAGCACGGTGGTATCAGTCATTATTCTCGTCTTTTGCTAATGCACCAGTCAATGGTTTGCCCCAGGGGGGTGTTGGGCATACCCACGGGATTTGTCATTTCACTACGAAATTTTGGCCAATTTCCCCACCATGGGAGTGTGGGACTAGCTTTTTAAGTCAAAGTAAGTCAAATTTCCCCACCTATGTATGCCATGGGATAGATTTCCATTTTCCATTTCAAACAACAAAGCAGACTACATGTTGCAGTAGACAAAAAAATAATAATTGGTGAAGTCTATATCAAAACAAAACACTTTAACAACTGTATTTGAATATTTAAATAATAGACTGTGTTCAAAAATGGCTGCCAATTTATTATACACATTTAAAGCAAAAATCAAGTTTACCAGTGTGAAAGTATACTCAAATTAAAAAATAAAGAAGAATATCAATTTACAGCTCTTTTATATTTCCCATAGTTTCTGAGATGTTTTAATAATATTATGTGATAATCAGATGTGATGGTCTGTGACGTCGAAAGGTTCACACAACATTTTAAAGTTTGAAACATCGTGTTTATCTTTAATATTATTGAAGAAAGAAAACGGGAGAAAATCCAGTATGCTTCCCGCTGAAATTGCCACTGAGCAAATCTGACCAAAATCACTAAATATTCCTTCACTTGTTCCCAAGCCTCACACAGTGAGACCTGACAATCTTCCTGACCCTCGGGTCATGTATATTTGTCAATAGACTAGTTTCAGGCTCATGCGCAGTAGCAACTTTACTTCAAATTTTCATCGGAGGTAAAAACAACTGTTTTAGCTGGAAAGATCATATTAAAAATAGTAAAAGTGCAAAGTTTAAAATAAATCGGACAAATAGTGCGAAAGCTACGCACTTCGGAAGTTTTTTTCTCCACTAGGGATTTAATAGGGATTTTGGCTTGGCGTGCAACTCCCACCTGCTAAGCGAAAATTCCTATTAAATCACTAATAAATCCCTGTTGGAATGGTCAACTTTCCGCTTGTGAAACTTTTTCCATTTGTTATTAAGCAATTCATTTCAAACTTTGGACTTCTACTATTTTCAATATGCTCATTCCAGCTAAAACAGTTGTTTTTATCTCCAATGAAAATTTGAATATTTGTTGCTACTGCGCATGATCTTGAAAGTCGTCTATTCCCTAACCCAGGAGAAACATTGCCCAATACCCCCCCTGGGGCAAACCATTGACCGGTGCATAAAAAGCAAGTGGGACAATTAGGCAGGCAGACGAGAAGTTTTCACCACCCGCTGGAAGGGAAAAGTGGGCCTGACTCTGTCAGGTTAGCATTTTGGGGAAAGGTTTTACGTAATATTAAAAACCAGTCTATAGACACTGATAAAGCACGATGATGAGTTTTTAAATAACTTCTAAAACTCATCCATAAAGTCGCCTAAGCTTATAACAAAGCAAGTGAATTGCCGAATATGGGAGGCTATAAAGTACCATTCTGGTCATTAGAGTATGCGCTCTGATACAAAGGAGTCCAGCATTTTGTATTCAAGACAGAGGAATAAAGTTGTTGTCTTAGGAACGGCTTGTTTGCAACTAATAGTTGCCTCTCCCTCTCGTATGGGGGCACTACCAGCATACCCTTGTCAAGATTGCTTAGAGACAAGTGTCTAATATATATGTGATATAGACCAGGCCTGGAATTTCGCTATGTTGAAAATTGCCGTAGAGAGCAAGACTTCTCCACGGCAATTTAGGCAGTTTCCACAGCAATTTTTCGTGTACCGGTAATTAAAATATGCTTAATTGCCACTTTGAATTTTTGCAAGCCCAAAATCTTTATTTGTACATGGTAGTCTATGTGTTTTCTTTAGCATTTTATAGTTTGACATTTGGCAAAGTTTGTATTCACGATGGTATAAAAAATATACACAACAGTGAACACTACGGAAAAAAATTACCAACGTTGTCCTGAGTGATCCATGGCATTCTCCTCGCTCACCAAGGCAATTGCCGCGAGTGCGCGATGAAATTCCAGCCCTGATAGACCTAATTAATAAAACATCAGTGTCTATATCACATTTATATACAAATAAATGGGGTTTATATCATACTATAAAGACACTGATTAAAGATTAATTTCTTTTGAATTTTCCTCATGAATTATTAATGAGTTTTAGAAAGAATTGTATAGATTATAGCCATTATAAGACGATATTTAAAATATACAAAATTACAACATATTTCAAGACTTTGAAATATCTTTGAGTTTTTTTCATAGTATTTATTAATTGTAAGATACTGTTAAAAATCAAGTGAGCTTTCTCACAGGCTATGTTAGTGCTTTTTTACTTGTATTTGTTATTTTTACCACTCATGAATGTTTATTTAGTTCTAAAGTAGGCTTATATCAGAAGTTCTCATAATCAGCCAGATTAAAATACCCTCTCCCATTCTCACCCCACTCCCCACAACGTTTCTCCTCAAATTTAAACAAATTAGAAAATCAACCTGGAGAGAACAGAAAGGATGATTCCCCCCAAAAGGCCTCCCCCCCCCCCTCTCCCATGGCACCACTACTTAGTATATGCAGTATAAGACTTACAAAATACTTATACAAGTGTATATAGAATGAAAATCTATTCTAGGCCAAGTCTTTTATTTTATTACTGGGCTACCATATTATCCGGTACCAGCCATGTTTTCCAGTCAGGCCGATTTATATTATATAATACAGTAATACTGTATGCAATAGGTGACTAGTAAAATATACCTGCATCCTACATCTATACAATTTCATACAACATGAATCCTGATTCCATGTTTCTGCTTTAGAGCATGTTGGGAAAGCTCTTCAATTCTGCAGCCCTGGTACTGTAGGTGAATGTCACACACTGTAATTTTTCTATAGATTTAGGCACTATCAGCATTTAATATAACACATACTTGGCTGTTGATGTTATAATGCCCAATAAGTTTAATTTAAGTACTACTGTGCATATACCTGCATGTATGAGGAACATGACTCACTGGTCCAAATTTGTTTGTATGGCCGATATATTTTCGTCTCCCTTGCTTTTTCTCCACGCGTGTATGGATCCTGGCTCGGGGACAATATAACAATAGAGTTGATGTTCGCGGGCATAATTATGTTTTTGGCTCTGAGCAGGACCAAAAACATATTTATGCCCAAGAACATCAACTGTATTACTATTATAATAATTTTAGTGGGTATTTAGAAGAAACTCAAAGGCAGTATACGCAGGTAAACAATATCTAGAACAGTGCCAAGCGGCAGATCAGCCAGACATCCCCGTAAAATGTATTATCCGCTAGATACATTTCGCCGACATTTGTAGCTTTTTAAAACTTAATTTTCACACAGATTTATTTACACGACCAACAAGAGCATATACATAATACCATGCTTCGTAAATTTTGTAAAGCCGTCTGAGCTATAGTAAGCGAAATATTAGCTTTCAAGTAAACTAATTCGGGCAGTCAACTAATTTAGCTTCAGACACTATAAACACTTTGAAATTTTGTTCACAATCTTAAATTTCTCTTACGCTTTTAACATGCAGTTTACACTGACTTTCACGCTTATTTGTTTGCATAAACAGTAAGAACATAGTCAAAACAATATTCTTCGTAAATTTCCTGAAGTTCTAGGTTATACTTTTCAAAATATTAGCTTTCGACTAAACTAAAAAGAACAAGTCCTGGACGGCTTTAATAACGCAAGCTAAAATATATATTAGCCCGCTGAATTCTCCATTTTAGCCCGCAAAATACACCACAATGTCCGATAAAATTATTATAATGTTATTTATGTTAAATCTTCTTGAGGCATGTCATGTTATTGTTAAGTTAAATCTTCAATTTTCTTTGAACTTATAGATGGATCCAGTGGCTATAATTCATGCATCTGATACAACTCTTCGGGGTCTTGGACTTAAAACAGGTGATATCCTTAGTTTGAAAGCTTTTGTCACCGATTTCAAAGGAAATCAGAGTAATTCTGTGGGAAAAGAAGAAAGAGAAGAAAGAAAACTGAAGCTGATAGAACAATTGCAGTCAGACAAAGGTAAAAAAGCTTCCAATGGAACAAAACGTAAAGCAGAGTCATCACAAAAACAAGGCAGTGGACAAAGACTAAAAGCCTCGAAAAAAGTTCAGATTGGATGGATGCATTATAATGAAGAAAAGCAAAGATATGTACCAGTTCGGATGGCAAAAGGCGGAGGTTCGAGAGATGTTGACATGCCTATAGATTCTAAGATCGAAGCTGTTTTACAGGTAGCATCGTCTATTTATTTTCCTGCTGGAAAAAGTTTTTGTGGCAATTTGGATGAAATGGATGTGAACGTTGGAAATTACAAGGGAGATGTAATTTCCACATTAACAGATGAAAGTGGGGAACTTCACGAATTCTCTGTTAAGAAATACTATGAAGTTAGCAAGACAAATAAGGCTCGACTTTACTTAATGAGCCGTCTCAAGCAACATCCTCGTCCACTGCCTGTCCATTTTCCCAAGAGTGAGAAAGATGAAGACAACAGCAAGTCGCCAGATTATAGTCCTATTCTTATCAATGATGATGATGAATTAAGCGACAATGTTCTTCTCCATCCTGCATTCTTGGACGATGATTATAACCAGGAGTGGTTGGACAGTGTCGAGCCATCACTGAGTAGTCTCATCGGATCATGCAGTGAAAGAGCTGCCCTTGTTGCTGAACAGAATAATGCCTTTCTACTATCCCAGGCATCAGATCTTGCCAAAATGGAAGAAAAAAATGAAGAAGCAAACAGAAGGTCTATTGAAATGCAACGCATCAACCAACTCAGAACTGAACGTTCTAGCCGAGTACCTGAAGAACCGAGCAACAAGAAAGATGCAGTCACAGTCAACGTGAGACATATTAGCATGGGACTGCAATCGCGATCCTTTCCTTCACGCGGAACTGTAAGTTTTGTTTATGACTGGATAGGCTCATTGAGTGCACTGCCGGAACACTTTCGGTTATGCAGAGTTCCTGGAGAAGAAATTTCACCAAGTGAACCAATGGTATCAATTCACAAATGCACATTATTTATGGAAGCAACAGAGGGACCGGTACCTCTTTCCCCTAATGGTGAAATCTTCTTCCACGGTTTTGGTGGTGTGGCTGATCAAGTGACACAAGAAAATCGACGTGACCAAACGAATTCAGTCAGTGCTTCCGTGATCAGTAGTGAAACAGCTGCAGATGATAAGTACACAACTCTGCGAAAAACAAAATCGGTCAAGAGATCTTTTGCTACCACATAGCTACGATGGACACGAAATTCAACGAGACAATATTGTGAATCACCTCTTGAAATTATATAAAGAAGGTATTGTCGATACCACAGAGGAGGCTTTCTTCAGATTTGCAGACGAGGACGCTGATGGAGATGGCGTAACTTGCGACGTATTCTCATGCTTTTGGGATGAATTCTTCTCAAAGTATTGTGAAGGATGTGGTGAATGTGTTCCTCTTTTGACGATGCAGTTGAATGAGGAGGACTATAAAGCAATTGGAAAGATTATTACCCACATGTTTCTAAGTTGCCAAATATTCCCAGTTCGCCTAAGTGAAGCATTAGTCCAATATTGCTTATTTGGTGTGGTTTCGGATGACTGCCTGATCTCGTCCTTCCTCAACTTGTTGTCTACCAACGACCGCTATGTTCTCCAAACCAACGTGGAAGACCAGTCTTCAAATCTCAACATAGAGCAGCTCATCGATGTTTTTGCTGATTATAACATCACCACATTACCGACGAAGGAAAACCTGATGTCAATCATTCTGGATGCAGCGAGATTAACCCTTGTCAGCAAACCTCTTTTTTTTATCACTAATCTCAAGAAAGGAATGGGATGTTTTTGGGACACCGTCACTGCTGCGGAGATCCGAAGTCTGTATGAGTTATCTATCCCAACCCCAGAAAGAGTCTTAAATGCCCTTTCTTTCAATGAGTCCAGCGAGACGGATGCCAAAATTGGGAGATGGTTAACCAGGTGTGTTCGTGGTGCAAACGAAATGATGTTGAGGCGGTTGGTCCAGTTTTGTACGTCGTTGCCAATGCTGTTGCCGCAGAGGCAGATTGGGGTTGCCTTTGTGGATCAACCTCCAAACCATCTTCGTCCAATAGGAGCAACTTGTTTCAAGATGTTAAAATTACCTAGGCAGTATGTGTCTTTTTCCCAACTTCAAGGAAATTTAGAGTTCTATTTAACAAACACTCGTGTATGGAACTTGACAGAGTGACGTTAAAGAATCTGTACTGAAACAGATATTGTCGAACAGTTAACCTAAACAAAGAATTCTTTGACAGTTGATATTGAATTAACATCTAACTGAACAGTTGAGTTATGTTGTATGTTGTATGTACTACGTAGAACAGTTTCGAGCTACGTGTACAGTTACATTATCTTTCACATTTGTAATGTGTTTTTGTAACGCTTTCAACATCGTTAAATAATGTTTGAACAAACGATGTTAAATGCAGTGTTGAAGGCGTTTGACCAGGTCTTTACAAATGTAGCCTACTTAGACATGGATTCTAGTCTTAGGCTTTGAATCTCCTATCTCCTTGAAATTCTATTATGGAATACTTATAGTTTCAACGACAAACATTTTCTTTAAATTTTTCAATAAAAGGGCTTAACAACATCGTAATCGCTTCAACTCTAACGACACCCTGTACTTCTCCGGCGGTATAAGGCTATATTGTTCACGTGGGTAACCACATAGACACTGGTGAACCAGTAGGGGCAAACCGACGACACCCAATAACGGGCAGACCTCATCGTCCTCTTTGGAGGGTCGAAGTACCCTGGATACGTAACCTGGGAGGAAGGAGCAGGGAAGGCCTGCCCTGTGCCGTGATTCCATCATGACCAGGCATAGAATTCCCACACGAGTGACTTTGCAGTGTTGTAACGTCGTTCTGTTGTCGAGAAATCCTCTTGACTAGGCTGAGGGTGAAGTGAGGGCTATGACCAACTTGCCGTCGAAAACGATGGTGAGTTGGGGGTTCTTTGGTGGGCTCTGCGAGGGCCGACAGTTCCGAAAATTGACTCGAGGTTATGGTTGCGATGAGTTTGTAGAAAACGTGGTGACGGTCAGGTGCAAACGAAGCGCGTCGGGCATGGGGGGTGGTGGGTAGTTGGGTACCACCCAGCGTCGTTGCCTAGCAAACCAAAAGAAAGCGTACCTTGAGCAGGAACGTTTGGTGAGTACTCCAATCAATCAATCCATCAGGCGGTCAATTAATCAATCAATCAATCAATCAATCAATCAATCAGTCAATAGTACATAATACGTATTACGTATTGCATATTACATATATTAAACAATTATTGATGACTACTTAGCATAATATCAAGAATTATCCAACCGACTTAGTTTATTCATGCCACAGACGATATTTGACGTTATTTAGCAAAAAAATAGTATTCTAGTTGTAGTTTAAAGCGCTATACTAGGTCATTTAATATGCAAGGTCAATAACCTATTTATTAACCGCGGTATATCAAAGATAATTTATGCATGAATAAACTAAATTATGAAATTCACATAGCCTTCGCAATCGGCAATCGCAACTCGTAAAGGCTTGTGATCGAAGACGATATTGGCGTTGTGAATTTAAATTTTACCTTGGATTTCAAGAACGTTTATATCAAGTGCCACCACCAGCAGTGTCAATCTCTCCGACAATACAATTTTAACGTACATTTTTGTGTGCAGAGTCCTCAGAAATATAGTACTTTTATATTTCGATTTCAAAACGAAGTTAACGAACTCATGGACACAACGCACATTCTGCACAGCAGCTGGGGCCATGATCATGCACTTAACAACCGGAACCCCAAGGGGGGAGACTCTGGCACGAGATCGCGCTCTGCCGCTGACCAAAAACGGGGAGACTATGGGCTCGAGATTGGTTGTACGTCATAGATATAGGAAGCATAGTTGCCGACTCCCTAATAGGGCCCTATTGCGAACGCGGGTCGGACATGGGTAATCCAAGATGGCGGCTCAACCGGGCAAAAGCTCAAGTGACCACAATGGAACAAGCCATTCAGCGCGAGTATTTGTGCAAACTAATGCTTCAAATGAATAGAAATGGACAATACATCACAAAATAAAACATTTTCGAAAATTTTAACCGATAATGACAGCCTTTAAACTGCTCTAACGACGAAAAGTCCTTATCCACTCGATCGACCTACCCAAAATTTGCACATTTGAAAAAAAATCTCTCAGCTATTTTTCAATCATACTAATGACTAGGATTACCTTGAATGGCTCGAAGTTGTTTCGATGCGTAATTTGTTGTGAGAGACGAGAAAAATGACTTTTTCTGTTCTGGTCACTTGAGA
This sequence comes from Paragorgia papillata, assembly GCA_035771165.1. Lineage (NCBI taxonomy): Eukaryota > Metazoa > Cnidaria > Anthozoa > Scleralcyonacea > Coralliidae > Paragorgia > Paragorgia papillata. The sequence goes on from JAWNZC010000051.1 coordinate 65,288, forward strand.
TCTGTCGTTAACACTAGTTTCCATCTTCCAAATTGACATAGATTTTTTTTGCAGACTATTATCCTTACTATTAATCCTAAAATTTGTCGTATCTATAATACTGAACTTTACAGCTAAACTAAACCGGGAAACATGTCAGTGAGGGTGATGGAAACTAGTGTTAATGACAGATCTCAAGTGACCAGAACAGAAAAAGTCATTTTTCTCGTCTCTCACAACAAATTACGCATCGAAACAACTTCGAGCCATTCAAGGTAATGCAAATCATTAGTATGATCGAAAAATAGTCGAGAGATTTTTTTTCAAATGTGCAAATTTTGGGTAGGTCGATCGAGTGGATAAGGACTTTTCGTCGTTAGAGCAGTTTAAAGGCTGTCGTTATCGGTTAAATTAAATCGGTTAATGTATTGTCCATTTCTATTTATTCGAAGCATTAGTTTGCACAAATACTCGCGCTGAATGGCTTGTTCCATTGTGGTCACTTGAGCTTTTGCTCGGTTGAGCCGCCATATTGGATTCCCCACGATGGGGACGTCCTGCGAGGCGAGTCAGCAATCTATGCTCTCCTATATTTATGTTGTACGTTCTTTATAGGTGCGTCCACAGTCTCACAAACCGCACTTACGTTACTTCATGCGATTTATCACTCGCGTATCGGCTCCAATGCACAATAGGGACAGTTCCGCATAAATTTTAACCAGTACGAGTTGATTCTATTGAGGTAAGTAGACGAACGTAAAGATCTTCAGCATCTCTTACACTTCTGGGCATTATTAGTCCGTCCTCTTCCATTATTATACTTGCTAGCTCCTGAAATTCGTGAGAGCAACTCCATACAGATTCACGGGTACAAAATGACTCTTCTAATACTTCAAGAGATAGCAGGAAATCTTCTGGCATGTACTTGAAGTTTTCATGCCCTTGTGTCTCTGGTAGAAAGTACAAAACATCAGGTCTCCCAGCTGGAGTTTCAGAATTATTTACTGGGCGCATACTATGTGTATTCCAATAACATGCAATCGCATATAGCTCATCTCGTAGAACCGGCATGAAACAGAAACGGAGGCACTCTTTATGTAAATTGTCATCGTCGTGAAAAATACCTACAACAAAAATATGCAACAACAGTAAACAAATATATCTGTTGAAACTACCGAGTATTGTTGAAAGCCTGTCTTATTTAAAATACTAGCAGAATCACAAAATATTAGTGATGGGCATTACACTCAGCTGCCACAGCATATATCTGGCAGCTATAAGGATAAGGTTGTTTTGGAACATAATGTTGATGATCCGGGCTGGTTGTACGAATCCTGGATAGGTTATCCAGGATAGCTTGTTGGATAAGTCCTAGCTAATAGAGAGCAGCTGCAACGGCAATGACCATGCTCTGAACAATCTACAGTAATTTAAAAATCTTATTTACTGAAATGAATATTAGTGAGTAGTGACTTATATGTATCTGATAGTGATGTTCAGTGGATAAAAGTTAAATTAGGCTGTTTAAAGCATGACTAGTGTGGTTCTTTAGCTAGCACTTATTCACTGAATAAGCTATCTAGGCTTTGTACAACCAGCCGCAAATGTTCTATTTACATTGTGCAAAAAATCGGAATTTTATAAGTTCACTTCAAGTGAACTATATATTTTTCTGTGCTTATATAACACATGTCCGCTTTGCGGACCTATTTTTAATTTAAACACTGGACCCCAGTCCCACAATTCTGAAATGACAAATACCTCTATCTCGGAAGTCCTTGAAGTAATTAATCCACCAGTTGATACCCCACCGCCGCTGGAAAGACCACCAAGCTTCGATTCTCTGGATGGCAACAGATTTTCCATACATGAAGCTCTTTTCATTTGCAAAGTAGTCGGCATCATTTCGTCGCAAGAACCGTTGTATATTTGCTATATTGCAGTTTTCGGTCCCACAATCTCCACGAATCCGGCAGGCTGTACCTCCATTCTTCTTAATGTAATCTATAAAATACTGTGAAACTACTCGAGGATCATTATTTGATTGCCCAACTTCCAACCATAGAATACGTCTACTATATCCGTCAATCGCTCCATGTATGGCAAAACCAAAGGGTTTTAGTTTGTCGTAGCCATCTATGTGCCAAATATCATTGGGGCCTCGGGCTACGTATGCTCTACGTTGAAATCTCTTTCTCGAACGTTGTTGAACACCTTCCGGATCTAGTGCAGCGATTGTTTTACGAACCGTTTCTCTTGACACCACAAGTTTGTATTTGCTCCGCAGTCTTTGGTGCATTTGCCTGTACCCAACATCACTAGCACTCCCTTTCAATTCTCTGTCTATCACATCAACAACTTCAGCTATGTCCGAATGATTTATTCTTCTGTAACATTGGTGAGAAGATAAAATGCGCTTGAGGTGGCGCAAAGATACTTGTATGCCATGGTACATTAACAAAAATGCTAAAATTTCTTTATAAGAAAATCCAAGTTCAAAGTAACTCACAATCAATATCTCGCGATCTTGACAGTTTGATGTCAAAGCTGGTAAGTAGAAAGTCGCCATACCTTTGCACCCGAAAGGAGAAGCCAAGCTAACAGAGTCGCCTCATATAACACTTAACAGTGTCACTGAACTCATTTTAACACAGTATAGCTACTCGTTGTCAAGCTCTGCCATCTTTGAATGAATCACAGAGCAGCTGGTATAGAGCCATGACACAGAATAAAAAATAAACTATATTTTTATTCTTTAGCCACGAGTAGGAAAATTTTGTGCTGAGAGTCAAAGTTTCCACGTATAAGTCGAAATTTCGAGTTATAAGTTGAAATTTCGAGTTATAAGTCGAAATTTCGAGTTATAAGTTGAAATTTCGAGATATAAGTCGAAATTTCGAGTTATAAGTCGAAATTTCGAGTTATAAGTTGAAATTTCGAGTTATAAGTTGAAATTTCGAGTTATAACTCGGAATTTCGAGTTATAAGTCGAAATTTCGGGTTATAAGTCGAAATTTCGAGTTATAAGTTGAAATTTCGAGTTATAAGTCGAAATTTCGAGTTATAAGTCGAAATTTCGAGTTATAAGTTGAAATTTCGAGTTATAAGTTGAAATTTCGAGTTATAACTCGGAATTTCGAGTTATAAGTCGAAATTTCGGGTTATAAGTCGAAATTTCGAGTTATAAGTTGAAATTTCGAGTTATAAGTCGAAATTTCGAGTTATAAGTCGAAATTTCGAGTTATTGTTCGCTTAAAGATAAAGAAACTAATGAGCCGAAAAAGTAGAATAAAATTAATAGAAGTAGAAAATGAAGTCTTTCATTAAATATATTTCAAAAAATATATATAATATAGCATGTCCCCTCAGAGCCACGGTAGCAAAGAGTAACGAAAACAATTCCAAAAAGAGAAAAGAAAGGAAGTACATTAAAATTAATTAGACAACGCATGATCAATGATTTACGCATGGTATTTCGAAACCCGTCAGATGTTGGCCCTAACAGAATTTCTAACACTCCTTCGCCAGCGAATATGCTCAGGAATTTAGATCAGAAGCACGAGACAGATGGTATTCTTCCCAGTGCGGCTATCCATGAGCTTAGCAAGTTAAGGACGCACATAGGAAAAGGATGTTTGTCAGACATACCACCATGAGGTGGAACGAACAGAAACGAAGCGCTGCACAAAACACTCCGTAAAAGCATTTCTAGGCAGAGAATTGGTGTTCAGTTGGTGTTGGCTTTGCTTGGAATAACTTTTTTCATTTGGAATGAGAAGAGAGGAAGTTCTATTTGCAGGGGATAAATTATGCAATCGTTCTATCCAAAGTTACTATTCATCCTTTCTTGACACTTCTAAAACTCCCACTGCGGAGAGATTTGGAATTCAGGCTTCGGAAAAAAAATGATGCAAGAAAATGATGTGCAAGGATATCCTCATGATTTTTCGTGTCATCAGGAGGAAATCCTAAGCAATGTCGATGAACAAAATGACAATGATGACAGTACGAGTGATGCGGACAGTGACATTGGAAAATTTCCAGATCAGTTCTTTTCAACAGCGTCTTGTATTTTGAAGACGGTGTTGCTGAAAATGCATGTAGTGAGCGATTTATCCGGTAAAACGAATAGTAATCCAGCACGTCTCGCCAAAAATATCCATTTTATGAGAAGTGCGCTGTTACTATTAAGCAATTCCCAATTCAAAGCTCAAGAAGAGGCTGGCGCTAAAGAAGGACGCAATCTTAAAAGCACACGTCTGCCAGTTGCTAAAGACGGGAACTGCTTATTTGCATCAGTCTCCTTTTTCCTCCTGCAAGTCGTGACAAGTGTTGATTGTGGTTTAGAGTTATCTGAACATTTGAACCGCATTGGTATTTTTGGCAACAAAACCTTGCCAGAAATGATCGTATTGCTAAGAAAGCTTGTCGTCGACGAATTTCTCAACCGCAACCTCCATGAGTACTCCTCTTTTCTCCTATTAGCAGAACACAATTCTTACGAAGAAACAACACGCAATTTTGAACGTGATGGGTTTTTTTATTGTGAATTGGGAAATGCAGTTATATTGGCTCTGTCGAACATACTGCGTATGTCGTTGTTTTTACGTCACTCGAAAACTATCCTATAATCACAATAGTTCCCAAAAATGTCCCAGTTTCAAACACTCCTGCTTATCTGGCATTTGAATAAATTGGTGCAGGGCATTACGATGCTGTCATATTGAGAGCAAAGCCGATGATAAAGGCTTAAGTAAAATGGAAAGCTTAAGTGACAACCAAGAACCTGTTGCAGAAACTGTCGCACAAACGGCGTCTCATCTTGTTTGCCGATGGGGTCAGGGAGTCGCCAAGAATAAACAAAACAGAAAGTTTTGCGCAGAGTACAAATCCGGTTGCAAATGCTTCCAGAACTTGAGGGGTTGTACCCCCGCATGTGGCTGTTACAACTGTGCAAATACGTATGGTGCACAGTCAGAGTCCTCTGATGAGAGGCGTGCTGGAGATCCTCATCCCAGAAAACATGGGTTATCAAAGGAAACGGGAAGAGATTTCAAGATTGGAAGGGGAGAAAAGGTAGCGGCAACTCCGTGGTCGTTATTTGAAGAGTTATATACTATGTATTGAATGTGCTTTGCACATTGGAATCGACGAAGATATTAACAATAATATAGATAACATTACAGAATTTTACAATAACATAATTTCGTTGATCAAAGATGGCACGCTCCCAGCTAGCACAAGAACGTTGTGGCAACGTTGTATAAACGTTCGACTTACGTTCTGACAACGTTGTAACACAACGTTGTGACAACGTCTTTTTGTCGACTCCGCTATACGTTGTCGGAACGTTACGCTGAACGTTCGTGTGGACGTTACTACAACGTTCTCACAACGATAGGGTAACGTTGACGTTACGTTCTGAGAACGTTCGTGAGATGACATTCTCAAAACAAACTGAAAGCTTATCGATCGTGCGAAATTATGGATGGACTTAGGAAGAGGGAGGCTAAGGCCACGTCCACACGTATACGTTTTCGTAGCGTTTTCATATTGTTTCAGGTAAGTAGACCATTGTTTTCTATTCGCTTGAGGACGGAGAACAATATGAGAACAATATGAAAACGCTACGAAAACGTATACGTGTGGACGTAGCCTAAATCAACATGAACAATGCGTGAAGAACACGAGGCGATAGTCTGGCGTTTTTGAGTGCCATTCTAACCCAATACTGCAATAATCGCGGAATGATTATTATATCAATTTACTTTACCTCGTAACACGTTGTCAAAACGTTACGAAAACATTTAATTAACCTTTCTATTTGTGATCTCGCGCGCCATCTACGCCGTACCACGTTAAATCAGCGATTATCCAGTTTTAACGGCAAAAGCGATCACAAAAATGCGATAATGCATGCAATTATCCGCCAATAACAATAGATTTAAATCACAACAACTAAATATATTGTATCTATATGAAAGCCATGATAATGACGGACTAAATTAAATGAAAATATAGTGTATAAATAATATGACTACATATATATGTTTTACGAAAAATGCAAACAGTTTCATATTCACTTATAAGAAAGTATTAAACGAATAGAATTGACAGAGTTTAAATATATCAATAAGTTATACAAAGATAAATAATAGTATTATACAAATACATAATTAAAGAATATACAATCATACTGCTTTTTATAACTACAAATAGATTTAGGGGCCGTTCATATGGCGCGAGCTAGCCCGGTTACCGGGCTAATTTTATGTCACGAAAATCTTATTAGTTTACGACTATATGAGATATGAAAAATCACACAGGTATAGCACACGGAGTATTATAATTCCTTTTTGTAGTCAAAGAAAGATTTTCGTGACATAATATCAACCCAGTAACCGGGCCAGCCCACCTCATATGAACTGCCCCTTAGAAAGTTCGAAAAACGACTTCAAGGAAAAATGAGAAACAATAATTGCACCAGTCATTTTATTCATCGTTTTCTTCTCTACTCTCAGTTTGGCAATTCTAAAAATAATATTAGAAACATCTACTTTAGTATCTTACAATTGTTTTTATAAAATAGGTTGCGTCTTACGCACGCTGTGATTGGTCAATTACCGTGTTTATATCAGGCTATGTAAACACGGTTGTGATGCCACGGCACATTTTTTAGCCTTATTTCATAAAAGAAATAGAAAATAGATGCCCTGTGTTTATATAACCTGATGCAAACACTCGAGTGAGTTGGGAGAATTCGAAAGTACTTATGTAAACCCTCGCCTACGGCTCGGGTTCACATAAACTTTCAAATTCTCCCAATTCACTCTCGTGTTTGCATCAGGCTATATAAACACGGGCGGCCATTTTCTATTTCTTAATAAATGCATAAGATATTTAGGGCCTGTTTATATGATCCCGGTATACCTGGATGTCCCGGGATCTCCGCTTGTATAGATAATTCACTGTTATTTTCCAAGTTACGGTTATGCGCCTGACCGGGATCTTGGTTGAAGCAACCGGGATCCTGATCAGACGGGACAAATGTTTGTCCCTGTATGAAATATTCCACTTCCAAATTGGACAACTTTATGTTCATTTTACTAGCTAAAAATATGAGTGTGCGTCTCACAATCTCACCTGATTTTGTTTGATAATCACAAAGACGTATAATTGTTTTAACAAGTTATTATAAACGCGTACGTGACGTTAAATTTGCATATCAAACCAATCTTAATATCTCAAGAACTACTGTGAAATACCAATAGGCTGTAAACTGCAAATTTGATGTGTTAATTGAGTTCTTTGACTTTTTTCCAGATATGATAGGCTTATTTTTTAATAACTTTATTGGGAACTACATACTAATAATAACAATTACCAAAAAAGTTAAAAAAAAAGGAAAAGAAAAGTGTAATTAAGGCACCCAACGAAAACTAGATATACATAAAAGCCATTTTCAAAACATCACAGTATCAAAACTTCTACAATGTATTGTTTACCTTGTATTTGGCACCACCAGGTCTGTGCGGGGCATGCTTGAGACATTCCGCTAGTTGTTCTTCGACATGTACTTCACTTGCCTTCTTATGAACTCTGAGACATGCCTCTGAAAAAAAATAGTAATTTAAAAATCAGTTACCGTTAATCAGAGGGAAAAAAGACTTCGCTTTTCTTCTTTTTCAGTTTTCCCGGGATTAAAAAAGACCCGTGTAAAATATCAGTCATCACATGGCATACAGGAAATGTATGACCTTAAGCATGCGACTTGTGGTGACGATTACAAAACTGTAGGTGATCGAATACCCCGGTATCTGTATACATACCTCGGTTTTATCGCACAAACCTCGCTCCTTCGTCGCTCGGTCTGTATGAAAACCTCAGGCAAATACTTTCCCGTACAGACCTCGCACTCGGTTAATAAGTCTTTAATCATGCCATATGCATGTCAACTTCCAGGGTCACATAATTTTGAAAAGGGTTGTAATATGTTGAAAAAAGCTGATAAAAACAAATGTTGTCACGTACGGAATTTTTAGTGCTAGCCTGGCCTGAGTAGGTGAGCCAGCCCTGTCAATCGTGTTTATATATGGGAAATCAGCCTGGGCAACTGGAATCCCAGTCACACAAAACGAGCCCAGCAAGCGTCAGACCAAATGGGGCAAGTCACTTTGAGTGACTCTCAAGAAAAAACAACTGTGAAGAATTGTTTCAATCCTGTTGGGAAGCTCAACAACATCAGTATGTCCTGTATGGGGCACCAGATGTAAAAAAAGATTTATGGCCAGCACAGCATGTGTTAATTTCTTTTTACCATTATTAAATGTAAATAATTCATTAGTTACAAATAATGTATTTATATGAGCTAAACAATTATTTAACAAATAATTTCCATAGATTATTTGTTAAATAATGCAGGGATTAAAATTCATATAATGTGGGTTAGCATCATGTTTTATCTGGGAAGGCAGTCTGATGTCACAGACCAAAAGCTCAGAATTTAAAATATCATGTTAACCCACAAATATAAATATTAAGTGCTATTAAATCCAAGTATTTAAATAATCTATAGATTATTTTTAATTAGTAAATAATCCAGGAATTGTTGATAATAATCTCAGAATGATATCATTATTTATTTATAAATAATCCAGGGTCGGATTGTTTACTAAATAATCCAGCTCTACCCGCTAGCTTATGCCACCAACGAAATGTAAAAATGACACTGAAAGAGAGACCCGGAACGAGATTGGACTGAACCTCAAATGGCTGAAGCCAAACCGAATCAAATCACAGGAATATACATTGTACAATACAATAAATCATGCAAAACCAGGTGGATTGATAGACACTAGACAGCAAGCACTGTATATTTTACAAATAAATACATTTAATTCATTCGGAATTAATGTTACAGAAGTACTTAACCAAATCGCAAGGCTTGTTGAATCGGTGTTGAATGAGCCAGGTTTTACACGGTTTAGTTGGCCAGCTACATCGACTATGTCTATAACATCAGCAATTTTGTGCAAATGATGAAAATCGAGAGGCAAATATATATTGAATCACCTGTCTCCTGCATATCATTTAAATATGTCGAGTTCCATGACTCATGTGACTTACTTGTATACAGAAAGTTTGAATTAAAAAAAACCCCACTTAACTGTCATTAGGATAATAGGAACACCAGAAGAGAGTGTGTACATGTAGAAGAGAACAAACACACAAGCAACCTCACTCAGTCCATTCAAGAATTTACTGTTCTCTTCTATGCTTTCTCTTCTGGAATTTATACTAATATTTTCAAAATTCAAACTTACAGTAGAAATTACACAACATATTACAAGTTACAACAGGGATGATATGCAGAGGACAGGTGATTTAATAGATATGTACCTCTTAATTTAATTGCACCACATGCATAATTTGCTGGTGTTTATATAGACAACTAACTGTCAAGTATCTACCAATTCCACCTTCCACCTGCTTTCAAATACTTTATTGTACAATGCATATTCCTGTGATTATCTGCCTGGTTCGTCTTTGGGGAGCTGTTAGGGCACTGTCTCTCATCAATAGTTACAGGTGTAAGCTCAGTTAGATCGGGTTAGTACTTGGATGGGTGACTGTCTGGGAATGACCCCGTTCTCGAACTTGGACAATGTGAGTAGAGTTTAGTTGGTCTCTCCTGTACTCCAAGGGTTTTTTTCCACTGGATTCTCATAGGAATGGCACTCATACCTGCCTTAAGGTAGTAGCCAATGAAAGAGGAGCCCTCTACAGTAGCTCCTCCAACTGCAGTCGACCAATACATGTAGATAGATGTGGGTGGCATGAGCTAGTGGGTAGAGTGGGTTATTTACTAAATAATCTATTATTTATAAACAATCCTTGATTAATTTATAATCAAACCATTCCAGGATTATTTATAAAGATTTCTGGATTATTTATTTCAATTTAAATTCATCCAGAGATTATTTACACTGTTAACAATCCATGAATTATTTACATATAATCCAAATTTTTATTAAAAAAATTTTTTTTATGCAAATAATGGTAAAATTAACACATACTTGTGATAAATAGTCTTTTTTTACATTAATTTAATGTCCCATATTCATGTTCCTTACATTTCCCCTTAAACAAATACATTGAACAAGCATAATAGCGCTTGGCAAAGCTCGTTTGATAAAAAAACACTTTCTAAATTTGTAATATATTTTAATATAGCTAAAATAGCTAATATACTGTAAAACATTTAAAGAACCATTTAAAATATGATTGGCTTCATCGTGCAAAAGTGAAAACACTACTGACCACAAGATTAGAAACCCGGCCTATGCAATCAATGATCGGAAAGGCAATCGATATCAATTATATAATTGATATCGATTGGTATTTGCCAATCGATAGTCACAAAAATCCATCCGTTTGGTACCAGTCAATACCAATCGATCACAATTAGATTCTTGATTGCTATTGATAATCAATACCAATCGATAGTTACAAAAAACTCCTTCATCGATTATCACTGATATCGATTGTTATTGATTGATATAGATTTCTATCGATTATCAATTGCATAGGCCAAGTTAGAAATCATCTAGAACATCTTCCTTTATTGAATAGGAAGACGTTTTTTTAGAAATAATTATAAAAGTTTTATCAAGTGAAGTTTGAACAGTTGACAGAAGTTTTAAGGGGGTGAGTCGGCCTTTTGAACAGCAGACCAACCGTATACGTGGCATTATTAGCAGGAATCCCTCCAGCTTCTTATTGGTCAATAAACTTAGCACTTCCACATGACGTTATCTTGCTCTGCAAGTGTATTATATGTGGTAGCACAAATTAATATATTGGTCTTTGAGTACGTATTGATTCTGGATAGTACTTACTGTATACCCACTCTTTGTTTGGCCAACAGTGGCCTGGAGAATTTGTATGAAACTGGGCATAATTATGGCTTAAACAGTTTTATTAATGATTAAAATGATACTTAACTTTGATCGTGCTTCGAGTATTTGACTCATTCTAACACCAAACGTTCAGTCATGCAGAGCAATCTCCTCAAAGGATTAATCTTTAATTTTCATTCACAACAATGCAACACTTCAATGTGCGAATTCATCTTAACTTTCCAATACATTTCAATTATTTTTGAATTTGAATTTGAATTTGAAAATTAAATATTAATCACCTTGACAACAGAAGTGCTAAGTTTATCGACCAATAAGAAGCTGGAGGGATTCCTGCTAATAATGCCATGTAATCATACGGCGGCCATTTTGAATGTTTTGGCGAGGTCGTTCTTCCCGCACAAAATGTTTAAATAATCGTATACACAAACTAGCAAACAATCCATCCTTATAATATGGATTATTTATTTTGAAATATTACTTCAAATAAGCCAGGATAAAATGTAAAAGTCTTGGACGTGAGTATACCCATAGCTATGGCCTATGGTTTGTGAATCCCTTCGGTTTCAGACCTTCCCCAAAAATTGAAGGTGAGATCTGATTCGGACGGGGAAAAGAATTGGCTATATCCAACCTCACAATAAAAACAAGTAAACATATATAGGAGATTCTTTACTAACCTTTTAAACGCTGACTTTCAAAGGTGATAATCAAATATGGGATTATTGGTCTTGAAACGAAGTGCAACAGTCGACAGAGTAACAGTCTAACAACAAAGACCCGATTAATTTCGTTGTTTAACATAGATTAACAAAAAATAAACACAGAAAACAATGTAATAATATTCACGATGTATGCTTACTAACCTTTCAAACGATGATGGCTTTCAATAAGAAAATCAACAAGGGATTACAAACTGGATTACAAACACTTTGAAAGAGAGTAAACAAAACAGCAGCAGACAATCACGAGTCACGTCGTCACGATAAATTGAGGCTACGGATCTTTTGGCCAGCGACAAGGAGCTCTCGGCCCTCGGGTTCCATCGGGCAGCCTCGGGCAACTCTCGGGCGATGTCGATTGTAACGACTTCATGCTCAACGAGCGATGAAAGAACGGCTAAATTCGGCTGTAGATCGCATATATCACATCGCCATCGGAAGAATAATTCAACTGCGTTATGTAACTTGGTATTTACGTGTAGCTCTAGTCTAACACAATACGAATTTTAATATAGGAATTCGAAGCGCGTTTACGTTTTTTTCGTACAAAAAATTGCCGTAATCATTTGGTAATACCTATTTGTTGATGCTTGTCAAAGCTTTGTATTTTGAACGTCTTTTAAACGTTCACAAAAAAGTTTACTATACGTTGTAGTTCGACGTTTCTCAAATATTGCTCTGTAACGCAGGGGCGGATCTAGAAAAATTTATACCTTAGTCAAACACGGAATCTGGGGGAATCTGGGGGCTTCTCCGGAAATTTTTTGAAATTTGGGTCTCTAAAATGGCATTTCCCGCGTTCTGATAGCACTTTAAAGGAAAATCGTAACTAATTTTCAACATGTTTTTAATGGCACATTTTATTATTTTCAAGAAAGTCTTCGTTCAAAACGAGGACTTTGGTATTTTATTTTTATCTGAGACCTAGCCTTGTGACAGTTTGTAAACGTTAAATTTCTTCCAGTAATAAAAAAGGGGAATCCCATAATTAGTAAAGATACATGACATATGACATTTTTTATAAAGGTTTATGTGTAGTTATGGGAACCACATTGGAGTTTTGGCCGCGTATTATTGTGAAACGAGGGAGAATTTGAATGAAGAGCGCGATTAGCCTCCGGCTATGTTGCGTATGAAAGGCGACACGGAACACGCTGTTGGACATGTAGTGTAAAATTACTGTTTAGGAACCATGAAAAAACATCAGAAAAAGAATAAAGGATTTCTAACGTATAGTATAGTGCAATCATTCAGGATCTTAGGACACAACCCTGGACGCGTTTCGACCTCTATGGTGGTCTCATCAGTAGGGATTTGGGGTTGGGAGTCGATGTGATTTAAGTAAATAACAAAATAATAAACACTATCAACACGGTAATAATTATAATAAAGGAGAGATAAAGTGAGTGCTTACCAAACTTATTGTTTGTGTTTTTGAGTCCAACGCGTTGCAGCATCTTGGAATTGGTATATAAAAGGGACTCGTTGTCGATGTACGTTTCGGTTGTAGCAGTATAAGCCAAAATCGCGCTCCTCTATTGCGAGTCTTCGGGTGCGTAATGAGGGGCATTCCTTCATTCGTTAATATGAGCAATACAAATAGAATGACAGATTATGTATAGACTCACCTAAGAGCAATACAGGTCTTCTTTCCATCCTTAGCATACTTCGGCAAATATGCCTCCGCATCGAAATCCCTGTGTAAGGATTTTACGCTAAACTTCTTCGCATGAAACTCCCGATCCGAGAGGATAGCACAATTTTGGATTTTTGAAGACAAATCGTAATAGATTTGTCGCAATAACTCATCGTTATTATTCTTGAGAGCGCTCTGCACACGTTCTAAGACGTTTGTCGAAGCTATGACACAACAGTCAATCCTCAGTCAAATTGGCCCGCGTGTAATCTCTTCATGCTGCAAGATGCTGCAAAGATGCAGCTTCATGCGGCGGATTGCGGCCAAGATTTAGTTTCTAGCCAATCAAAATCTAGCCTGCGTTAAAAAATTTTACTTCCGACGTAATTGCATTTACTTCCGACGTAATTCCATTGGCTTTGACCAATCAGCGCTCATGATTTCGACGTATTTCGGCCATTTTGACGTATTTCGGCCATTTTGACGTGGATAAACGTGCCGGTCGGTGACCACTTCCCGCCATAGTTACCTCTTATACGGTTCTAGTACCAAGCTAAGCCTGCTTTGCAGGCTACGGCCTACGGGGGCGATAGCGGCCACAGGTCGCCACAGAATAACTTGCGCGGCGTCTGACGAAGGCTCTAGAAATTATGAAATTATTCTTCGGCAAAGAATAAACCGTATCTTGCCAAATATGTTAAAAATTGCAAAATCAGAAGAAACCCTTTCATTTTCGCATCTCAGATTTTTTACCTTAGTCGCTTGACGTGTTTGACGTATATTAAATCCGCCCCTGTAACGTTTGTTAAAGGTTGCTGTCAAAGGTTCGTTCAACGTTGTTGTCGAACGTTCGTTCAACGTTGCTGTCGAACGTTCGTTCAACGTTGCAGTCGAACGTTCGTTCAACGTTGCAGCCACACGTTTCATGAGCGTCCTTTTATACACTTCTCGAGAGCATTATTTGAACGTTCTTGCCACAAAAAGTTTGATTAGTACCTGTTCTGTTGCCCAGAAGAAAAAGAACTTTCTTTTTAATAATATTTTACATATTTTTTTTCAATTCTCTGACCAACGTTCGGATGACGTTATACGAACGTTATGACGCAACGTTAAACAAAACGTTGCTACAACGTTTACACAACGTTCATTACACCTTGCCTTGTAACTCGATCTCATGCCAGAGAAAAGAGACGTTGTGGTAAAGTTGTGGAAACGTTAGGTCGGACCAAACCAAACCACAACCTACATACAACGTTACGATTACGTAGTGTGCTAGCTGGGCTGACGTTTCCTGAGGACTTTTCAACTGCTGTTGGTTTACAGACGATCGAAAGGGAAGTAATTCTGTGAAATACATTCTGAAGAAATTGTGCAAAGAAAATGCGGTATTTGAAGATGCAATGAGACAACAAATTGAATTAAACGTTCTGTAGAGTTCGAATGAATCAGGACAAGATATAAAGTATTTAATTTTGTACATTTTATACGTCTAGGATATTAGATTACTAACTCCATCTCAATCAATTCTACGTTTTTTCTGATTGGCTAGTTATGTTTGTATAAATGTTTCATTTTTCGCATGTGATATTAAGCTTAATTTAACTCGCTGACGTCAGACCGGTGGTCTCTTGAGTTTTTACAGAAGATAAAGTAAATTCCTTCTATCCTCCGCAGAGGCTTCTGCATTGTTTAAGGCGCGCGGTGAGGGATGGGAGTGGACCGGCGAGATGCGACTGAGATGGATTTACAAGGAAATAACACTTGTTCATGGAGACTTAACGGAAAATAGTGCTTATATGTTTGTATTTCGCCAAACACATGTGAGATTTTTCATCAGTATTCGTCCTGAGCAGTGTTGATTTAACAACAATTCACAGCGCAACAGTAAACATTGTATCTTACAGGATTATCAGAAGCTATGGCTTAAAAAACACAGAATGTACATTCTCTCAAGCTGTTTATTCAGAAAATTTATCTGGGTCCTTTAATTGATGGGAATCGAACAAAGAATGTTCATTCTCTCAAGCTGTTTATTCAGAAAATTTATCTGGGTCCTTTAATTGATGGGAATCCAACTCATGGATATACTCTCTGATTGCAGGAGAGATATTTTAAGCATATAGCGTAAGAGCATGCGCACACAGTAAAATTCAGGGAGTAAAAATTACTCCGAAAATTAAGGGTAAATAGTTGTCTCCAGAACGCCCCGTTTTTTTCGGACAGAAGTTCGATTAAATTAAACTAAATAAGGACTAAAAATTACCCCCAAATGAAGGGCAAAAGGTGCCCTTAAATTTGGGGTAATATAGCACTTAAATAGTAAAAAAATTTACCCCATTAATTGGAGTCGCCCTTGATGTTGTATTACCTCATATTTGGAGGTGGTCACCCATCCAAGTGCTGTCCTAATACCTGTCGGACTTAACTTAACTTCACTTCGGTTAAGGCTGACGACTATCCCTCTGCGCCAATGTAGCTTCCATACTACCGCGTTCCCTTTACGTTAATAAGCCAAATCTTTAATTGTGAAACCAAAGTACGGTTTTACTTAGACAGCTTTGAGATTTAGATCGAACTACAGTTCAGTTAATGTACCGCAGTCTGTAGAAACATAAAAAGTATATTGGAGCGAAAGTTTTTTTTAGTGATAAACATGAAGAAAGTTGTAATGGTTTGGAACAGTATGATGGCATTCAGAAGTTGAACAACCCTCAAATCAGTCTTTATTTACGGACTGTAATAATAATAATTTATTTACCCACGTATCACCAAAGAGCTAAAGAAAAGCTCGTAAAAACGTGAACGTGACATAAAAATTATTACAAGTATGAGTTAATATATACATTAATAGTATTTACAAATAATTAAAAAAAGCTAAAACATTTTTAAAGCTTATTATTCTATCTTTCTGGCCCAAGACTAACGGCGTTTGTTTCAACAATTTATAGAGGAGAAAAATACACGCCAGGAAATTAGTAACGCAAATTGGGCCACGAAAATGTCTCTAGTTCCCAGTAGTCCGTTTCGTCGGATTTCGCGCGGTCATGAATATGCATT
The DNA here is from genome assembly GCA_035771165.1 of Paragorgia papillata. Classification (NCBI taxonomy): domain Eukaryota; kingdom Metazoa; phylum Cnidaria; class Anthozoa; order Scleralcyonacea; family Coralliidae; genus Paragorgia; species Paragorgia papillata. Next base: position 81,601 of record JAWNZC010000051.1, read on the forward strand.
GACATAGCAAATGTTTACAAACTTTTGGTGGTTCGTTCGGAAGACTGGGTCAAAGGCTTGGTCTCTCTTGATCATATCCAAAATCTCCTAACTCTTAGCTTTCGTTTAGTATATTGGACGTGCTGACACATACGATAATTTGTGCGTTGTCCATGCATTTCCATGGCTATATTTGACAACACAGACAACTGCGAGTTGGTGTAAAGGAGAGGTAAATATATTTTGTTTACTTGATTTACTGAAAAAAGCGAAACGATAGAACCATAGAAGATGTGTTGTTCATTCGTTTAAGTGCTTGCGAAGAACGTTTGGTAATACATGTATAGGTGAAAATTTGTAACAAAATTTGCCAAAATTTGCGGCGCGGGTGAAAGGTGATGCCTCTGTTTTAAGTGATATTGGGCATTTCACTCGATTACATAGCATGTTCTAAGAATTTTGGGTGAAGGAAAATTCGAGTGTAGAATATATACATTTTAAGACCAAACCGGGACCAGTTGCGAAAAATGCAACTACACAGGCCTTCCGGCAGGAATTGAACCCACGACCTTGCGATTCTAGTGCAATGCTCTGACCACTGGGCCACGGAGGGCGTTGCCGAGAGCTTGATCGCGAGTTCTGTATATATAATAAGGTGGTAATGCCCGGAGAGAATTGGGTATATTATAAGTGATATTGGGCATTTCACTCGATTACATAGCATGTTCTAAGGGTGAAGGAAAATTCGAGTGCAGAATATATACGTTATATACCTCTGTTATAGACCGCTATCAGAAGTATGTTTGCTGCTAGCCTGCTTCGTCCGTAACTCTATGTCTTTCTAGTTGTGTGCGCAATCTTTTACGCGAGTTTCTACATGGCATTTAGCGACATCAGTTGTCACAGATTTGCCTATAGAGGAGTCTAATGACCGACTTTCTGTTAGTAGCCTGTCTCTTCTTGGTCTTGGGTAAAGAGGCATCACGTTTCACCCGCGTCGCAAATTTGACAAATTTTGTTACAAATTTTCACCAAGTAATACATTAATAAACGTTCTTCACGAGCGCTCAAACGAAAGAACAACACATCTTCTATGTTTCTATCGTTTCGCTTTCTTCAATAAATCAAGTAAAGACTAGAAATTTAACTCTGCTTTTGACCAACATAATTAACCACGTCGCTGTTGTCGCATTACTCTTAACTCACGTAGAAAATCTGACAAATTTAATTACAAATTTTCACCTATTGATGTATTACCAAACGTTCTTCGCGAGCGCTCAAATGAAAGAACAGCACATCTTGTGTGTTAATTTACTCTGCTTTTGACCTACATTAACCGCTTCGCTGCTGTCTGTCTCGTCATATGCGGCAGGCATCACGTTTCATCCGAGTCGCAAAGTTGACAAATTTTGTCACAAATTTTCACCAACTGATACATTACCGAAGTTCTTCGCAAGTGCTTAAATGAAAGAACAATACATCTAATGTGTTTCTATCGTTTCGCTTTCTTCAGTAAATCAATTAAAGACTATATATTTAATTCTGCTTTTGACAAACATTAATCGCTTCACTGATGTCTGTATTGACGATCGTCATATATGCGGCTTGGAAATGCGAGAATAACGGATAAATTAAAGGATAAAACAACGCAACCAATATACGAGACGAAAGCCAAGACATTGCAGATATTGAATATGAACGGGAAGAAGCAAGATTTTGATTAAATCTTCCGAAATGATAGCCAAAACGTTGTAATCCATTTCCAGCATGCATGACGGAGCAATTCCAGACAAAAATGGAACTGGGCGCTAGCGACAATCACAAAACCTGGCCCAATTTCTGACCTTAATTTTCAAGCGTGATAACGATTTATTAGAAAGTACTCGCTCTTCGGTCTTGGGGGGAAAAATTTCGATGGCTTCTTTTAATTTTAACCGGCTTTCCTATATACCAAATTGAAGCTCATTCTATCCTCTTGCTGGCCCAAGAAAAATTAGAAGTGGCCCAGATTTGGTTCAAGAGTTGTTCGCTTTGAAAGCAAGAAGCCCAAACTGTCAATTACAGCATGCCGGAAATAGAAATCTTTATTTATTGTGGTTGCCGACTTAGACATTGGGGGAAATATTTCGATGGCTTCTGTTAATTTTAACCAACTTTCCTATATACCAAATTGAAGCTCATTCTATCGTCTTGCTGGCCCAAGAAAAATTGGAAGTGGCCCAGATTTGGTTCAAGAGTTATTCGCTTTTAAAGCAAGACGCCCAAACTGTCAATTACACAGCGCGCTAAATATAGAGCACTTTATTAACTATATTACACGACATAGCCTTTGGGGGAAAGATTTCGATGGCTTCGGTTATTTTTAACCGGCTTTCCTATATATGAAATTGAAGCTCATTCTATCGTCTTGCTGGCCCAAGAAAAATTAGAAGTGGCCCAGATTTTGTTCAAGAGTTATTCGCTTTTAAAGCGAGACACCCAAACTGTCAATTACACAGCGCGCTAAAAATAGAACACTTTATTATTAAATTCGTCGGGATGGTCTTGGGGGAAAGATTTCGATGGCTTCTATAACTTTGAACTGACTTTGCTCTATATCAAAATGAAGCTCATTCTATCCTCTTGCTGGCCCAAGAAAAATTAGAAGTGACCCATATCTGGTAAAGCGAGACGCATATACTGTTAATTACACAGCGCACTTTAAACAGAACACTTTATTATTAAATTCGTCGGGATGGTCTTGGGGGAAAGATTTCGATGGCTTCTTTTAATTTTAAGCGGCTTTAATATATATCAAAATGAAGCTCATTCTATGAAATGAATGAACAACTTTATTTCACGAGGGTGACACATGACAGCGATTGGCTGATAAACTTGTGGCCCTCAAATTTACCTAACTAAATACAAATAAAATACATTAAACTAGTTATAAATAGAGATCTAACACATATAAAATTACATTAAAATTTCAAAGCGATCAATGTCTTTATACGATTCAATAAAAAAGTTTCTAAGGGAGGATTTGAAAGAGGCAAGACTAGGTTTCTTTTTAATTTCCTGTGGGAGACTATTCCATAACTTTATATTTGTAACTGTGAATGATCTACCTCCTTCAGTAATACGATTAAATTTAGGACAGACTAAATTATGCTTTCCGTGTCTCGTCTCTCTATGGATAGAAAAGTTGTTCAATAACAATTTATCTATATAGGTTGGTGCTTCACCATGTAATCTCTTATAAATAAGTGAGCATTTATGTATCTTAACTTCATCGTAAAAAGGTAACCAACCTAACTTTGCAAAATTATCAATTGTTCTGGTAAAAGTATCAGTTTCTAAGATTATGCGAGCAGCTCTCTTTTGAAGTTTAAAAATCCTATGTAAGTCTCCAGTAGAACAACATGAACTCCATATCATGCTGCCGTACATCAGCTGCGGCTTTATAATAGCATTATAAAACAGTTTTCTCTCTCTGATAGGCAGATATGCTCGCAATTTCTTCAGAAGGCCAATTTTTTGGGAAAGTTTTTTGCTTAGCTTGTCAACACGCTGCTTGAAAGAGAGTTTTTCATCAAATAGTACACCCAACAATTTCTGAGATGAGACCTGCTCAATATTCACGTTTCTGGCACTGACCGTCAAGGTTGGGTTTTGCAGGCGTGACTGTAAGCGTTGACCGGTGACAAGGATAGATTTAGTTTTAGAGGCATTTAGGATCATGTGATTTTCGTCAGACCAGCTACAGAGCTTATCAGTATCCTCTTGAAGGCTGGCTTGGAGTTCCATTGGAGCCGCAGAGAAATGAGCACTGGAACAGAGCGTAGTATCATCGGCGTAAACATCCACAGTTGAATTTGAAATCCGTGACGGTAGATCATTTATGAATACTAAAAATAGTAGAGGCCCCAAAATGCTCCCTTGAGGAACGCCATAAGTGACGCTTAAGGGTGTGGATTTACAGCCATTCACCTCAACATATTGCTTCCCGTCCAAAAGATAATTATTGAAAAATTGTAGATTAGTGTCATCAATGCCATATACATTCAACTTAGCAAGTAGAATTTCATGGTCGATTAGATCAAATGCTTTGCTGTAGTCCACCAGCACTAGGGCACTCACATTGTTTTTATAAAGGTCAAATAAAATTTGGTCTAAAAGGCGTATGAGAGCAGTCTCTGTCGAATGCAGTGATCGAAAACCTGAGTGTAGACCGTATAATAAGTTGTTGCTTGACAGGTGCGCATGAAGAGCCTCGTAGATATGCCTCTCGTATAACTTTGAAAGAATGGGGAGAATTGATATTGGTCGGTAATTTTGTTTGTCCTTCCTGCTTCCTTGATTTTTGTAGATAGGATTTACTTTAGCTATCTTCCACTTCGACGGAAAAGTGCGGGTAGAAATACAATGATTAATCACCCCAGCCACTGAAGTCGATATAGCTGGAGCAGCAATCTTTAGAATTTTAGGGCTAAGGCCATCAGCACCTGTTGCTTTATTTACCGGCATACTTTGAAGGAAATTAAGCACTTTGTCAGTGGTAATGAATGGAATTTCAAAGTAATTTATGCCAGTGGTCGCACCAATAGAATCAGCCAATGTTTGTTTACAGAAAGAGGCTGTAGAATTAATAGATGCTAATAGGTGTTGCGGCAGATCAACAAAAAATATATTCAACAATTTAGCAATGCTACTAGAGTCAGTGACTAATTCACCATTTTCATCCAGATTGTGAATACCGCGGTTTCCATCCAGAGATGTTCTCGCAAGATCTTTAATAGATGACCACAATTTCCTTGGATTATTGCGATTTTCAAACATTGTTAGTTTAAAAAAGGATTTCTTTGCATTGCAAATTAACTTCGTTACTCTATTTTTGGCTCGTCGAAAAATACTCCAGTCGCTTAGTTTATTTGAAACGCGTGCCATCTTAAGAAGATTATCTCTGCTCTGAATCTCTTCATTTAAGTCATTAGTAAACCATTTTGGTTGGCTTAATCGTTTCACTCGTCTTGAAAGCACTGGGGTATGCTTATCCAGAATTTGAATAAAAATGTCATACCAAGTATCGACAATGTCATCGGTGTCTTCGAAAACAAAGGCTGTGTCCCAAGGGGCTTCGCCAAGATCCTTTACAAATTTCACATTATCAAGATTTTTTATATTTCTGTATTCAAATGATATGTGTTTACCGCTATTTGAATCTCGTAGACCAGGCGTATTATAGCGGGGAACAGCAAACACAGGTAGATGATCAGACATGCCAATATTCTTCGTGAAGACGTTTAACATTCTATCGGGATAATTCGAATAGATATGGTCTAGGCATGTATTGGATATGGGTCTAGTGACTTCATTCACAATTTGGATCATGTTTAGATTTTTAAGTGTCTTGACTAAATCATGTTTATGAAAGGAATCAGAATTCATGAAGTCAATATTGAAATCTCCCAGTACTATTAGTTCCTTGTTTTCGAGATAAGCATTTTCGATAATCTTGCCTAACTTTAAATTATATTCACGATACACGCCAGATATTAACAATGGTCGCTTGGATTTATGCGGGCAGACTTCGAGCCACAGAGATTCTATCTCGGTTTGTTCAAGGTCATTGCGACGATTTGCGTCCAGGTTTTCGTTAACATATACTAGTTAACATATACTAGTATTCCACCTCCAGCTTTCTCTTGTCGATCTTTTCTGTGCAAAACATATCCCAGGATTTTATAATAGGTGTCGGTAACTTTACTGGAGCAAAGCGACTCGGTTAAAATCAGAATGTCAAGCTTCAGTTCCGAATTATTCTTCGATGTAAGAGATTGCGAAATCTCTTCAAATTTAGAATCGGTTAGCCTTTGAATATTCCAGTGACAGAAGGTTCATCCTTTCACGTTTGTTGGGAAATGTAATTGAACAGGTCCGGGATTGAGCGAGATGTCTCCACAAAGCAGAATACAGTCGGCCATTAAACCAATCTTGATAATCCTTATCACACTCGCTAGCTTGAGGCTGGCACATATCATGGCGTTTCAATTTACAAATGTTATTGAACACTGGTGGGTGATTAGTTTGTTTAGAAGCGTTTAAAAGATATCTTGACTTCATACAGTCGTGGGCAAGCATCGTAGTTTCGGATCTATTTGGGTTGAACTGATATAGTAGGACCAAGAAGAAACATATCGTCTTGCTGGCCCAAGAAGAATTGGAAGTGGCCCAGATCTTAACCTGAATGTCGGGCCTTTATTTGTTCCCGCCTTCCGCTAAACCCGGCAGCGCGGGCAGAGGTGCGGGCGAGCGAGAAGGCGAGAAAAATAAAGGCCTGAGGAAACTCTTAACAAAACTGTGGGGACTCCGTCCATCTCATGGACGGGAGGTCTGATTGGCTGACTAATTGAAGTAAGGATTTTGATTGGTTCATTCAGATAAACAACTTGCCCAAAGGTGCACCGTCAAGGTGCACACCGTGACAAGTCCATTTCTCGAATGTGTTTATCGTGTACGTTTCCGTGACCAATTCATTCATTTAATCATTTATTATGTGTCGGAAAATCAAACCATAGAAGGATTTTTCGAAACCGCTTTGTTAAATTCATTGACACATTTCGGCTATGAGTCTTTGAAACCAGAACAAACGACGTGCATTCGAAAGCTCGCTGTTGACAGCCAAGATGTCTTTGCTGTTTTGCCCACTGGTTTTGGTAAAAGTCTGATAGATCAGATATTGCCATTTGTGTTCTCTGAACTTCATCGACTTCAACATGGAATGGTGAGGAATTTCGTTGTAGCAGGTGGAGACCAAAGCAGTCTATCAAATCGTGTTTATCTTTTATTATTGTGGAATTTTGAATCAACATATATGTATACTCTCAAATTGTCAAATTTATCGGTTTCTCATCGTATTTTCCTTTATTTTTCTCGCCTTCTCGCTCGCCCGCAACTCGGCCCGCACTGCCGAGTTTGTGCGGAAGGTGGGAACAAATAAAGGCCTGACATTCAGGTTACCCAGATCTGGTTCAAGAGTTATTAGCTTTTAAAGCGAGACGCCCAAACTGCCAATTTCCCCGCGCTGGAAATAGACATCTTTATTAACTATATTTCACGACATAGCCTTTGGGGGAAAGATTTCGTTGGCTTCGGTTATTTTTAACCGGCTTTCCTATATACGAAATTGAAGCTAAATCTATCTTCTTGCTGGCCCAAGAAAAATTAGAAGTGGCCCAGATCTGGTTCAAGAGTTGTTCGTTTTAAAGCAAGAAGCCCAAACTGTCAATTACACAGCACGCTAAAAATAGAACACTTTATTATTAAATTCGTCGGGATGGTTTTGGGGGAAAGATTTCGATAGCTTCTTTAATTTTTAATCGGCTTTACTATATATCAAATTGAAGCTCATTCTATCTTCTTGCTGGCGCAAGAAAAATTAGAAGTGGCCCAGATCTGGTTCAAGAGTTATTCGCTTTTAAAGCAAGAAGCCCAAACTGTCAATTACACAGCGCGCTAAAAATAGAACACTTTATTAACTATAGTTCACGACATAGCCTTTGGGGGAAAGATTTCTATGGCTTCGGTTTTTTTTACCGGCCTTCCTACATATCAAAATGAAGCTCATTCTATCTTCCTGCTGACCCAAGAATAATTAGAAGTGGCCCATATATGGTTCAAGAGTTTATATTCGCATTTAAGGTGGCTCCATAGTGTTTATGTATAGTTGCCTATAACTGTATAGTTGCCAACATAGTCCTTGGGGGGGAAATTTCGATGCCTTCTGTTATTTTTAGCCGGTTTTCTTATACATCAAATTGAAGCTCATTCTATCTTCTTGTTGGCCCAAGAAAAATTAGAAGTGGGCCAGATCTGGTCCAAGAGTTATTCGCATTTAACGCGAGATGCCCAAACTGTCAATTACAGCACGCCAGAGATTTAGGAATGCAGACGGATTCGTCAATGTTTTGGAGAGAAATCATGACGTGTTTTCTTTGGACCATGCCGCGCATCATCGATTTTGGTAATACTTTAAACTAACTTTGCTATGTATCTGTCAATTATCGCACCCGTTAGATAATTACAAAATTGTCAGATAAGTGTTAAATAACTAAAGTGGTAAATGACAAAGGATTGGTTAATAAAATTGGCATTTAAATTAGAAAATCGCGTTTTGTGATTCATAAAAAATATTATATAATAAAATAAATAATGGCCTCAGGCGCTTTCTTGAAACAAGATGAATTGCGAGCGATTTGGGTTGTAGAACGGAGCCATCTTATTTTGTCTCGTTTCATTCTTTACTAATACGGTGTCACCAACTTTAAGGTCGGCTGGAGATGCATGTTTCTTCTTGTCTGTATACCGCTTCATATTGTCCTTGGCCCGGTTGTCATTCAGCCTTGCTTGCCGTTCGATTGTAGTTTCGGTGGTAGGAGTGGCGATTCGTGGTAATCTTGTTTGCGACTCACGTCCAAACATAACCTGAGATGGACTGAAGCCTGTTGAAGGGTGTGGAGTAGCACGATACTGGCGCAAAAACTTTGGAAGTTCTTGCTTCCAATTCTTGCCTTCAACGACTGCCGCTCTCACAGCTTTCATAAGTGGCTTGTTGAATGCTTCGGCTTGGGCCTCGAATTAGCCCTCGGCCAATGTGGGGTTATTCGCCTGTGGGTAAAACCACTGTAGCCTGCGAATTTGTCAAATGATTGAGAGTTAAATGGGCTTCCGTTGTCGGTCTTGAGCACTTGTGGGTATCCAAAAGTTGATAGCACTTTGTCGACAACAGGTATAGTAGCGTTTGCAGAGACTAACTTCGTTATCTCTACTACGGGATATCTGGAATATTCATCGATGATGACGAGCAGATATTCCCCAGTTGGGAGTGGACCGCAAAAATCCATACTAAGATGTTCCCACGCTTTTCCAGGCATTTCCGACATGTTCAAGGCGACCATACGTAGTTTGGCAAGCCAAACAGTTCTGTACAGCCTTTTCAACTTTCTCATTCCGTCGTGGAAACCACACCTTTGATCTAATGAATGCCTTAGTCCTGTTCATCCCTTGATGGCCTTCATGTGCCAGAGCTACTGCTTTATCGCGCAACTTGGTAGGCATTACAATCTTGCATCCGCGTAGAAGCACGTTATCTGAACAAGTAAGCTCTTTGCAAGCATTGCTCAGTTCTTGCAGTTCCTTGACATTCACTTCTGAATCTTTTAAGGTCTTGATCTCAAAACCCCGTCCTGTGTGTACATACTCCATGGCTTTCATTAAAGTCCTGTCTGAACTTGTAGCAGTCTTGACCTGCTAGAGTGTCATAGCAGTTGGAATCGATGTTTCCGCGATGAAATTAACATAATGCTCAGCAAGTTTCTGTTCACGGGACGTGACTTTGGCTTCGGATACATCTCGGTGCCTGGACATGTAGTCAGCAGGGTTTTTTGCACCTGGGCGATACTCGATAGAAAATTTGTACGGTTGTAATCTCAAACCCCATCTCTCAATGCACAGTGGTGCTCTCAACTTCTGCCAGATCCTCTCAAGTGGCTTGTGGTCTGTTATTACTTTGAAATCCTTCGCCCCTCTTACAAACACATCAAAATGCTCACACGCCCACACGATCGCCAGAGCTTCACGTTCTGTTTGGCTGTATCTGGTCTCTGTGTCGGTCAGAGCCCAACTAGCAAAAGCCACAATTCTTCCATTTTGTTCTAGTATGGCACCCAGTCCAACGGGACTAGCATCAACGATGATTTCTATCTTCTCGTTGGGGTCGAAATATGCGATGACTGTGTCGGCTGTAAGACTTTGCTTCAATTTCACGAATGCATTCTCTTGTTCTGTAGACCAGGTCCATCTGGTGTCGTTCCATGCGAGGCGTCAAAGGGGTTCACAGAGTGTTGCGTCGTCAGGAATAAATCGTGCACAATAATTCATCATGCCGAGGAAGCTCTTTACTTCGGGTACGTTGCTTGGTGCTTGTGCTTTCTGTACGGACTCAACTTTCTTTGGGTCTGGTGACACCCCATTCGCATTGAAAACTAGGCCAAAAAACTCTACTTCATCTTTATTAAATTCACACTTTTCTTTATTCAAGGTGAAGCCTCTTTTGTCGAGCCTTTGGAATGTTGCCTCTAGTGCGATGTCATGTTGTTCCGGAGTTGTACCAAAGATTATGATGTCATCTGCGATGTTCTTTGCACCAGGGATGTCTCGAATGACATTGTGGATGGCTTCTTGAAATATTTATGCTGAGCATATACCAAAATTGAGGCGTTTATAACGATAGATACCGATGTGTTTGCCGAATGTGGTGATGTATCGTGAATCGGTGTCTAACTCCAGTTGGTGATAGCCAGCATGCAAGCCCAGCTTGCTAAATACTTTAGCAGCATATCTTTCGTGTTGGATGGCTTTGTTGGGTTCACGCATGTCAACACACAGCCTTATGGTCCATGGCTCTTTCTTTGGTGATGTGACGATAGGAGACACCCATGAAGTGGGGGTAGCCTCGACTTTCTCGATGATGTCCGCTTTCAGAAGTTTTTCGATTTCATTCTCCACCTTGCTCCTTAGATGAAAGGGTGTTCTTCGCTGTGTCTGTGCAACTGGTTTAATGGTTTCATCGATGTGAAGCTTAACTGTCGTGTCTTGACATGGGGATCAGTGATGTCGTTTAAGACTGCGATGAGATTTAAACCTGGTTTCGACCAGCAGGTTGCACCGTGCTACGACCTTTAGTGGCTAACCTCCACCATAAGGGTATAATCCTTTGGTTGCATGTTTTTTTCAAATTTGGCTGACCTGTCTGCTTGTACACAGTTTCATCTATGATGTTCACAGAGGCACCTATATCAATCATCATTTAGCATTCAGTATCATTCAATTTTACTGACACTTTTGGTGTTTTCTCACTTAGGATGTTCACCACATGCTCATCACAGTGGACTCCATAAGAGTATCCGTCTTCACTTGATGTAGATGCTGAATCCGAGGCTTTCGAATCGTTTGCTAGAGAGTCTGTCAAGATCTTGTTGATGGCTTCTTTCTTTCTAAGCTTCATACAGCTCCTCTTGAAATGATTTGGCTTTTTGTAATAGTGACAAATCTTGCCCTTAGCTGGACAGGGGCTACTGTGTGGGTATTCTCCCCCACAATTAATGCAGGTTTTCTTGGGAACTTGGTGTTGGTTTTGCATTTGCTTTGAGGGTATGTCTCTCCATCTTGTCTGCCCATTTCTACTATCTTCAACTGCTGAAACGGACTCTTTCTCCATAGAGGCTATAAAGTCCTTCCTATGTCCAAAATGTCGGTTAAGAATTTGTCGGGTTCTCGCAGTGCTCTTCTCCGGAATCGACTTGAGCTACAGTGCTGGATCACTTGTGACAGGATTTCTTTGTCAATATCAGTAAACCCACAATTCTTTGATAGCTGCCTTAACTCTGTTACAAATTCATCCAACAATTGTCCTTTCTGTTTACAGCTACGGAAATTGTAAATTTCTATCTGTACATTTGTTTTTGTTCGAAGTACCTGGTAAGTAGTTCTTTAGTATCTTTGTAAGTGGCTCCACTTTCTCCCTTTTCTGCTTCGTAAATTTCGTATACACGCTCCCCTGCATAAAGGAGTAACAAAGCTCGTTTCCTGGCATCTTCTTTAATGTTCATGCCAATTAGTAAGTTCTCAAGTCTCCCGATCCACTTTTTCCACCGAGGACCAGCATTGGCCTTGTCTGTTTCCAAGTCAAACGCTGGGAACAATGGCAGATTTGCCATCATGTATATGTACTTTCGGTTTGATGGCTCAACAAATGGCTGTAATCGAACTGTAACAAAACACGCAGGATACGCTTACCGGTGCTCACAGGGTTCTCTTAATCCTCGTCGCCAATGTAGAGTTCTCACATTGCACTCATAACAGATTACATTTGTACAAAATATATATTTAACACTCCCTTGTTCTTCACATACATAACCATCATGTTTCCTCGTGTAGGTCCCTTCTACGTCCTTTTCCCCCCGAGATCCCTTGCGGGCTCATTCCAAACTCGCTTGGGCCCTGGACACTACACATGCAACTGTAACTTTCACTGTATTTCTGTTGAAAATTTTATGGAGTTTGTTTTCTGGTGGGAAATGTTTGTCGATTAGGTTAAGAAAGCTGCGTCCTATGTTTGATCTTACGTTTTTGTTGTATAGTGGATAGAACCAAATGATATTGCGATGTCGGTTTTTGCGTGATTGTTGTGGGTTTTGCTGTGTGTAATTTAATTCCTGATTGAAATTACTGTGTCTTAATGCGTTTTGGTAAATTGGTGCGGATTCCTTAGATGTTGTGTTGTCCGATGAGAGAAAGGAAATGCGTTTGCCAATTGATTTTGGTAGCTGTTTTAAAATGCTAGGTGGGTGGTTTGAATGCTTGTTTACATACAATGGATCGTCATTGGGCTTTCTATAAGGATTGTATTTTCCGTTCTGAAGGTCCAAAGTAACCAGTGGCGTGCGGTGACCGCAAACCCCTCTAGGGGTGTGTGGGGTATGCTCCCCAGAATTTTTGAATTTGAAATTGAAAAGGAGTGCATTTCCGGTGATTTCTAACCATCTATGTCTTGTCTTATAATGCACAGCAAAACGTGATTTGCAATCAGCATCTTCTAGATTATCCGAGAATAAACAGTGATGTTTAGTCTCATGTATTTTTAGTGATTATTTCATTTATTTCAGCAACATAATTGCACAATAAGTCAGTCATATAGTCATACCGCACGTTTGCGCGCATTTGAATATTTCTGTAGAGTGTAGCCTATTATAGTTCATGCAATTCGCATGCTACAAATAAGTGAAATAACTAGTTTTATATGAACATTACCTTTTGCTTGCTGCGCAATTCCGTCACCAACAATATATCACCAACGACTTGCCTTTGATAACTTTATTTCTGAATTTTGAATATCAGTACAATGTGTATGGTTTAAAACAATGCGCCTTGGCGCCTATCTATAATTCCGCTGTTTGAAATTGAAAACCCGACTCGTGCTGTCCTGCGTGTGTGTCATTCCTAAGCTAAGAGGCAAGTTGGGTGGGTGGGCGGGTAGGTAGGTTGAGTACGTTATAATAACATTTGGCAGAGTAGGTTATAATAACATTTGGCAGAGTGCTCAATGGATACCCAGAGCATATTAAACAAATGGAGGTAGAACGACTCAACAAATTTGACTAGGCATATTTATTACTATTTGGTTTCGTACCATGAGATGTGGCACTCTTCAGCTAAAACTTACAATATTTTGTATGGTAAATATGATTAAAGCGTCATCTGTTTGTGCAAGCTAATCGATTATCACCTTATCATTATGTTGACACCACGTGGAAATACCAAACTTAAGCGGTAATTTTAAAATAGTTAGAGTTCGTTAAAGTTCTGTACAGAACTCCACAGAGCTGAGTAAACACATTTGGGACTTGAAAAATAACAATGTTGAGTTTAATACTAATTGGAAAATATTGAAGCGAGCTAAGCCTTATAATTGCGCTTCAAATAGATGCAATCTCTGTTTGTGGGAAAAATACTTTATCATATGTAGACCTACTATGGCTACCCTAAACAAACGCAATGAACTAGTTTCTTCATGTAGACATGCTAAAAAATTCCTGTTAAGTAATAGTTAAAATATGAGCGGCCGATCTTTATGGGCATTTACCGAAGGCGAGCCATTGTAGATGCCCATAAAGATCGGACGCGAAGATTTTAACTTACTTATCAAATTGTAAGATCATTTTAACTCAGAAAACTGACCGTTTGCTTAAGAACAATTTAGACGATAGTCTGATCGGAGGAAAGCATCATCTGACACCTTCGTCGAAACAAGCTATATAATTTATAAACCAATACATATTTACAAGTCCTGTTTGACATTTTAGTGAGATTTTACTTAAAGAAATTAAGGCCTTGTTTAAACGTCGAACTTTTGTTGTCTAATCTAATGCAAATAAGTCAGGCAATTTTCATTAATAGATTCAGCAGTGGTGAAATGAAGTTTGATGTTTGAACTAGGTTTGTAACATGATTTTATCTGGCCATAGGAGGAAAACCTAGTGGACGTGAAGTTGCAGAACGAAAGGCAACCCTAGATTTGCTTCTAAGAGAAAGTTTTGAAATTCAAGAAGGGCATGAATTAACTGTTGCGAGTGTACTGTCGTATCTTGGTTTTAAAGATAAGAAAAAACCCCGTCTATCTATTGCTGTAAAGGAAGTTTTTCCTGGTGTTTACACAAGAAGAGAGAACAAATGTGGCCGTTACCATATCGCAGTCTATCGGAGGGGGGACCCAGGGCTAGTTGACATTGTGGAGAATACAGTACTTGAGTCAATCTCCCTACCAGTGTACCTAAATCCACAGCTAATTTACCCTATCTGGGGACTTAGCAAACTACCTAGATCGTTTCTGCCACAGTCTTCTGCAAGTAAAAGTTGTTTCCTAAAGAGCAGAACCTTGTGGGCAAACTGATTGTGTGCGAAACAACTGGTCACCAATTGTTTTGGTTTGAACAGAACAACATTTTATTTAATGGTAATGTATAGCAATATTTCTTGATATTTTGTAAAGTTACTATAGCTCCACTATATTAACTCCATTTATTAGATGTTGCATACAGTTTGAATGAATGAATAATATCATATATATGAATAATAACCAATGAAAGTGAGTATAAAATTATCTAAACTGAATACAAAATATGCATTGCCAAAATAAGTCCTCTAGTGTAGAGGGAGAATTTGAGGTCGATGTCAGTCTTTCCTAGTCCTTTCCATTCTTTGGACTCTGGCCCTTCAGTTTGATATCAAAATTCGTACCCATGTTGCCCATGTTGATGCTCGACTATTAATTTCCCTGAAGGTTAACATTGATGGGGGCATTAGGTAAAAATACACATTATTTTTTAGTTAAATGGCTTTTATTTTTCTGTGTCATTTTGTGAAAATGAAATAACCTTTCCCTTTACTCTGTGTATATCGTTATTATCGTATTATGTCAACCTGGCGTTTTCAAGCAGGAAAGAAAAAAGTTTGGGGAAACTTCAGCAGAAAATTATTTGCACTATATGGAACCATTAGAAGATTAACCATTAGAAGATTAACATTGCCATGAACCATACAGCAGTAAATGAAAGTGTAAGCTATCGCTACCTCGGTGTACATCTTGATAAACATTTAACTTTGCACGAACATATGCAAAAGATTTATAAAAAGTGTGCATCGAGAGTAAAACTATTAAAGCGAATACGTTATAGCATTTCACCATCTGTTGCATTAACAATATACAAAACGATGATTGAGCCGATAATGACCTACTGCTGTACACTATACCTCGGTCTTCCAACAACACACATTAATAAACTTGATGCTGTTCGTAGTAAAGCAATGCTGATTGTTGATAGGAAAAATCCACCACTCTCTGATTCCATTAACACAATATTTCAAAGAAACGCTCTAATCGAGTTATTTAAGTGCATGAACAAACTTGGTCCCAGTTACTTTGATAATTATTTTCATAAAATGAACCACACTTACGACACTCGAGGAAATAACTCTGCTCTTTTAATCCCGAAGATGAAAACTGAATCGGGGAAAAAAAGCTTCCGCTTTCAAGGAGCTTTAGTTTTTAACAAACTACCGAAAAATGTTCGTGATCAAAACAGTTTTATCTTATTTAAGAAAGGGATTTTAAGTAGTATTTTTAATTTTTAATTGTATGCATGTAATCCAGTGTTTTGATCATCTTATTTTATCTAGTTTAATAATTCGATTTTTATCTATCTTAACATATGTAAATATATTCTAATTTGTTTAGAATAATATTCAGCATAGTTACATACATATTTAGTTTTAATGTAAAACACAGGTCCTTGTAGGATAACAGCTTCTATGTATAGCTGAACAAGTAAACCTGTATAAAGATGATTTATAATAATAATAATAATAAATTGGAATGGTGAATGAGGAGAATGAATGTGAGGATGAAGGCAGTGATTCCAACTAAGTTACTTTGTTTGAAACTTTGTTACCCGTCTGTACTATTACTGTCATGGCAATAGAAGTGTTCCTAAAATATTGCTGCGATTCATTTTCTCACGCTGGCCAATAGATCGTTTTCACTCGCGTGATCAGTGGCCCCATTGGGGTGGTGAAACAATACAAAATGTTTGAATAAGAAAGAGCCAATTCCCATACCGTACACCAATATGGCCGCCATTTCATTGTTTTGGTACACCAATATGGCCGCCGTGATGTCAGATGAAAACGATCTATTAATTCAGCGAAGTTTGTTGAACAACTTCCAGTTTTACATTTGATTGGTTTACGAGTTTTAAAAAACCAATCTCAAACTCAATAATAATTCATGAGGAGAACACAAAGGAAATCAGCACCGTGTCGGTGTTTGGATATCGGAGGAAGAAATTACATAAATTAAGCAAACTTTCACCTTGATTTTCTCTTAAAATACTGATTTGTTTGAGATGTCATTTCAAAACCTCCAATTCGGACTGGATCGGATTGATTTCAAGTCCTTGCAATTAGTTCAATCTGGTCCAGTCCTCATTGTTGGCTTTGAAAATTACATGAAATACCAAACAAGAAGCTGTTCAATGCACTTCATTTGATCAATTGATTTGCGACAATATTTTAGGAACACTTCTATTGCCGCGACAATAACTGTCTTTTATTAAATAAGAATCTAATTAAATCCTACAAAATTTCAGTTTTCAGAACAAGGATTTCATATTTTCATATATAGTTTTCTTCTTGTTCACTGTGTACAGTATAATTATTACACAAACTTTAATATAATTATAATACCATAATAGGGCTAACAAAGTAATTTTATTTATAATTCTAGGTCACATCAAGGCTCATCACTTAGGTGAATAAAATTGTCTGGCCTTAACAAGCATAAATGTTTAAAGGTGTCCTTGCCCCTTAATGGGTTAATAAAATTGGAAAGCAGAATTTTATGAACAGTAATTAGTAGTTTATGAACTTGGTGTAATAGTAATTTAAAAAGAGTAAAATGAACTGTTTAAAATGTTATGTACATAATTTATAATTATATATGTTTTGATGAAAATGCTATTTACCGTAGTCAAAAATATAATACAGGTGAAATTATATTCAAGTACAAGGCTAAAAAGTAAATAATGATGTCCAACAGGGTGAAATATCTTTTAATTAACTGTACAATATTCTAAAGGAGGGGGAAACTTCTTCATTGATGGTTAAATTATTAATATAATATGGAGGAAAACTGCCACAAGTTTCAACAACATTTTCCAAGGTTTTGACTAGAATATGTTTTCATTGTTTAGCCCATTGTGGCCAACACCATTGAATTCTCAACATGTCAGGCCCTTTTGGCCTATGGGAATAAAATCACTCGGTATTAACGAGAAAAAATTCTTTGCCATTCCAGAAATAAAATAGGTTGTATAGGCCTGAGTGAGTTAAAAAGGACAGTTTACCACCTTTTTTCTGAGCATCCTAAACTTGGCATGTTAAGCTTCTTTCAGCTTTTGCAAAAATAGGCTTGTAGGTCATGGCAAGTAACTGGTACATAGTAATTTAAAAAACTTGCTGTGTTAGATTACGTGTTCTGATCCAAATGATTTTGCTTAAGACCAACACTCGAGACCAACACTCGAGTACGGAGCCGAAGTCTTCCACCATTCACTACCAAAATATTTAGAGAACGATCTAGAACAAGTCCAGAAACGATCATTGGCAATCATATTTCCAGGAGAAGAATATAACCAAAGATTGAAACTATCAGGCCTGACCTCCTTATACGACCGACGACAAGAACTGTGTAAAAGACTATTTAAATTGGTTACATTAGATAATACTCATAAACTACATAATCTATTACCTCCTAAGAACGAACCAAAGTACAATTTAAGACACAAGCGTAGTTATACTCTCCCAATAATTCATACCAAACGTTTTCAAAACACTTTCATCCCATCGATGTCGAACTGTTAAGTTGTACCTGGTTAGCATGTTAATCTTTGTATATACATATTGTAAATAGTAGTGCATGTTTTTCTCCTATTACCATAGCTTTTGTGATTGTAAAATCTACGCAATTCAGCCTTTTAGGCTGCCATGTAGTTTTATTAAATATCTATCTATCTATCTATCTATCTACTAATCAAAAAGCTTTTTAGGGAGCAAGTTTTAAAACTTAAAACAGAAACTTGCAGTGGGCCACAAGCATATTTTTGAATTGACTGATATGCTCTTTTTTACATTTACAATTAATGTATTTAATTATACTTGCAAATAACAAGTTTGCCTTGTTTAATAAGCTCTTCTTTGTTTCCACATATCAAATAAGGAATTGTGCCAGTTTCACTTGATCCTCGGAGTTGTTCAATGATAACATTCTCAGAAATCAACATCTGGATAAATTAATCAAGGTGGTACTGGAGGCTAAAGTCAACTTCTCCGATCTTAACAGTTTTTGGTCTGTTGAAAGATATAGTAACAATAAGTTTGTATGCCAATTTTGACAGCGCTGCTTTATATACTTTTCGAGATTTGTGATATCTAAGGATGAATGTTCGCGCCAAAACCGCAGATAAAACAGATGGAGGCTGAAAGGCAATGCGTTTGTAATTGCTCTCCTACAGCGAGTTTTGACAGAATTTACACCTTGAGATTGGTGTTGTGATTTGACATGCCGCGATTTTGCGCTTTTGTCACACTCGCTTTTCTGTCAGTGACAAAGGAGCATTTATTGTCTTGTCCTTAGTCTTGGAGGAATAACATGGCTGGTAAGTAACAATTTAGCAGAAAACTTCATTCGTTATTGTTTCTGTAATTTCCCAAAGCATACTCTGTGAATGAAACTGGTTTTATGATGCTAGATGATCCGCTATTTGGTATATTTTTATATTTAGAATCAAAGAATATACGGAGGCAAAGCAAGTCAAAATGAGCGCGATGTGTCGCTTCCAAGAAGCGGTGCAATCAGCAACGTAAGTGTTTTCTTTTTCTGACTTCTTTACCTTTTAAAAATTCTATCAATTGTTCCTTCTGGCTTCTCTTCTGCTTATAGTGGCGATACAATACCAGAGGAACTGGAAGCCTTGCTTTCCGAGAAGCGCATGGAGCGACGCAGATATGCGGCGCTTCATCTATAGAAACCTGTTTAACTTCTTGTCGGTAAGTAATGGAATGTATCGATACTTAGTAATCGTATAATCGCTCGAGTAACAGAGTAGACTTTTCCCCTCGTCTTCTATTATGACTCGAGTTGAGTTTAGAAGTCACAACAAACACGTGGACCGTGACGTGGTGAATCGAGGAACTAAAAGTGCTAAAATTATTGTCTTGTAAATTGTATAATAGATTGGCTTTGGTCCGTGAGTGGGGTATTACTTTGTTATCAACACAATTCGCCTATTCTATTTTTCAGAGAGAACGAGGAGTCGGTAACGCAGCGTCGCTGCTGTACCCCAAAGAACTTTTGGATGCTGTCAGGGCAATTTACCCTGAGGGCATCAAATATTACCCGCCAAGGGCCGGAAAGGCGAGTGCCAATAATTTGCCGTTTTCATATCTATCTATCCATCCATCCGTCTATCTGTCAAACTAGAAAACAAAGGTGCCTGATAGAATAGTCAAGCTTGATCTACTTATATTCTAGTTATATAGGCATGTAAATTTAGAAAAACTAGAATATAAATATAAGTAGACCAAATCTCTACTATTTATGCTATTGAGCACCTTAGTTTACCAGTTTATCATATAGATAGGTAGGTAGGTAGGTAGGTTGACAGATAATGTATATGAAAGATAGAGATATTGACAGATAATGTATCTTTCACTCTGTAGAGAAAAAGATTCTATGAAGTTTCTCTCGAGGAGTTGGTGCAGGAGTTCCACACTTTCAAGAGACCACCAAGCCCTGAATACTAGCCTGTGAGTATGAAAAATGTGTATGATACCCATTCAAAACTGACTGAACTAATAAATTTATCTTTTTATTTAATTTCAGATCATCACACAAACTATTTTGAGTTATTTTATGCATTGATTTATTTTATTTATTAAGGGTTTTTTTGGTGATTTTTTTTCTAGAATAATTATTTATTATTTTCTATTGATTCATAATTTGTAAACATTTTTACACATACATGTATTTTAAACTATAATAAAGAACAACTAACAAAGTTTGTTGGAATTAATCATCTGGATTTGTGCAATATTGAATGGGTGTGATGTTTTTTCCGCTCTTGAAAATTTTTTGTCCCCACCCTTGTGGATTTGAAACTCCGTAAAATGAAGACTAGTATAGACACAAAACAGTTATTATTATTAGTTATTATGATAATATAGTACATAACATCAAATAAATGTAATTTGTACAATAACCATCAAACAATAAAGTTACTTTGTTTACAACACCCCCCCCCCCCCCCTCCCAATTTTAGAAAATAACATTTCAGAGCGCCTAGATTTTAAAAGTTTCTCTGGGTAGCATGCCTCTGCAGGTTTTTCATGTAATTACTGCTTGCATGTTGTCACATGAAAATTGAAGTGTTCAAGGCAAATATTCTCTTTTCTGATGCAGTATTCCATATAAGTAAATGCCCCACAAATTTTCTTCATGATCTGTTTAGCCCCACCTTGTGATATCATCTGAAAGAAACACTGTCACATGTTAGCACACTGCTGCTAACTCTCACCAAAAAGTTAAGTCCGGGTAGATGGGATTAGTACTTGGATGGGTGGCCACTTGGGAATGACCCCGTTGTCTAACTTGGAACTCATGTGAGAAGAATTGTAGTGTTGGTGGCACAGTGGTTATTGCACATGCCTTTCACCTCTGCAACCCAGGTTCGATTCTTGCTCTCGGCAGTTATCTGATTAAAAAATCACCTTGGCCGCATGTGATAAGAGTGCTTCCAGTTTGACTCTACAAAACACCGCGGGTTTCCTCTGGGTACTCTGGTTTGCTCCTGTAGCAACACTGGACCAATGAGTGTGGGCCCTTACTGGACCTATGAGGACAACAGTTCATGTAGTACAGTATATATAACTGATAAAGTTATCCAATATAAATAAGGTTATTTTTTTTAGTTTTTGATCTCTCCTGTGCCTCAAGGGGTTTTCACCAGGTTCTCCAGTTTTCCTCCCGTAAAATCAATACCGACATTTCAGCTAGTGTGATCCGTGGTCTGAACTGGGTCATGTCAGCTGCCTGGAGCACCTTTGATATGCCTCCATACAGCCACATTGATCTGCGTCCTTCGTAATTCAACCACTGGCTGAGAGTAAGGATGATTAGCCCCCAGTCCATTATCCATGGAGTTGTCACCAAAGTAAAGCCCAGGCTGGTCGGGTTAAAGTTCAGATGGGTAACCACGTAAAACGCAGTTGCTGTTGGTCTCTCCTTCTCCTGTACCTCAACGGTTTTTCTCCACATTCTCTGGCTTTCCTTTCTCACCAATCGACCCTGAACTCAGTTAGCTGGAATCTTTCTTCTTATTATGAAGGCAGTCTCTGTGGCTTCTCTTCAAATGAGTTGTGCTGCCACACCACTTGCAGCTTTTCCCACCAATAACCACATTTGCACCCAAAGGTGCAGTCACCACACCATCTGGAATGACAAGGCGAGGTGCATTTCCTTCCTCATTAGCCCTCTCAGTAATCGCCGTAGTAATCTCCTCATCAATACATTCGTCTTCATGATCTTCCCCATCATCCCCATATGAAACAAGGTGCTTGTTGAAAAGTTGTTTTGGAAACAAGTACAATTTTCCATCAATAGAGCACTGTTCTATTACCAGAAACAACTTTCTGTGTTTCATTGTATGCCAGGCTCAAAATGACACATTTGCATACTAAGAACAGGTGCTAAAATTGGATTCCATGATTGCAAATTATACTAGTCAGGAGAAAAGAACACACCTTAGTTTCTGCTCCTCTGTACGGTCTATCTTTGTTTTTACTCTCTTCTTCTTTCCTTCGTCACTTTTCTTCTTTTCCAACATTTTCATGCGTTTTTGATTGTCATGCTTACACTGAAAAAAAAAAATGAAAACAATTGGCAAAGCAACTTGTATAAATACTTTTGTTAACCATCCACAATCTGTGTATCCACTTGGTAATTTAGTACCTACTGTACTTGCTAATTTTATCAAAATCCATCCACTTGAAAATGTATGTATGTATGTACTGTACGTACGTATGTGTGTATATATTGATGTATGTATGTATGTATGTATATATGTGTGTGTGTGTGTGTGTGTGCTTGTAAATAAGAAAATGAAATACAATCTTTATAAACTGTGTTTTTATGTTCAGATGTTATCAGTATATAAAACGAATCTTTGAGCGTCAACTTGTGGCTAATCCTACTGATCACTTAATCACTGCCGCTTATAGGTTTAAATTTGAATCATTACATATAGGAGAACACAGATTCAGTGGGTTGTCACTGTTAGAGCATTATTTTAGGCTAAACCTATTGATCAATCACTGCCGCTAATACGAAATGATATAAACCAAATGCGTTGACTTTGTATATAGTATTAAAAAAAATATTCGAGTGTTTCGATTGAGTGTTTCGTGAGTTTTTCTTTCGAAATTTTTAGGTGGTTCTTAAAAGAACCGTTTGTTGTTTTTGTTTGTCATCACACGTGGCGACTTCTCAACCATTGGCCGAATGTTTCTACTTCGACTTTGGCGCAATGGTGGTAGGCATTAGGCACCGTGTGATTACCACAGGTGTCTAACCACATAGTTTCCCCACCAAATAGTTTCTCCGCTTTCGGACAACCAAAGTCCTCTAGATTGATGGAGGGGATCTGTAGTTCCGCCAACAGGTCTCTTTCGTAGGTGCCTCCCTTGTAGGCTAAAGTTGAGCTGTCGTTTACCTTGACGCTTTTATAGAAATTAACCACAATGTTAGGCAATTCTTCAAGAGGATAGACTGTGGTACCCCGCGGTACGCCCAAGGGAAGTTTATGAATTTTCTTTTTAAGGAAAATGCAGTGTTTCTTGTCTTGCTCGTTGAGCTCGCACCACGTGATACCGATATCGAAGAAAAACGAAGACGCTTCGTCTTCTCCGATTTTCAGAGCACCCAGCTCTTTGCATAAAAACTTTTTCTGTATTCGGAAACCATCCATATCGATAACACATCTGATTTCGTCCATGATAGAGCAAATAAATGTCTGGTATGATTCACACCGAGCTCTTTATAAACTCTAGCCTTAAGGTTTCAGAATGAATTATAGACACTTTGGGCATCACATAAAGGTGCCACGCGTATTCTGAAAGACATAATGATTATCACTTTTTCCCCTTTTTTTTTTGGGAAGTATTTAATCCTTTTATTTGCTATGAACGATTTATAGACACTTTGGGCATCGCATAAGGCTGCCGGGCGTGTTCTGAAAGACAATAGTGAATATCGCTCTTTTGTGAAGTATTCAACCCTTTTATTTACCACTTGACATAAAGAGAGATTGGTCCAAATAGCTATACTTCAGTTGTCAGCATAAACGAAGGACAAATGATGGACGGAATGAACAGGAAAATGACAGACGCTGAACGAAGTAGAAATTATCGAGCGAGAAAGAGGATAGACTACCAAATACTCGAGCAACTGAGGTCTTTCGTAAAATTCCACCATCGTAACGTCTGGCTCGATGTTATACTTTCTTTGCCGCCACACCAGGATGAACAACAACGGTCACTGTTGTTAGATGAACAGCAACCACAACAACAGCAACCGACTCCACAGGACATGGGCGACTACACCGATTGGGCCCCGGTTGTTTTTTCCCGACATGGAGCAACAACAAGCCGCAGTTGAACAACAACCAATCCCGCAAGAAGTTGACAACTTTTCTGACTGGTTCCCGGTCATTCACAACCATGAACAGCAACAACAAGAAGCCGCCGTTGAACAGCAACAAAATGCAGATTCCATAAACATTGACTTCCTTGATGAGCTTCCTTTTCTGGATGATATGTAAATAGTTGTAAATAGGAAATTGAAATATATATTTTTAAAATTCTGTATTCATTTTAAACTGTGAGTGTACACTGGGGACCCTTGAAGATAGGGAGGGGTTAGAGGGATTAAGAGTGTATTCTTGAAACGGGACGCAATGGGACGCGCGGGACCTGAGGGTACAGGGTGTATTATTAAAACGGGACAAATTATCAAATAAAAGTCCCTCAGGGACACATAAGTCCTTGAGAATTTAACGTAATTTAAGTTATTACTAAAAGTTTAAACGTTCATTGTACATCATGCCTCGGAAGCGTAAGGATTGTCCCATCTGTGGAAAGAAAAATTTACTTAAATTATCAAACCATTTGGCTGATGCTCATCATCTGTCCTCAAGAGATAGACAATCTCACTTGATTCGAGCTAAGACTTATTCTTTAGATCTACAAACTCTTTTGAATGAATTACATAAAGTTATCCGAAACGCAAAGTTATCGCGTTCTAAACGGCCTAAATGGTATAAATAATGTTTTATAAGCTCGATCTGCTCAGTTTAAGCGTGTACTCCATACAGTTAACACACCCTTTTGGGCTCTTAGTTTCTGGAGGAACCAGGACTGGGAAAATACGTTTGTGAAACAGTTATTGGCTTATGCTAAGATCATGATCGACCCACCTCCAGAAAACATCGTGTATTTACCAAAAAATCGCACCATGGGAATCTCAGTGTAATTTATATCGTGCAAAATTTGTTTCATCAAAGCAAAGATCACCGTACCATCTCTCTCAACGCTAGTTACTTAGTGCTTACGAAGAATGTTCGAGATGCAAGTCAAGTAATTCATCTTGCTAAGCAACTGTATCCCAACAACACTAAATTTTTCCAACAAGCCTACCAGATGGCAACCAAAGAGCCGTATTCCTACCTGCTTGTCGATCTCACTCCGACTTGTCCCGATGAAATCCGACTAAGATCCGGGATATTTCCGACAGACACCCACTACGTGTACCAGCCCCGAGTATAAAAGGGATTGTTTAGTGACAGTGTCATCATTTGACAATGTCTACTTGTATAAGAAGGAACTGCGATGTTTTAAAAGTATTGGCAAAGTGTGAACCAGAACTACGACAAGCGATTATAAAAGCTGCCGACGACGATATATTAGAGGCTATAAGACAGTGTCTTTTGAACGTGTGGTGTGAAACAATTAAGATTACTCCGAAAACAGCAAAGAAACTAGCCCCTTATAACGATCATATCAAGTTTGTTGCTGATAAACGTAATCCAACAACAAAAAGAAAGAAAGTTATTCTACAAGAAGTTGAAGGTTTTCTACCGTTTATCTTAGTTCCTGTACTTGAACAACTGGCAAGTTTTTTAATCAAATAATGGAACACGTCCGGAGATTGGTACTAGTTCCAGAACGTATGACAGATAGAAAGAAACCCTTGATCACTCCTTTAACAGCGCAGGTGAATGAACTAGATTCAGAAATGCAAAATCTTCTCAAACGCCAAGATATAACACAAGACGAGAAAGTCAAAATGTACGATCAGTCGCTTCAACGTTATCTGGGTTACTACGGTAAAAGAATGAGTAGACCCGTACGTGTAAACGTTATACCAACCACAACACCCGCAGCTGATGACAAACCTGAAGAACCAACGAATACAGAAGAAACAGAACCCCCTGAGTTGCCCGGGGAGATAGAAACTGACATTCTAGAAAGTGTACCTGTAACCATGAAATCAAGAGCTCGACAGTTGGTTAAGAAACTTAAAGCGAATAAAGACCTCATAGGATGGACTGACCAAGGACAGATGGTGTTTAAAGGACGACCCATTCCTGGTACAAATGTTGTTGACTTGGTCAACGATTCTCTACGTCAACGAAATAATTTCAACCCTGCTGGATGGCAACTTTTCGCAAAAGCATTAGGAAACATGAATGTTCCCGAAGGCATTATCAGAAATGAAAATCGTTTAAGTGTGTTACAAGAATATAAGACTAAAGATATTTCAGACACCACCCCCCCTGACGTCACCGGTAGCCCCAACAACATCAAAAAGAACAAAACAGAAAGGAAGAGACAAAAACTTACATCCATATAAATGGATTAAATAAATTTATTCCTTGTAAAGCTTTGATATTACAATAAAGAATTGTTTACAACATTGTCTTGTATTTATTACACACAATAATATTTACGCATAAAGTCACGAACTAGCATGTCATTCCATTCTTTATTATCAGTAAACATGCCAACAATTGTTGATATGGGTATATTTCTACATCGATGTAAAGCATAAAATAAACAATATTGTCCACACACGCGAGACCCTAATGACTGTAACGTCTGTTCATTCCAAGTAAAACTGCTAGTATGATCTCGTAAAAACGTTTCAAAGGTTTTGCTATAAAAGCTCGGTTCTTGTCCGTACGAGTCGTAGAATTCCCCTTTTTCATCTGAGGTGAGATAAAACGCTACCCAATGCGTACCAGGTCCATTACTAGGATCCACATTCAGAAAAAAACCTCTAGGTCTTTTCGGTATCTGACTTGGTAGACGATCCGATGGTAACACATCTTTAAATACGGTCTTGGTAATTGGATCACTTTTCAGGACGTTCAGGATTTGTAGAGTGTTCATCTTAACTGCTAAAGTCGCATAGAACGTTGCGGTTGGCGTCAATTTCGAAACTTTGAAATTCTCCAAGCACCACGATATTTATAGCTGTTGTCAGAGCCGTTCCAAATTGACATTCTATCGATACGTTTCCATTTTTAATCGGTTGAATATGATCGCTCAGGCACAGATCAGCTGTCAGATCAAACACGAATAGAGTGTACCCATTGGCATACTCATCTCGTGTAATACCATTGCCATCATTTTGAAACAACTTGTTAGTGCCAGCATACAAGGTTTGGAAAGCGGACACGTAGTTACCTCCTCTCGCAGCAGGAAATTTCAGTTGTAGGGGTTTTCCAGGCAAATGTTCGCCATTTACCGTTAGACCAAGAGAAGTAATGTCGTAGTTTTTGAAATTGAAAGGATTTTTGGTATAGGTACCATTATAAGCATCTGCATCCACCATTCCGATGACCACTCGATCAGGTAGAGGGCCTTGAAATATATTTGGTTGATTGCCCGACATATTTCCTCTCGGTACAGAAACCACTTTACAACTGACACGATTGATAGGGTACTTGGCCGTGACACGTTGAAGGGCATGAGCCATCATAACGGTAGAAGAGACGTTGACACGTCGAACGAGAAATACACATTCTTCCGAAACCACTTTAAAGTCAGGATGATCTGCTGACGACACCAGGGAAAATGGGTTTTTCGAACGCACTAGCTTGAGTTTGATTGGTACAGCACCAAGAATATAACGGTCTTGTGCAAACAGGTCGGAATGGATTCTCCCTTCCATAGCCACAGACTTACTTTGGCTTGCATGAACATACCGCAGTTTCAAACCCTTGTTTGCATCGGCATCTACTGCTACAGGGTTCACGACATCCGTTCGACCAGCTTGATCTTTCTAGAACAGCGCTGAGGTTAAATGAGATGATTTTGCGTCTTTGCTAAAGTTCAGTACAGTTTCCATATATGATCGGTAGGGATAAGCAGTGCTCGACGGTTGACAAGTTTGTTGTTCAGGTAAACTTCTACTTGAGAAAATAGAGCATGCATCCATAGATTTACAGGTCCGACTTGAACATTTTCATCGAGATTAGATCCGTCGCTGTTGGTTATTTTTGCTTTCACGTGTAGGTAACTGTTTGCTAAATCGGTATACACATCAGAATTTGCAGCACACAGAAACTCGATAGTGTCTGAAGCTCCAATACTCGATACTGGATCTATATCTTCCGAAAATCCTTTATTAATTTCTACCTGTGTAGCAGGCATTACAAATAAATCTAGTTCTGATTTTCCACACTCACACAAATCTTTATGTCGGGCACTAAAAGCTTGACTCATGATTTATATTTTATAAATGGTCCAATCTTTGCTTCTGTAGGCACAGATGTTTTCTTCTTCACAGTTTGCGAACGACTGACGGTTTTACGTCTTGTGTTGGCTTTTATAGGCCGCTTGCGTTTACGACCGGCTCCTGATTGGTTCGTAACCTGATGGATCCCTTTTTGAGCAAGATCTTTCATGGCTTCGGAACCACGCCCTTTTATCGCTTGCTTTACATTCTTCCCTGCCAGAACATCTTGACCAACGTCTTTTACAGCTTGCAGAGCTCTTCTTCCAATAGCTTGTGCTCCTCGTAATAATAATGCTGTTGGAACTGCTTTACGTCTGGAATAATTGTATGTCTCATTTTTTATATGAAATACGAAGATCTCCGCTGTCTAAAGTGAAGTGTCACGATCGACTTCCCGAAGCCAAATGATACCTTTTCGTTTTTGTCGTCCTTTATATTCACTTCAATTGTTTGGAAGGACTTTACCCTGACTGGAATGTATTGTAGGTTACGGAGACTGACGTTAACGTTTTTCCCATAACTTCCTCGAGTATTGACAATTCTGAGTAGGGGCACTTTAACATCACCGACAAACTGTGCATCCACGATATCAGTGTACACATACATGGCTGAAAATCCACCGTTAACGTCTGCTATGTAAGGGCTTAGGGTTTTCTTTTTAATTGCGGTGTCTTGTTGAAACCCTAATGTTGTAGCAATATCACCAGTAAACCAAACGTTTGCCCCATTTTTTACATCGACGGTGACTTTCCGTGTACTTCGATTATACGTAAATTTTATCTTGGCTCGTGCCTCTTTGTTCATGCTACGGTTTAAAGCCCCCACCAAATCAGCAATGGTGTTATAGTGACCATCTGGGATAATACCCGTATCGTCATATTTTGTTCCAGCGTTATAGAGAAACGTTTGTTGAACACCTTCTCGAATGGCGCTCCATGTGTGGGGGTAATAAAACTCTGACAAGGCTACTTCCCAATCACCTGTCAGTTGTACGGTTTCAGCAAGCTTCACTTTAAAATTAGCTACAGAATTATTTGGAAAATATTCCATAGAGCTATTGCTTGGAAGCGTTAAATAAAACTGTGTTGCTATGTCGAAGAATAATACACAAATGAACACAAATTGTAAGGTACACACATTTTTATTTCGTTAAATCTTTTACATTATCGACTGGTACCCAGGAATTAAAATCTTCAGGATAGCCTAAGCATTTAACAAGATATTCTCTACGTTTACCGCGCATGCGTGACTTAATTACTCTTCTATTCTATAAAAAATCACTATCTGTCTTTGTAACTCTTTGCAATTCCTGCTCGTAAAATGTTCCTTCTAACTCTTCTCTGTGATAATCAGCAATCTTGTACACTGGCGGTCGTCTGTGTACTTGCTTCGTGATGGTGAACACCTCTTCAGTCCAATTAGGTAAGTAGCCTTTCTTAAATGTACGTCTTCCTTTGCTAATCCGAACTTGGTCACCAATGTTGAATTTATATTTGATGGGTTTGCTGGAGTCATCACCATATAGTTTTTGCCATACAATACTTTCGTTTTCTCGATTGACATCAGCCGGTCTCATCCCAATACTACGGTGTCTCGAATGGCTGTAGGAATATACAAATTTTTGTAGTACATCGGTATATTTCAACATATTCTTTGTTGTAAAATATTTCCACATTTCCCCCTTTAACGTTCGATTAAATCGTTCGACGATGGATGCCTTGGTATCGTTGTGTGTTGTAAAAAATCGAATGTGTTTATCCTTTAATAACTTTTGAAAACGTTTATTGGTAAATTCAGTTCCTTTATCGGTATGAAATGTTTCGGGCTTCCTTCCTTTCTTTAGTATCTTTTCAAAGGCTAGTAGATGACCCCCCCCCCATATACCGTCCAAATGGATGCCGCCTCATTAATATTCAGCATGACTCATGGTGTGACGGACGGTGTGCATCACAGTGTGACGCACGAAAGTAATAAACGGAGCCAGCATAATAGGACATGTTTGGACAAGACTGGGATAATTAGTACGCATGAAGCTATATAAGCTCGGTGATTTCGTATAGTTGTTACTTTTCCTAAAGTGTTTTACTTGTGGAGTTTACTGTCTGCGATATAGCGTTTTCTTGGGAGATATTTTCGAAGTGTTTTTGTCTGATTTTAAGGTAAGATGTTTTGCACTTATTCGTTTTATATTGCCTGACGACGTTCACTATTTGCGTATTTTATCAGAGTTTAATATACGTTTTGTTTCATTGACAGCAATGGATCTTATCGATGTACTCAAAGGTTGTACAACCGTCGAAGAAATTGAGGCGCTGGAATGGCTCTTTGATTTCGAAGAGAGGCATAAGGAAGCCGCCTTATTGCAACGTATTATATTGTCGAATGCTTTGGAGCGTGATTTGGAGAACGAACGTTGTGGGATTTCTACGGTATTAATGGATGGCTGGTCGGACGAGCAACGCGAATCCTTCAAACGAGACTGTCATCTTGATGAACGATGATTCGTTTGTAGCCGAGATGGACGATATCCCCGGCGGTCAGGCCCCCGAACCGAAGATACCCTCGTTAATGGATGGTTGGTCGAACGAGCAACACGAATCCTTCAGAATGGATTGGGGCGACGATTCATTTATGGCCGAACTAGAGGATATTTCTGATTGTCAAGTCTCTGGTGAACCGTCGGTACCCGAGGTATCTATCCAGACTGGAGAAGGAAGCCGAAAACGAGCCGCTAAACCAAGTACGGAATCAATACCAAGTAAGAGATCTAAAACTGTTTCGTTATTTACGATAAAATCTGTTAAGCAAGTACGCGTGAAAAAGTTTAAGACCACGGGCCTTGATTATCGTGTTCAGTTTGGCGATTTACAAGTCCAAGGTTTGCCTGATGTCCTGAGGCAATTACATGTGTTTGAAAGCCTACTCAATCGTGTTACCGATGGTATTACTATGCATGATCAGGTCAGGTTTATTATGCATTCTCCCCAGCTTGAATATCCCATTTCATTAGCATTCATGCCTCGTAAAAGATTAACCGTCGAGAGAATCTTAGCCGAGATCGAAAGAGTTATTCAGTCGAACGATTCGTTTAAGTTAGATGATTCGATTACCGTCAATATAATCCATGTTGAGATGCCACACGGCGGAACGGGAAGAAAGCGAAAGATTGCTAACCTCGATAAGTATCTTACTAACAAAAGAGCCATCGTCCGTATTCAGAACAAAGACGATCTTTGTCTTAGTCGTGCCATTGTCGTAGCCAAAGCCAAAGTTGACAACGATGAACGATACCCTTACATAAGCGAGTCTCGAAGGCCATTGCAAGGTGACCTTGCTCACGAATTACATAAGAATGCCGGCGTACCACTCGGACAGTGCGGTATCGAAGAAGTGAAAAGGTTTCAAGCCTATTTGACCGATTACCAGATAAACATCGTTTCAATAGAGCATCTGAATGCTCTTATTTACTCTGGCCCTGAGGCACCGAAGCGTATTTATCTTTACGCCCACGATTACCACTATGACGTAATTACAAGCATGCCAGCTTTCCTCGCTCGTAAAAAATACTGCCACGTCTGTAAGAAAGGTTATGATAACATCGAAGACCATATATGCGGAGATACGTGCAAGTTATGCCATATACAAAACTGTCCGATAACGAACTGGGTATTTTGCGAAGATTGCGGCCGGTTTTTCAAGAGCCAGGAATGTTTCGATCGGCATAAAGCAGCGGTAGGTGATAAGCGAGCAATTTGCGCATCCGTTGTAAAATGTCAACACTGCAACCATGTGGTGAGGAAAGCTAACGAACAGCCAGAGAAACACAATTGCGGACTTGTTCGATGTACCGTATGCCAGCAATACGTAGATCCCGAAGATCACCAATGTTACATTCAACCGGCAAAGAAAAGAAAAACTACTCAACAAATACGATCGGACACGAATGATTTAGTAGATGATGAGGCGGAAGTTGGGGGAGACGAGAATGAAGACGACGGGGGCGAGGGAGGTTACAATCAATTGTTGTTTTTCGACTTTGAATGTATACAAGAAGGCGGTGAACACGTACCGAATTTATGCGTTGTTCACGACGAAAGCGGCCAAGAGTGGGTGTTTAGCGGTGCAAACACACGGGATGAATTTTGCGAGAGGGTATTTCAAGAGAACAACTCCGGCAGTATAGTGATGGCTCATAATTTCCAGGGATATGATGGTTACTTCATTCTCCAATATTTGCATAAGAATGGTTTGGTACCCGACGTTATTATGAACGGTGCAAAGATTTTAACACTAAATGTTCCTGCACTGAATATCAAGTTTGTTGATTCGCTATGTTTTATCCCTATGAAGCTAGCAAACTTTCCGAAAACATTTGGTTTGAGTGAACTTTCCAAAGGTTACTTTCCGCATCACTTCAACACCGAAACCAACCAAGACTACCGAGGCCCCCTACCCGACGCAAGCTTTTACGATCCAGACGGAATGGCTCCTGAAGACCGTACAAAATTTTACCAGTGGTACAATAACCTGAGAGCCAACGAATACGTATTTGATTTTCAACAGGAAATTCTAAAGTATTGTCTATCGGACGTTGACATCCTCCGGAGGTGTTGTCTTGAATTTCGCGAACTGTTTCGATCTGTTACCAACATTGATCCGTTTGGAAATTGTCTCACAATTGCTTCAGCATGTAACTTAGTCTTTCGAAAGAACTTTCTTCGTGAAGAATCGATTGCTGTAATTCCTCCACATGGTTATAGACCTCGCGATAAACAGTCGGTTATTGCTCTAAAGTGGTTAGCGTACACAGCACAAAGCAATAACATCTCCATTCGTCACTCTCGAAATTTTGGCGAGCAACGTATCGGTCAGTATCGTGTTGATGGGTATCATGCAGAGTCAAACACCGTCTACGAGCTCCATGGGTGTTTCTGGCACGGCTGCGTCTCTTGTTTCGCACGAGACACGGTTAACCCCGTCAGTCAACAAACCATGCAAGATTTACAACAGCGCACGCTCGAGAAAACGCGTTTTCTAAAACGTCAAGGTTACAACGTGATTGAGATGTGGGAGTGCAACTTGAAGTGTCAACTCGAAGCAAACTCGGACATGAAAACGTATTTCGATAATTTTGAAATCTCCGAGCCTCTCGAACCCAGACACGGACTGTACGGGGGGCGCACGAACGCGGCGAAGTTGTTCCACCAGTGCCAGCAAGATGAGCAAATTCATTATGTGGACTTTACAAGTTTGTATCCATGGACGAATAAATACTGTTCATATCCAGTGGGCCATCCTGAGATTATCACCGAGAATTTTGGCGATATCACAGAGTATTTCGGTTTGGTTAAATGTACCGTTCTCCCCCCACGTGGTCTTTACCATCCGGTTCTACCGTATCGTGCTCACGGAAAGCTTATGTTCCCGCTGTGCCAAACTTGTGCTGACGGATTGAACCAGGAGCAATGCACCCATACAGACCAGGAGCGTGCAATTCAGGGTACTTAGGTAACCAATGAATTACAGAAAGCTTTGGAGAAAGGATATCGGTTGATCGGAATACACGAAGTGTGGCATTTTCCCCAACAGAGCAACGAGCTATTCAAGGACTACATCGACACATTCCTGAAGATCAAGCAGGAATCCAGCGGTTATCCGGAGGGCTGTGACACCGAGGACAAGAAGCAGCAGTATATCGATGAGTAGTTTTACATCCAATTTTGCCCCAACCGTTTTTGGCCTCAATTCCCCCTCTAGTTCTATTTATGATCTCTATGAGAAGGAAGACCCCATAAAGTGCTATCTTGATCTTGGATCGGTCGCCTTTTGTCAGTCAATTATATAGCGCACCAGCAGTCGTTATATTGTGGTGCCCTGACGAGTAGCCGCTGAGCGACTGGCTCGTTAGGTAGCTTTATATTCTAGGTGTCACTATTTTGTGGCTCCCGTAAGCCACGGACACAGAAACGTGCATGGGCTCTGGGAACGAGAATACAAGCGATGTTTTTGACGCCAAGATTTTGGCGGCTCTTTGACGACGTCCTGTTTGCGAAGAAAAGCATTGAGCACTGCGTAGGTAGATACAATTTTGGGCCCTCTGCTAGCGGCTAGCTCGTTAGTCAGCTTTATAATTTTGTTTGTTCAGAATTGGTAGCCACAGTCACAGCCACACAAACATCATTGTTTCTGGCATTGTCGCATTGAGAATGGACGCGATGTTTTTGACGCGAGAGATTTTGGCGGGTTTTTGACGATCTCTGTGAAGCGAAGCGTTCTGCAGGTAAACGCAATTGCACAAAATTGCTGTGCCCTGACAAGATAGCGTCTAGATCGTCAGGCAGCTTTATACTACGGTGCCCTGACAAGCCAGACACTGCCCTGACAAGCCAGTCACTGCCCTGACGACTTGTTAGGTAGCTTTATATTCTGGGTGTTTCACGGAATCGTACGCTATAGGCCGTAGAGGACGTAAGCCACGGACACAGAAACGTGGGCTCTGGGAACGGGAATATAAGCGACGATTTTGACGCCAAACAGGGCACAGCTCTTTAGCACTTTTGTCTGGTTTTAGTCAGTAATCTCTTACCACGAGAATCGGCGAAATTATTCTACGGAACGGCCGTTTAACCATTTTATGAGGATTGTTGTTGTGGCACAACTTTATCATTCACTCTGTCTATTAAACGTTCATGCATGAAAGCGTTAAGAGATTTGTAAATCCACTAAGATAGTCTTGTTAGCGTATAAATTGAGCAGGAAACACGATTATTGATTAAAACTACAGTTTTCGTTGGGGTGAGGTAATCTTTGAATTGTTAACCTTCGAAAATGTGACGCGACGCGACGTTAGCAACGAAGCCTTCTACTTAAAGCCCTGTTACACGTAGCTTTTTCTTGGGCGCAAAAAAAGAAACTTCAAGTTGCACAGCAATTTTTAGCGTGTGACCTCCCCCTTTCAATTTTCAAGTTGCACAAAAAGTTGGTTTAGTTTCCACTTTCGCAACAAATTTCTACAAGTTGCACCAAAACAATAATCACGCGTAACATGGGCCGTGACTGCAACTTGTGTTTTGAAAACGAGTTTACAAGATGACAGACGCCAATCATTTTTTGACTTCTCTTGTTTCGGTTGTTTACTTTCAAAGTCCATTATCAACAAGAGAATTACGAACGCTTTTCTGCTCTTTGCCCTTATCATTTCTTATTATCACTTGCAACTTGCAACATTACTTTTGCCACGCAAGTTGCGAGAGAAAAGTGACGTGTAATATTGCCGTGTGCAACAAAGTATTTTTCAGCGACGCAAGTTGCACAAGAAACATATACGTGTAACAGAGCCTTTACGGCCGAAGGCGTTCGCTTATGAGAGCTTCAACGATAACAGTTAAAACGTATTTATAACCATTATTTGTTTTACTAAGCGAGTCCATAATTACTAGATCCGCCTCCCATTGTTCATCCATCGCTGCAACAATAACACGATTTCGCTTGAAATTATGTCGTACGGGTTTATGCAAAGTATAAGTATCTTGCTGTCTAAGCCATGTTTTTATCTTGTTTCTGGATATCTGAAATTTTCCGTCACTTTTTAGGACACGGTATAAGGCATCTACGCCGCCAAAACTTGCCGGACTTTTTGGGCTGTAATACAAGTCGTGAAGGTACTGTTCCGCCATCTAATTCGGATGCCTGTATCACAATCTTTCCCCCACAACACGCTGAGATGCAACGAATTCTCCGAAATATATTACGGAGGGCTATTTGTGGTAAACCGCCACAGCAAGTCATGTTCACACGATTAAGGTCGGAGATAAATGAATGAAAAAAGGCAACGACGCAACATATATACACTCAGGCGATATATACATATATTAATCCCTGGAACAGTTGACCAAGCATTCTTAACGAAGAATTCTTACGCCTCTTGTATTGTGATAAATCTATGTTCTGAAAATCATTCACCGTTCGTCGAACGGCCTCTCGAACCGTTTGGTTATCGTACGAATCGCTAACTCTGTACACGAAAGCGAGATAAGCGACTATTCTTCCAAAATTATTTACATTAATTTCTTCATAGATATGATGAAGGTTCACACGATCTAATTGATCGCTAAAACTATCAAACAGGTACGTGTCGATGATCGTCAAGACATGTCTGAATATAAAATGATAACGTATCTTTATCGATATCAATGTTATGTTGTTTTAATTCATCAAAAATTGTATCCATAGCGTATGCGCGCTGTATTGGTCTATAACAATTCGTGTTCACACGACCAAAGTTGGAGATAAATGAATCACAAAAAAGTCAGGTATAAACATATATTTATTAGATAGATAATTAGAATACAAAATTATACATGTTCAGCAAATGTGCAGTTTTTCGAAGTCTATAGTCAAGTCATTTACCGACTTTTGAGAAAGGTACTCTTCGTAGGCTTTCTTATGATCAGTTTCATGGCTCGTGAATGTCTCTCCAGTCTTTTTGACTGTATATCTGTAAGATGGTGGCATACTAAACAGAACAGTGGAAAATGGTTCAAGGGGATCTTCTTCAGGTTTCCATTCGAAAAAGTCACAGCAGTTTTCTCTCTCGTGGGGACACGAGTAAAATAGTCGACCTTGATTAGGACTTTCTTTCTTGACTCTGCTAGTACGACAAATCAGACCATGTCGACATATTGGTTTGATACCCTCGAAGACATCAGCCCATTGCCAAAACGGACAGGGATTTCCTCGTTCGGAGCAAACAAAGTATGGTGTCCCGTAACTTTCCTTCATCTTATCTTTAACCATTCGCATCTGTGCTAGTCGTCCATGGCCATAGCACCTTGGATGTATACATCCACTTTCATGGAAGGAGGCTACGGCTTTTCCAAACATGTAGCAATCTTCTTCTGGGCAAAAGAACTCGCAACTAGATTTCTGTCCACAGAACCAAAACGTACCCTTCTGTGTAATTGTCGAAGATGCAGGTTCATCGTGTAAACATTCCATTGTAGTTGTATTCTAATCCAACGGTAGATTTTCTAATGCATTCAACAAACGTTCCAATCCTTCTCTAAAGTCTCGAACAAGTATAGATTCGTCCAACGAACTTAGCCGACCAGACCAGGTGTAATCCTAACATCGTAGTGATTATAGCTCAGCTCCGAGCTTATATAGCTTCATGCGCATTAATTATCCCAGTCTTGTCCAAACATGTCCTATTATGCTGGCTCCGTTTATTACTTTCGTGCGTCATGTGTGGGGGGGGGGGGGGGGGGTCATCTACTAAGGCTTTAACCAGACTCTCTGCAGTCTTTGTTTTTAATGGTTCCACCCATGCAAATTTGGACAGTACATCAATAACAGTTAAAACGTATTTATAACCATTATTTGTTTTACTAAGCGAATCCATAATTACTAGATCGGCCTCCCACTCCTCGTCCATCGCTCCAACAATAACACGATTTCGCTTAAAATTATGTCGTACGGGTTTATGCAAAGTATAGGTATCTTGTTGTCTAAGCCATGTTTTTATCTTGTTTCGGGATATCTGGAATTTACCGTCACTTTTTACGACACGGTATAAGGCATCTACGCCTCCCAAAACTTGCTGGACTTTTTTGGGTTGTATACTGTTCCGCCATCTAACTCGGATGCTTGTATCACAATCGTTCCACCACAACACGCTGAGATACAACGAATTTTCCGAAATATATTACGGAGGGCTATTTGTGGTAAACTTCCACAGCAAGTCATGTTCACATGATTAAGGTTAGAGGTAAATGAATGAAAAAGAGCAACGACGTAACATATATACACTCATGCGATATATGAATATATTAACGTCAGGAACAGTTGACCCAGCATTAGGAACGAAGAATTCTTGTGCCTCTTGTATTGTGACAAATCTATGTTCTGAAAATCTTTCACCGTTCATCGAGTAGCCTCTCGAACCGTTTGGTTATCGTAATTGTCGCTAACTCTGTACACTAGAGCGAGATAGGCGACTATTCTTCCAAAATTATTTACATTAATTTCTTCATAGATGTGATGAAGGTTCATACCATCGAATTGATAAAGCAATCAAACAGGTCGATGCTCGTCAAGACATGTTTGAATATGATATGATAAAGTATCTTTATCGATATCAATGTTATGCCGTTTTAACTCATCAAATATTGTATCCATAATGCCTGCGCTCTGTACGTCTATAACAACAAGTTTTGTTCATGCGACCAAAGTTGGAGGTAACTGAATAAAAAGGAGTCAACAACACGCTATAAAAGCAAACATATTTATTACAAATTAAATTAGAATACAACATTATGTATGTTTAGCAAATGTCTAATCATTCCATATTTTCAGTCAATGCATCAATAGATTTTAGAAAAAGGAATTCTTCATATGCTTCTTTAGGATCATCTTTTTTACTTGTAAATGATTCACCAGTATCTGCGACCTTGTACTGATACTGTAATGGACTACTAAACAGGCACCCAATGTTATAAATACGTGGTAAGTTCTCTGTAGGTTTCCATTGAAAGAATTCACAAGAAGCACTTTGTCTTTCGTTCGGACAACAATAGAACAAGCGACCCTGGTTAGGACCTTCTTTCTTCCTACTTTAAGTGTACGACACACCATTCCATGTTTGCAAAAAGGTTTGCGACTCTCGAAGATGTCTCCCCATTGCCAGAACGAACAAGGATTCTCTCGCTCAGAGCAAACAAAGTAAGGTCTTCCACAACTTGCTTTCATCTTATCTTTAACCATTCGCATCTTTGCCAATTTCTGATGAGTAGGACACACTGGATGCACACAGTCACTTGCTCGAAAAGAGTCCACAGCTTTCCCGAACATGTAAGAGTCTTCTTCGGGGCAGAAGAACTCACAACTAGGTTTCTGTCCACAGAACCAAAAGGTACCATTCCTTGTTGTTGAGACAGACGCAGATTCACCATGTAGACATTCCATTGTAACGATGTTGTACTTAACCAGAGCCACGAGTGAAACAACTGAAGTAATTTACTGTACGACAACCCTGGGTTTATATCACCCACTCTGTGAATTAATTACCTCCGGGCGTCACATCGGGCGTCACATCGGGCGTCACATCGGGCGTCACATCGGACGTCACACTGAATATTTGATGAGGCGGCATCCCTTTGTACGCTATATGGGGGGGGGGGGGGGGTTATCTACTCGTACCCTACGTGAACCATTCAGACTCACTGGAATTACTTTAAAAGATGAACTGTGAAGTTTTAATGACAACAAATTATGCATTGTCTCTTGAGCAGCATAATCTCTTTCACCAAGAGTTTTCATTACTACCTTCTTGATAGCCCTGTGAGGGTCACTATTATTGTCAACATTCTGGACAATAGAATTAAATGCCTGTTTTAGCATAGGTGACCTTGCTTCACCTTTAGCAGCATACTTCGCGAGATATTCAACACAAGCATAGCGGTCAATAACTACTTGAATATCACAGTTAGCTCGCCATCCTTGCAATTGTAGCTGTTGGTGGTTGTTCAACCTAGAATCATTTATTTGAGGAACAATCTTTGCTCTATACTGTACATTATCACCTTTACTGTGAATTTCTTCAAATTCTAACTTTATGTGAGGGCAAGAAAGTCGTTGTTTCGAGACGAAAATTGATCGCTCCTTTGCGTTTCTCCGCCATTGTTGTATTCGCCAGTCGCAAAAAAACCCACGCGTGCGCAGTGGTATTCTAATCTATTCAGGGGGAAACTTCTTTCATTCTCGGTATATTAAGATATATTATTAGAATGCACCAGGATTTTACACGTCTTTCAAGAAATACCCATAGATAAGGTACAAACCTGTCTGTTATCGCTCTTTAGGACTTACGAGCTTTAAGCGATATAAATATTTGTGGTATATGAAAGACTGATACTACTCAGGCGTATTAATGTCTGGGTCCAATTTTTTCTCGACCCAGTAATTTCGCCGCAACGAGTGCGCGGCCGCGTCGCTGTTTTTAGCGCTTTGCGACATTTTTTTCGATTACAAAATGGCGTTGCTAAGTACCCAAGGAGTGATAGAGCAGAAAGGTTTACATTTGCTCCGAGATGAACTGTGGATGAACTAGTAAACGTCGTTCTCACTATACAGTAAAGCCGAAAACGACGAATGGTATTAGGAAAGTCGTCAATTCTTCAAGGTAAGCGATATTTATTTGGTTGCTAGTGAAGTATATTTGTCTGTTGTCTCACTTGTCTAGTGTGTTTGTATCGAGCCTCTACACATTTATGTGTACTTTGGTTTGACTTTTGAGTATTACACATATCTAAACATAAGCACAACAGTGAAGACAAACACTTACGGTCTGTCTCAAATTAATAAAGTGTGAATACCATTACTGTATATATTATATGATTTTAATAGTTACATACACAGTAAAATGCGATCTAATTGCCCAAAGACTTGAAAATCTTGACAACTTTGAAGTTCTTGCCATTGCTGTGCATTTAATCATGGTTTAATTTTTATTAATTTTTTTATTATTTATTGTTACTCTAGATAACAATTCTTAATATTATATTGTTATATATTAGGACTGGTTTAATTACACATTAGAGCTTAAACTCACTACCCAACAACAAGTGCCTGAAATGCTTTAAATAAACTGTTGACATTTTCTGCTTTTCTTCAGGTAACAATGCAATATTCCTTTTGACAATGATGATCCAGTGCATCCCCAAGCAATCTCATGGAAGAAGGAACATAAAAGAACCAATCACAATTCAACATATACATGTGCCAACTGTTTTATATAAAATTAATAATATGGTGTACATTGAAGTAACCAAATAAAGTAAACATTTTGTGTTTATTTTTGGGTTGTGTGAGTGTATGTACAGTATCACAAACAGTGTACAATATATAATAACAAAATAATTTAGGAGCAGAGAGCTGTATTCAGCCATTCAGGTGATTCAAAATATGGTTTGGGCATGAGTAATAACAGCTTAATGTACATATACATGTATTTCTGCATCATAAAGTCATTAAACCTATCCAAGTAGCCCATTTATTAGAATTTTACACTCATGGCTAATGCCAGATGCTGTACTTCCAAGAAAAAATGTCAAAAGAAGCAAACTTGTAAACCATTGCTCAGCAGCAAAGTAGGGTGAATTAGCACTGACTGCGGCAACCGATTCAAAATAATTTTCTTCAGCCTGAATAAATAATGGTAGGCAGGAGGCAAAATCAGTTGAAAATTATCTTGGCAGAGCAGAAGAATTTGTAGCCAGGAAGCAAAATCAGCTCAAGATAATCCTGGCAGAGCAGAATAATGGTAGTCAGGAGGCAAAATCAGTTCAAAATCATCTTGCCAGAGCAGAATAATGGTAGTCAGGAAGCAAAATCAATTCAAAATCATCTTGCCAGGGCAGAATTATGGTAGTCAGGAAGCAAAATTAGTTCAAAATCATCTTGCCAGGGCAGAATAATGGTAGTCAGGAAGCAAAATCAGTTCAAAATCATCTTGCCAGAGCAGAATAATGGTAGTCAGGAAGCAAAATCAGTTCAAAATCATCTTGCCAGAGCAGAATAATGGTAGTCAGGAGGCAAAATCAGTTCAAAATCATCTTGCCAGAGCAGAATAATGGTAGTCAGGAAGCAAAATCAGTTCAAAATCATCTTGCCAGAGCAGAATAATGGTAGTCAGGAGGCAAAATCAGTTCAAAATCATCTTGCCAGAGCAGAATAATGGTAGTCAGGAAGCAAAATCAGTTCAAAATCATCTTGCCAGAGCAGAATAATGGTAGTCAGGAGGTAAAATCAGCTCAGAATCATCTTGACAGAGCAGAATAATGGTAGTCAGGAGGCCAAATCAGTCCAAAATCATCTTGACAGAGCAGAATAATGGTAGCCAGGAGATAAAATCAGTTCAAAATTATATTGATAGGGCAGAATATTAAATGGTAAGAGGTAATCAGAATATTAAAAGGTGATCACAATTTCATCCAAGGAGTCAGCTGCTGACTGCTGAGCTGCTCCACTTTTTATATAATATCAGAAGAAGAAAAGGCCTTCAGATACGGCTCGTGTTCTTGAAATTGTGGTAATTCCACGGCTTAAATTTCTGACAAAATCAAAATCATGGAGCCTTTCACGGAATGTTTAAGTCGATTGAAAACTTGTAGTTGTATCCAGCGATGTATATTAAATGTATTAAAGTGAGCAAAGATTCCCTTCACTTGGCGCCGTGTATAATACTTCGGGACTCGTTTTAATCTTGTTTAACTTCGCTGACCATAACTCTCTTTGTTTCGCACAGTATATTGAACGTATGTAAATTATAAAACTATTTACAGACTCTGTCTGGAGTTATTAAACAGCAAAGACTTGCAAAGACTTCGAACTATCCTGACTTTCCTTGTTGTTTCCAGGGTTATGCGGAAAGCCGCTGGGCAAATATATTTCTGTTTCGTCGAAAAATATGGCGCATTTGATAAACCTCGGCTAGCGAGTTTGAACACCAAAATTTGGAGGCTCTGCCGGGAAGGTTCTCCTTGTACAACAATGCTCATTTTGCGTTGTAGTGGTAGAATATGTTCCCAACTATAGTGTTCAAACTTCGAAAGTGTCATTTAGATCGATTTAATTACTTTAATGTACATAATTCGTAAAATATTCGTCAAAATTTCTCTTTCATGCCATATTTCTTGGAGATATACCTAATAATGTCAACATTCGAAGTTTGATTGTTGTATTAGACCTTCATAGCTAACACATTAACACAAAAACGATGTACAAGAACACGCTTTTCCTTCCCGGCAGGGCATGTTTGTAATTTCACATTAATCCGACGCATATTTGTGTTTATAATTAATCACGTGACACTTTACTGCACAAAGTTTGTATTTAATAAAATCAGTAAAACATATTTACACAACATTAACAAAGAACCGTTCCCAGAATACGTCGCTTTTGAATGAAAAATGACGCTTTATTTGCACTGCCTGCGCTGATCGCGCAGAGAGGACTGGACCCAGACATTAACACACCTGAGTAGTGTTTCACATTTTCACTGGTTTTAGCCTTTCAACTACGACAAGTAGGTATGTCGTTAAACCTGGTAAGTTTACCCCCCGGAAAGTTTACACTATCTATCTATCTATCGTGTGAATTTTCGCCACTCATCGCAAACTGCAAAGTTTCTGTGAAACTTTGCACTAAAAAGGAGAAGCTCTAAATGAAAACACTATAACAACATGGTACAATGAGGTAGTAGATATCGTGGAAAAACTAGAAGGAATTAATTTATCCTTTGACTAAAAAAGACCACAAGACAATGAATGAATGAATGAACAACTCTATATTTATTGAGGGTAAACACCAATCTAACACAAATGGTTAATGAGGGTGGCCCTCAATTACACTTATAAATATACATATACTATACAATAAAACTTTTATAAATATACCATTTACATAAGAAAACAAAAAAAATTAGAGTAATGACTCAATTACAAATTTTTTAAAAGTACTTAAAGTTGAGTCCTTAAAACTAGTCTTTAAGTTGTTCCAAATCTTTATGCCACGGTAACTAAAAGATCTTTGACCCATTGTTGTAGACAATTTAGGTATTCTCAATTTACCATCAGCTGCATGTCTAGTATTAACTGTATGACTATCACGAGTGTAAACAAATTTATCTGATAAGTATTTTGGACCAATATTGTTTACTATTTTAAACATTAGAATTGAAGTGAAATAATCGATGCGTTTAGGAAAAGTCATCCATTTTAGTTTTTCAAACAGGTTTGTTGAAGGCACTTGTTTAGGATATTTTATATCTAAAGTTACTCTTGCTGCATATTTCTGGAGTCTGATAACTCGATCAATGTTGGATTTAATTAGCTGTATTGCCCCAAACAACACATGCATAATCTATTATTGGTTGTATCAAGGCTTTATAAAAAGATTGTCTGCTTTTTAATGGCAGGTAGCTCTTTATGGATTTTAATAAAGCTATGCGTTTGGAAACTTTTTTGCAAATCATATCTGTATGTAAGTTCCAGTCTAGACTCTCGTCTAACACAAGTCCCAGAAGCTTGTATTTAATTGTATTCTTGATCATGTGAAATATTAATGGTAATATTAACTTGAATTCTTTCACCGTGTATTCGAGCTAACTTTTGTTTCGTTGCTATAACCATTGTTTCCGTTTTGGTGACGTTTAATGCCATGCCGTTGTTAGAGATCCACTGGGAGATAGGTAAAATATTAGATTGTAAATATTGTTCTACGGTATACAAATTCGTTCCGCTGGCTAGTAATGTTGAGTCATCTGCAAACATCTTAAGCTTTGAAGGATCTTCTAGGACAAGAGGCAAGTCATTCAAGTAGATTATAAAAAGTAAAGGGCCCAGAATACTCCCCTGCGGAACACCTGTTTGAACATTGAGAGAATCGGATAATACTCCATTTGCAAATACGACTTGATTTCTTTCAAATAGGTACAAATTGTTTTAGTTTATTTAGATCAGGAACTCTCTGGGAGCTATTATTATTTATATATTTAGATGCGATGTTCACAAACGTATTATTAAA
This sequence comes from Paragorgia papillata, assembly GCA_035771165.1. Lineage (NCBI taxonomy): Eukaryota > Metazoa > Cnidaria > Anthozoa > Scleralcyonacea > Coralliidae > Paragorgia > Paragorgia papillata. Next base: position 126,167 of record JAWNZC010000051.1, read on the forward strand.
TGCTTGTGCCACCTCCAAGGGATTTGATGTCAACTTGTTATTCAACTGAAGCGTAATCTGCTGCGGAATAATTTTTCCTTTGACTAGTTCATTTAAATGTTTAATACAATGCGCATGCACGAGATTCCTATTTGTAATCTTATTCGTCAAATACAATATAATTATAGTGTGTATGACGAAAACAAGCCGCCAACAAGCAGAATTATTTCGGCAAATGTACTTGCAGCAAATTTAAGAAAATATAATACCTTTCAAACATGGGCCTTAATTATAATCACTCAAGAGTAAAAAATAGGGCTATGTATAAACTGCAAGGTATTGTTGTATATAATTAACATGTGCACTGTGCACTGTGCACTGTGCACGGAACCATGCATGCATGCATAACACCTGCGCTAAACGTCGCACAATAGACGCTGTTTGTGACAATTCGCCACCATATTTTCAAGAAGTCATTTTTCAGGCTCCACGAGTCCAAGTAACAACAATTATATTCGACTGAAACTCGACGTTTAACTGGACGTCGCATTTACGTCGCATTATAATTCGAATTAAATTCGTCTGAATTAAATTCGTTAAATGTGCGACGTTTAGCGCAGGCCTAAAAATGTAATTTATGCATTATTAAGATAGATAAACTATAGCGTCTCATCAGTAGTCATAATAATGCTCTTCCAAAGAACCGTGTCGATATGTACAAATCAGGAACAAAATACAAAATTAATAGCTAACTTAAGAGGTAGAAACTAGTAATTTACATATAACATTCAGAAAGATTATTATGCTAAGAAACAAGATAGTATATTGTATACTATACGTCATGTTACTAAAAAGTTATATATGTTAAAGTTTCAATGTTTGTTTTTTTATGTTGTTATTAATCGGATTGCTCAACTGTAAATTAAAGCTGAAGCGGTTTGTGTTGGGTTTATGAAATATGAATAAGCACATATACATCATGGTTTAAATACTCCAGTCTAATATTACAACCGCATGCATGTGCTGTTTCTCTTTTTGAAAATTGCTCAGACAAGTAAAAAAGACCAAATTAGTACAGCTGACAAATTCAAATCGTCCGATGCATAGCCATATAGGCATATGTTAAAACTGTTAATCCTGATTAACACTGATTCAAGTGAAGACAGCCAAAACGCAGAAATACTAAATACCTACATTAAAACATATTTTGTATCTTTTAAGTTCTATCATTGACTTGTAGAAATGAATCAGTGCTGTATTTGAAAATGTTGGCATGCATATTACAACATTGCTGGGCAATGTTGTTTGATGTATACACCTTGACACTAATAAAAGCAATGTGTGATTAGGAAATGTCAAACTTTGACTCGTAGTAGAAATCACGAGTAGAACGATACGATGGGTGGCCGCGCTTGTTTAATAGACTTGCTGTAACAGAGGTCGTCGTAAAGATCCAGTGTACTCACCCAGTGTTTAGTAAATCTGCAGCAAATGCGGTATACACAAGGTTTACTTTTAATAGTGGCAATTTGGCTGAACCCATTGGGTAACTCGCGATTGCGCTTGTTAATGCATGCCCAATATATATGAACATGAGTTCACATCAATACTTCACTTGTAAATTTACTCGCGCTGCATGTGTAGTCGTTTTTGACAAAATTTAGACAACTTGTATTCTTATACTATACTATACTATACTATACTATACTATACTATACTATACTATACTATACTATACTATACTATACTATACTATACTATACTATACTATACTATACTATACTATACTATACTATACTATACTATACTATACTATACTATACTATACTATACTATACTATACTATACTATACTATACTATACTATACTATACTATACTATACTATACTATACTATACTATACTATACTATACTATACTATACTATACTATACTATACTATACTATACTATACTATACTATACTATACTATACTATACTATACTATACTATACTATACTATACTATACTATACTATACTATACTATACTATACTATACTATACTATACTATACTATACTATACTATACTATACTATACTATACTATACTATACTATACTATACTATACTATACTATACTATACTATACTATACTATACTATACTATACTATACTATACTATACTATACTATACTATACTATACTATACTATACTATACTATACTATACTATACTATACTATACTATACTATACTATACTATACTATACTATACTATACTATACTATACTATACTATACTATACTATACTATACTATACTATACTATACTATACTATACTATACTATACTATACTATACTATACTATACTATACTATACTATACTATATACTATACTATACTATACTATACTATACTATACTATACTATACTATACTATACTATACTATACTATACTATACTATACTATACTATACTATACTATACTATACTATACTATACTATACTATACTATACTATACTATACTTATACTATACTATACTATACTATACTATACTATACTATACTATACTATACTATACTATACTATACTATACTATACTATACTATACTATACAATACTATACTATACTATACTATACTATACTATACTATACTATACTATACTATACTATACTATACTATACTATACTATACTATACTATACTATACTATACTATACTATACTATACTATACTATACTATACTATACTATACTATACTATACTATACTATACTATACTATACTATACTATACTATACTATACTATACTATACTAGCGCTTTAGCGCTTTAGCGCTTTGCGACATTTTTTTCGATTACAAAATGGCGTTGCTAAGTACCCAAGGAGTGATAGAGCAGAAAGGTTTACATTTGCTCCGAGATGAACTGTGGATGAACTAGTAAACGTCGTTCTCACTATACAGTAAAGCCGAAAACGACGAATGGTATTAAGAAAGTCGTCAATTCTTCAAGGTAAGCGATATTTATTTGGTTGCTAGTGAAGTATATTTGTCTGTTGTCTCACTTGTCTAGTGTGTTTGTATCGAGCCTCTACACATTTATGTGTACTTTGGTTTGACTTTTGAGTATTACACATATCTAAACATAAGCACAACAGTGAAGACAAACACTTACGGTCTGTCTCAAATTAATAAAGTGTGAATACCATTACTGTATATATTATATGATTTTAATAGTTACATACACAGTAAAATGCGATCTAATTGCCCAAAGACTTGAAAATCTTGACAACTTTGAAGTTCTTGCCATTGCTGTGCATTTAATCATGGTTTAATTTTTATTAATTTTTTTATTATTTATTGTTACTCTAGATAACAATTCTTAATATTATATTGTTATATATTAGGACTGGTTTAATTACACATTAGAGCTTAAACTCACTACCCAACAACAAGTGCCTGAAATGCTTTAAATAAACTGTTGACATTTTCTGCTTTTCTTCAGGTAACAATGCAATATTCCTTTTGACAATGATGATCCAGTGCATCCCCAAGCAATCTCATGGAAGAAGGAACATAAAAGAACCAATCACAATTCAACATATACATGTGCCAACTGTTTTATATAAAATTAATAATATGGTGTACATTGAAGTAACCAAATAAAGTAAACATTTTGTGTTTATTTTTGGGTTGTGTGAGTGTATGTACAGTATCACAAACAGTGTACAATATATAATAACAAAATAATTTAGGAGCAGAGAGCTGTATTCAGCCATTCAGGTGATTCAAAATATGGTTTGGGCATGAGTAATAACAGCTTAATGTACATATACATGTATTTCTGCATCATAAAGTCATTAAACCTATCCAAGTAGCCCATTTATTAGAATTTTACACTCATGGCTAATGCCAGATGCTGTACTTCCAAGAAAAAATGTCAAAAGAAGCAAACTTGTAAACCATTGCTCAGCAGCAAAGTAGGGTGAATTAGCACTGACTGCGGCAACCAATCCAAAATAATTTTCTTCAGCCTGAATAAATAATGGTAGGCAGGAGGCAAAATCAGTTGAAAATTATCTTGGCAGAGCAGAAGAATTTGTAGCCAGGAAGCAAAATCAGCTCAAGATAATCCTGGCAGAGCAGAATAATGGTAGTCAGGAGGCAAAATCAGTTCAAAATCATCTTGCCAGAGCAGAATAATGGTAGTCAGGAAGCAAAATCAATTCAAAATCATCTTGCCAGGGCAGAATAATGGTAGTCAGGAAGCAAAATTAGTTCAAAATCATCTTGCCAGGGCAGAATAATGGTAGTCAGGAAGCAAAATCAGTTCAAAATCATCTTGCCAGAGCAGAATAATGGTAGTCAGGAAGCAAAATCAGTTCAAAATCATCTTGCCAGAGCAGAATAATGGTAGTCAGGAGGCAAAATCAGTTCAAAATCATCTTGCCAGAGCAGAATAATGGTAGTCAGGAAGCAAAATCAGTTCAAAATCATCTTGCCAGAGCAGAATAATGGTAGTCAGGAGGCAAAATCAGTTCAAAATCATCTTGCCAGAGCAGAATAATGGTAGTCAGGAAGCAAAATCAGTTCAAAATCATCTTGCCAGAGCAGAATAATGGTAGTCAGGAGGTAAAATCAGCTCAGAATCATCTTGACAGAGCAGAATAATGGTAGTCAGGAGGCCAAATCAGTCCAAAATCATCTTGACAGAGCAGAATAATGGTAGCCAGGAGATAAAATCAGTTCAAAATTATATTGATAGGGCAGAATATTAAATGGTAAGAGGTAATCAGAATATTAAAAGGTGATGAACTTTCATCCAAGGAGTCAGCTGCTGACTGCTGAGCTGCTCCACTTTTTATATAATATCAGAAGAAGAAAAGGCCTTCAGATACGGCTCGTGTTCTTGAAATTGTGGTAATTCCACGGCTTAAATTTCTGACAAAATCAAAATCATGGAGCCTTTCACGGAATGTTTAAGTCGATTGAAAACTTGTAGTTGTATCCAGCGATGTATATTAAATGTATTAAAGTGAGCAAAGATTCCCTTCACTTGGCGCCGTGTATAATACTTCGGGACTCGTTTTAATCTTGTTTAACTTCGCTGACCATAACTCTCTTTGTTTCGCACAGTATATTGAACGTATGTAAATTATAAAACTATTTACAGACTCTGGAGTTATTAAACAGCAAAGACTTGCAAAGACTTCGAACTATCCTGACTTTCCTTGTTGTTTCCAGGGTTATGCGGAAAGCCGCTGGGCAAATATATTTCTGTTTCGTCGAAAAATATGGCGCATTTGATAAACCTCGGCTAGCGAGTTTGAACACCAAAATTTGGAGGCTCTGCCGGGAAGGTTCTCCTTGTACAACAATGCTCATTTTGCGTTGTAGTGGTAGAATATGTTCCCAACTATAGTGTTCAAACTTCGAAAGTGTCATTTAGATCGATTTAATTACTTTAATGTACATAATTCGTAAAATATTCGTCAAAATTTCTCTTTCATGCCATATTTCTTGGAGATATACCTAATAATGTCAACATTCGAAGTTTGATTGTTGTATTAGACCTTCATAGCTAACACATTAACACAAAAACGATGTACAAGAACACGCTTTTCCTTCCCGGCAGGGCATGTTTGTAATTTCACATTAATCCGACGCATATTTGTGTTTATAATTAATCACGTGACACTTTACTGCACAAAGTTTGTATTTAATAAAATCAGTAAAACATATTTACACAACATTAACAAAGAACCGTTCCCAGAATACGTCGCTTTTGAATGAAAAATGACGCTTTATTTGCACTGCCTGCGCTGATCGCGCAGAGATGGACCCAGACATTAACACACCTGAGTAGTGTTTCACATTTTCACTGGTTTTAGCCTTTCAACTACGACAAGTAGGTATGTCGTTAAACCTGGTAAGTTTACCCCCCGGAAAGTTTACACTATCTATCTATCTATCGTGTGAATTTTCGCCACTCATCGCAAACTGCAAAGTTTCTGTGAAACTTTGCACTAAAAAGGAGAAGCTCTAAATGAAAACACTATAACAACATGGTACAATGAGGTAGTAGATATCGTGGAAAAACTAGAAGGAATTAATTTATCCTTTGACTAAAAAAGACCACAAGACAATGAATGAATGAATGAACAACTCTATATTTATTGAGGGTAAACACCAATCTAACACAAATGGTTAATGAGGGTGGCCCTCAATTACACTTATAAATATACATATACTATACAATAAAACTTTTATAAATATACCATTTACATAAGAAAACAAAAAAAATTAGAGTAATGACTCAATTACAAATTTTTTAAAAGTACTTAAAGTTGAGTCCTTAAAACTAGTCTTTAAGTTGTTCCAAATCTTTATGCCACGGTAACTAAAAGATCTTTGACCCATTGTTGTAGACAATTTAGGTATTCTCAATTTACCATCAGCTGCATGTCTAGTATTAACTGTATGACTATCACGAGTGTAAACAAATTTATCTGATAAGTATTTTGGACCAATATTGTTTACTATTTTAAACATTAGAATTGAAGTGAAATAATCGATGCGTTTAGGAAAAGTCATCCATTTTAGTTTTTCAAACAGGTTTGTTGAAGGCACTTGTTTAGGATATTTTATATCTAAAGTTACTCTTGCTGCATATTTCTGGAGTCTGATAACTCGATCAATGTTGGATTTAATTAGCTGTATTGCCCCAAACAACACATGCATAATCTATTATTGGTTGTATCAAGGCTTTATAAAAAGATTGTCTGCTTTTTAATGGCAGGTAGCTCTTTATGGATTTTAATAAAGCTATGCGTTTGGAAACTTTTTTGCAAATCATATCTGTATGTAAGTTCCAGTCTAGACTCTCGTCTAACACAAGTCCCAGAAGCTTGTATTTAATTGTATTCTTGATCATGTGAAATATTAATGGTAATATTAACTTGAATTCTTTCACCGTGTATTCGAGCTAACTTTTGTTTCGTTGCTATAACCATTGTTTCCGTTTTGGTGACGTTTAATGCCATGCCGTTGTTAGAGATCCACTGGGAGATAGGTAAAATATTAGATTGTAAATATTGTTCTACGGTATACAAATTCGTTCCGCTGGCTAGTAATGTTGAGTCATCTGCAAACATCTTAAGCTTTGAAGGATCTTCTAGGACAAGAGGCAAGTCATTCAAGTAGATTATAAAAAGTAAAGGGCCCAGAATACTCCCCTGCGGAACACCTGTTTGAACATTGAGAGAATCGGATAATACTCCATTTGCAAATACGACTTGATTTCTTTCAAATAGGTACAAATTGTTTTAGTTTATTTAGATCAGGAACTCTCTGGGAGCTATTATTATTTATATATTTAGATGCGATGTTCACAAACGTATTATTAAATGCTTGTGCCACCTCCAAGGGATTTGATGTCAACTTGTTATTCAACTGAAGCGTAATCTGCTGCGGAATAATTTTTCCTTTGACTAGTTCATTTAAATGTTTAATACAATGCGCATGCACGAGATTCCTATTTGTAATCTTATTCGTCAAATACAATATAATTATAGTGTGTATGACGAAAACAAGCCGCCAACAAGCAGAATTATTTCGGCAAATGTACTTGCAGCAAATTTAAGAAAATATAATACCTTTCAAACATGGGCCTTAATTATAATCACTCAAGAGTAAAAAATAGGGCTATGTATAAACTGCAAGGTATTGTTGTATATAATTAACATGTGCACTGTGCACTGTGCACGGAACCATGTATGCATGCATAACACCTGCGCTAAACGTCGCACAATAGACGCTGTTTGTGACAATTCGCCACCATATTTTCAAGAAGTCATTTTTCAAGCTCCACGAGTCCAAGTAACAACAATTATATTCGACTGAAACTCGACGTTTAACTGGACGTCGCATTTACGTCGCATTATAATTCGAATTAAATTCGTCTGAATTAAATTCGTTAAATGTGCGACGTTTAGCGCAGGCCTAAAAATGTAATTTATGCATTATTAAGATAGATAAACTATAGCGTCTCATCAGTAGTCATAATAATGCTCTTCCAAAGAACCGTGTCGATATGTACAAATCAGGAACAAAATACAAAATTAATAGCTAACTTAAGAGGTAGAAACTAGTAATTTACATATAACATTCAGAAAGATTATTATGCTAAGAAACAAGATAGTATATTGTATACTATACGTCATGTTACTAAAAAGTTATATATGTTAAAGTTTCAATGTTTGTTTTTTTATGTTGTTATTAATCGGATTGCTCAACTGTAAATTAAAGCTGAAGCGGTTTGTGTTGGGTTTATGAAATATGAATAAGCACATATACATCATGGTTTAAATACTCCAGTCTAATATTACAACCGCATGCATGTGCTGTTTCTCTTTTTGAAAATTGCTCAGACAAGTAAAAAAGACCAAATTAGTACAGCTGACAAATTCAAATCGTCCGATGCATAGCCATATAGGCATATGTTAAAACTGTTAATCCTGATTAACACTGATTCAAGTGAAGACAGCCAAAACGCAGAAATACTAAAATACCTACATTAAAACATATTTTGTATCTTTTAAGTTCTATCATTGACTTGTAGAAATGAATCAGTGCTGTATTTGAAAATGTTGGCATGCATATTACAACATTGCTGGGCAATGTTGTTTGATGTATACACCTTGACACTAATAAAAGCAATGTGTGATTAGGAAATGTCAAACTTTGACTCGTAGTAGAAATCACGAGTAGAACGATACGATGGGTGGCCGCGCTTGTTTAATAGACTTGCTGTAACAGAGGTCGTCGTAAAGATCCAGTGTACTCACCCAGTGTTTAGTAAATCTGCAGCAAATGCGGTATACACAAGGTTTACTTTTAATAGTGGCAATTTGGCTGAACCCATTGGGTAACTCGCGATTGCGCTTGTTAATGCATGCCCAATATATATGAACATGAGTTCACATCAATACTTCACTTGTAAATTTACTCGCGCTGCATGTGTAGTCGTTTTTGACAAAATTTAGACAACTTGTATTCTCTTATACTATACTATACTATACTATACTATACTATACTATACTACTATACTATACTATACTATACTACTATACTATACTATACTATACTATACTATACTATACTATACTATACTATACTATACTATACTATACTATACTATACTATACTATACTATACTATACTATACTATACTATACTACGCTACGCTACGCTACGCTACGCTACGCTACGCTACGCTACGCTACGCTACGCTACGCTACGCTACGCTACGCTACGCTACACTACGCTACGCTACGCTACGCTACGCTACACTACGCTACACTACACTACACTACACTACACTACACTACACTACACTACACTACACTACACTACACTACACTACACTACACTACACTACACTACACTACACTACACTACACTACACTACACTACACTACACTACACTACACTACACTACACTACACTACACTACACTACACTACACTACACTACACTACACTACACTACACTACACTACACTACACTACACTACACTACACTACACTACACTACACTACACTACACTACACTACACTACACTACACTACACTACACTACACTACACTACACTACACTACACTACACTACACTACACTACACTACACTACACTACACTACTACACTACACTACACTACACTACACTACACTACACTACACTACACTACACTACACTACACTACACTATTGATTTTTATTACAATTTAAAATTTACAGGTGATGGGTCTTGGTTAAGTCCTTCGAGATAACAATAAGTGCCATTAATGGTCATACAATATAGATAATTATATATACATGAAGTACTTTATACAATAAATTAATAGGTTTAGAGAAGTTCAAAATAAAATTAAAGTTTCTAATATAACGAAATTAATGAAAGTCAATATAAACAGTTTATTCAGGATCAACTTCTACTTCCAAGTTGTCCTCAGTTAAGCCAAGGTGTTCACGGTAAATGTTTGTGGAGCCTTGAATTGCGTCCGTGCAACAAAGTTTCCTGAACAAGGAACGATATCTTTTCGACATTCCAAGGTGCCGTAAGACATTTTCATTTGCCGGATGCCAAGAGCCAAGAGCACCAACCACAAAACCAAAGACATCGCATTGCTTTCCTTGCCCAATGAAAAATTGCTTCAGCCCTTCGTATTTAGTGATTTTACGATGTTCAGCATCACGAAGGGCTTCAGCGTTATTGTCAAAGGGGCAACAAACATCAATAATCACAACTTTATTGTCCTCCTCAACAATGATGTCAGGACGTAAACGAGAGTTGGCAGCACGAACTTGTTTGTCAGTAGTAATGGTACCATGTTGAACGGCGTTGGTGATACGGTCCACTATGGTGTTGTGTCTGCGAAGAATACTAGGCATGTTAGGAAGGCAGTGACACAAGACATGAGGAAGGGTCTCATCTGAAGTACAACGGCGACATTTTGGGCTGGCATTAGACCACCGACTCTTGACATTATTAAGTGCAAGACAATTGAGTCGAGCACGATGGATAAAACGCCAGTCTCTAAAACGGATGTTGAGGCCATTGTATTGCCAAGTAGATCCATTGGCAAAGGTGTCGGTAGTAAGTGCACGAGCAACTTTTCCTTGATCAGGAAGAGCAAATAGAGTAGAAGCGAATCGATCTTGGACATGAAAATGCAGGAAACGACTGGCTTCTTTAGCAAGAACAGTACCGGAGTTTTGCGATGAAAGGACAGGAAGACCATTGTCATTGAATTTAATTTCAATACCAAGGTTACGAGTGGATTTGCGGACTCGGGTCCACAACGATTGAATGCGGTAATGTATGTTGTTTAAACGATCGTCAGGAAGGCTGGACAGATAGTTGGATTTCAGAGCAGAAGTAGGATTAGATTGGGAGGCATGTCGGACGGTTTCGTTTAATTCAGCATTAGCAATGTGAATTACAGTCGGGTCGGAGGAAGATAGAATCTTAACCGAATGAATTATTGCTTGAACATCAGCTTCAAGGATTGGATCAAGGAGGCCAAGACCACCAGCGCGTTTATGAGCGAAGATGTAGGAAGCAGAAGCTCGAGATGGTAGAGAACATATTCTACGGATGGTGCAAACGAGAGTTGAACGATATTCACGAAGATGTTCTTTTTTAGGGTAACCAGCACGAAGGGCGAATGTTAAGGAAGGTTGAAGAAAGGTACGGATCATGTCTAATTTCTGCCAAGGAGCTAAAATGGATTTCTCAATGTTGTCCAAATCACGTGAAAGGTTTTGAACCAAGTCAGAAATGTTATCTGGGTCATGGATTAAGCCAATAGGAACACCAAGGTATTTGTAAGGATGTTCACGATCAAGTGGAGGAATGGAATTATTCTGGACGATGAATTCATTAAGTTCAAAAGAAGATTCAGAATGATTAGATCTGGAACAGGTGAGGCTGATAGAGGCGCATTTATCAGGTCTGAAGGATAAACCAAGGGTTGTCGCAGTCGAAGAAGCAGCATCTAAGAGTTTCTGGAGTCGGTCTTTATTTCTGGAGATTATGACAAGATCATCAGCATAAGCAAAGACAGAGACAGGTATACCATGAAGTTTAACAGGACCAATGTCTGAAGCTTTTTGTTTAATCGCTCGTAAAATGATTTCGATGGTTAAATTGAAAATGACTGGGCTTAACGGACAACCTTGCTTGACACCTGATAAAACTGATATATCAGAGGTCAAACTGGTGGGGGTACGTATTTTGGTGGTGGCTCCAGAATAAGAATTGGTGATCATTTCAATTAGTGGTTGTGGTACTCCAATATGGGAAAGGGTAGTGATAATAGCAGAATGAGGGATACTTACAAAAGCATTGCGAAGATCAAGCCAAGCGACAAAAACATTTTTCCGATTACGTCGGGCATCACCTACGACGGACTGGAGGAGAAAGGTATGTTCATAACAAGCTTCACTGGGACGAGCACTCTTCTGTTCTTTGGATAAAAGATCGTGATCAATGGCCCATGATGTTAGTCGTTTGGCGATAACTCCCACAACTAACTTGTAGAGACACGACATTAAGGCGATGGGTCTAAAGTTGGAAGGATCGTCTGTGCTGCCTTTCTTATAGATGAGCACCGTAGTCGCAGACTTCCAGGCTGGAGGAACATCACATTGCTTGAAACAGTGTTGGAAAAGGAGAGCAAGGATAGAGCACGATGGGTCAATGCTTTTCAAGTGACGATATTCGACGCGATCAGGCCCAGGAGAGGTATTGGCGGCAGAGAAGAGTTTTCGACGGACTACACTACACTACACTACACTACACTACACTACACTACACTACACTACACTACACTACACTACACTACACTACACTACACTACACTACACTACACTACACTACACTACACTACACTACACTACACTACACTACACTACACTACACTACACTACACTACACTATAAGGAAAATTGCAGCGTATGAGAAATGCAACATGGTCCCTACTCTGGCCAACTGGCGCTCTGGCAGTCTAGCAGAAACAAACAAATATATAACGTTACTCTGGCCAAACTGGCACTCTGGCCGCTCTGGCAGAAACGAAGAAACTTATTGCTGCCTTCAGGCAGCACTCCTATTCTTGCAGAAACTATTGCGCAGTACTTCCGGCCGAGTTATGTGGCTGTTCAGCAAAATTTTGGATGTCGGATGACGTAGGCATTTTTATGACGTAAAATGAAGTTGTAAGAAATTTCATTTCTGATACTTCTGAATCTTTACAGAAGCAATCGGAAGCATTCGGATACACTGTTTGGAACTCACGAACATCACCACGGCCATGGGATTGTTTCAACTTTCAACTGCACGACGGCAAGTATTTGAGGGCAAACGTGATTGTCGGAATATTTTCAGTGGATATTTTCACGATTTCGAAGTCTTTTCTTTTAAAGTTGGTCAACATTGCATCGTTACAGTGTTTTTGTAAGGTGTGTATTACATTCTTACAAATAGAGTTTATAAATAGGGCACAGTGACGTTAAATGCGATCTCCTAAATGTTTTTGAAGCATGCAACGTTTGTGCTATGTTGTGATTCATCTGCGAGTTTTTATTGCCATTTATTTGTGTATTGTTTACATAAATTTGCGCTAAAAGTGAAGATAGATGCGATTATTTTTCAGAAGATCTCACGGTTGTTTTCTTCTATTTGTAGGTATATTGGTGTGAGTTAAGTTATTGTTCTCACACTATCACAGGAGCCATTGTGTTCACGCTGGTCACTCAGACCAGACACTATTTGCGAGTGGGTATCTCGCAACTCAAATTATATAACGAAGCCGTGGTGCTCATTAAAACAAACCAAACGAAACCATGGTGGTCGCTAAAATACAAACAAAGGCATAGTGTGTGGCTAAACAGACTGAGGCATAGTGTGTGCCTACGAAAACCAAACCTAGCAAGCCAAAGCCCTGGTATTATTTGAAGGAAGCCACGTGCTTATAGGTAAGACCTTGTAGTTAAAATATAACTAGCTATTGGCCTGTTTAAATCATAAATGGGGGTAACAATTGAGCAATATCGTGCCCGAATTGGTGCACACAATAACATAAGAATCAAACTGGATTCCACTTGCCTTCCAAGCAACATTTGTTGGTACAATATTGATGTTATTTCAGTTGGTATTAGCAATTATTATATTAATAATATTAACAATTATGATATTAATATTGATACGAATATTATACCTGAACATCATATTTTATGTCCCAACAAAGAGATTGACACAACTATATAAAATTTTGAGTCAACTGATAGTGTCGTTTACTCGAATGTCAGGCTACATTGTGTACGTACCACTGTTGTTGTGAATAGTGAGTGATGTCGAAGAGAACCCTGGGCCCACAGTATACGATGTTGTTGACCCAAGCAAAACAGTATGTGCTGATTGTAGCCAAGGTGATACAAGAAAATTTGGCCAAAATGCTGGTAAACAATGCGTTGCCATGTCTTTGACTGCAGTACTGCATAACTGCATAATCAAATGAAAAATGTTAACAAATGGGATTCGTCATTCTTAAACGCTATATTGTGGGCTGGAAATAGCCTTTATAGTTGCATAAGCCGTTCTATTAATAAACGATACTTGCTTTTAACCGATGTGCCAGAAATGGTTTCATTTTTTGATAAGATCTATTGTTTGCAATACAGCAACTCGTTTGCTGGTGATTTGTTTACAACAACTAACAATTCACCATATTATTCACTGGGAAATGCCCTCAATAATCTGTTTTGCAATTCTCAATTAAATTATCGATATTGTCTGTTGACTACTGATTGCAACACTGTTGCAATTTTGAGAACTTCTGACGATAATTTTAAACGTTTTGATCCTCATTCCATGGATTTATATGGCATGCCACACCCATTTGGGAAATGTGTATTAGTTTCCGTCAAAGGAATAAATAATCTGGTGATTTATTTCCAAAATACTGTACCGCAAGGTAATGTAACTCCTTTTGAAGTCAAGGGGGTAACTGTTCAGTTACAAAATTCTGAGGTGACCCAACACAACACCTTTACTTCAGGCCAAAGTGCAAAAGCGTGTACTAACCAAAAATGTTTACAGGAAACTGAAAATGAGAAACAAACTGGAATTCTGGAAAATGACAGAATCTATCGGAAAAGAAAACGAGCTGTAGAAAGTGAAAACGAGAAACAAACTAGACTGGAAAATGCTAGAAAATATAAGAAAAGGAAACAAGCAGAAAAAACTACTCTTGAAAACAATATTATGAATCAGCAAAATTATTTGAAAGAATTTGACATGAAGAAAAATGGTAGTATTCATGAACAAAATTGGGCCAAAGCTAACATTGCTAAATTTCACAAATCTGTCGAATATTCCATCAGTCAGTGTACAAATTGTCAAGAGGCATGGCCATTGAAATCCAAGATCAGCAGATAATTATGTGTGCACGATGTTCTAATGATAAAAAATCTCCTAAAAAGTTTTCAATTGAGAATTCAATTATTCCATCACCTATCCCACAGGAGTTACAAAGTTTGACTCAAGTTGAGGAAATGTTGATTGCTCGTGCTCTCCCTATTATGAGAGTTTATATTAAACCTGGTGGACAACGAGGTTACTCGGGTCATTGCATCAACTTGCCACAAAATGTTAACGAACTGGCAAGATCATTGCCAAGATATCCTAAGGAATTGGCTGTAATTATTGTCAAAGTTAAAGGTAAAGATAACACATTCATTCAAAGATGTGACTGTGAGACGAGAAAAAGTACACAATACATTATTGTGGCTTATACATAATAATCCTTTTTATTCTGAAAATGAACATGCAAAATTGATGAACATGCATTAAACTCTTTACCTGAAAATGGTGTTCCAGCAGATCTCATGACAGTTGAGACTGAAGATGAAATAATTTCAGATAATAGTGTTGTACCTGATTTAGGTCCACCTACTGATAATCCTTCTGAGGATACAGTTTATGATGACTCGACAGACATCAGTAGTTTCTTACCTGTTGGTAAACAAGAGGAACAAGAAATGGAAAGCTATCAGAAATCAGCTTTCCGCAAATGACCCAATGGCATGGCCGACGATTGAAAATGAGCCATTAAATGAATATCAGGCATCAAACCTCGTCACTATGGCTTTTCCAACATTATTTCCAGATGGGAAGGGTGATCCCACTAATCAAGGTGTCTTGAGAGATGTGCCTCTTCAAGAGAGAATTAAGCATCTTTTGAAATTTGCTGAAATTATTGATGGTAAATGGGTGTACCGTTTTGCTAACCACCCCAGCTTTTCATACTGGGCATTTAATATGATTCACAGAAAGCGTATTCTACCACAGAGTGGAATATTCCTCAAACAGAACCCAGGTGAAGCACATCTCACTATTGATGAGTTGCGTGAAATGGCTGCAAGTAATAACTCATCTGTATTCATGTCCAAAATGTCAAGGTATATTGGCAATATTGCTGGTACAAATGCATATTGGAATAAAGTGAGAGAGGAACTCAAAGCAATTATAACTAATGTTGGTGCCTCAACATTATTCTTTAGATATGCATTATTTGCAACATATACTGGTAATTCCACCAGTGAGATTAGAAGACAAAATGTCATTAACAATCCTCGTCTTGTGGATTGGTTTTTTCACCCAGAGACTAGAAAGCTTTGTTAAACACTGGCTTTATGATACTCTTGGTGCAAAGTTGCACTGGTTCAGGTATGAATACCAATGTAGAGGTAGTATTCATTGTCATGGCACTGCTAAACTAAATAATGACCCAGGATTATGTCAACTTACTCAGACTGCTCTAAAAGGGTTCCTAGCTCAGAAATTTAAGGACGAGAATGATTGTTCTGACACAACTGAACTAGACCAGTATATCGAATCTGGTAGCAAAGCTGCTGACACAGCATGTCAGTATGTTGATTGGTTATTGTCAACTGTTAACCCAAACCCACCAGACGAGGACATGTGGATAAGACCTCAAGTCTATCCATGTCAGAAACGTCACAATTAAAAAAATTCCCGAGTATGAAGTGGAATCTGATTATGTCGATCTGTTGAACATGGTTCAACGACACACTCGTTGTAGCACAAGCTATTGTCTAAGAAAAAAATCTAATGAATCAGAGCTTAAATGCAGATTTAATTTTCCATTTGATCATAGGCTTAGCTGCATGGCTAATTAAATGTGGTCTGGACGAAAGGATTTATTGTCTGCCTAGCGGAATGTGCGAATAAATATTAAAAGCTTTATATTCAACTTTAATATGGTCTGGCATGTTGACGATGTTGTGAAGTCAGTTTGTAGAGTGTTGTTGGTTCGTGTCTGTTATATTTTACACGAGTGGCGCTCGAGCAGTTTTGCACGTCTGCTCAATAACAAATTCTGTATACTGGAGATTATAGACTGTCTTCGCATTTTGATTTGGCGTTCAATAAGCAACTGAACTGTACGAAGAAGCCTGGCCATATAGTAAACATGAATGTTGAGTTCTACATGTATCAGTACCTGCGTGAACTTAGCGCGTGATTGGGCAGACGATTCGCAAGGCTAGATAACGTGAAGCTAGCAACATAATCATCAGACGATCGTAATTTGTAAAGGCAACAAAAACTTATGTATCTTCACATCCACTTGGCAGATTTTAGTAAATTTTGATCTCGATCGACTGGACGTCACACGATACGTATTAGTATCGGAACTCTTGTGATGCACCAAGCTTTTTATTCAAAAATTTTGAGTTCAGAAAGATCTCTTGATGTTATTAAACAGACCGGAAAACAATAGCGAAAAGCACAAAAGACGTCCGTATTCATGTTTGTCGGAGCTTATAATTTGTTTTGCCTTCTTGACAAGAGAAAATGACTCTTTAAGAATCTCTCGAGACTCTATTTTGGGTTGTTTGTCTTATATTATTTTATTATTGGGCTTTGCTTTAGAAAATGGGCTGGCAGGATGCGGGGTTAGCAGCTCTGTCTGTACACGTGCCAAAAATTGTTATTATCTTTGACTAGAAACTTTGTAGACGGCCGGCCAACCTCGATCAAGGTGTCTCGAAAACACCGTTGATGGCATTTTTTGTTACAAGCAGGCAACCATGCTAAATCGTATCGGATAGTGTATACTTTGAAGGTGAGGGGTGTTGGCAGCCGTAATTATTGAGTTATATACTAAAATTTAGAGCTTTTTGAAAGCACAATGTGATGGATGGGATATCTGTAAAGTGCTGCCTATTTACGTTTGTGTTTTATTTGAATTGGCTAATTCAGAATTCTATCCAATCAGTGTGCCTGAAGTTCTGATTATTCTAATTCGCATAACTCACAATCATAAACAAACAATAAATATGACGTGAATACACCTAAATGTAATACTTCGAAGCAAAGCCACAAAAAGGTAAGCTTGCCAAGAATCAGAAATTTATTAGACCTGGTAGCTACAGGAAAGTCTCATATTCGTAAATTACTTCGTTTTATTTTGGTAATTTGCTGATACCGCCATGTATCTACTGTTATAAAGCTGAGCTTTTGTAGAACAGTATAGTGTTGCTCATAATATCCTTAGACATTTAACTCACCGGTTCAACAGTTCTATCCGGTGATACACGGAAGGCAACCAGCCTAGTCATCTTGATGAATGTCTAAGCTACATTAATATGGTGGTTGCCTGCTTGTAACAAAAAGTTTTCAGATTGTTGTGGCTGTTCTTCTAAATGTTATATTTAGGCGAATTTGCGCCATGTTTCTTGTTTGTTTATAATTGTGAGTTATGCGAATTAGAATAATCAGCACTTAAGGCACGCTGATTGGATAGGATTCTGAATTAGCCAATTCAAATAAAACACAAACGTAAATAGGCAGCACTTTACAGATATCCCATCCATCTCATTGTGCTTTCAAAAAGCTGTAAATTTTAGTATATAAATCAATAATTACGGCTGCCAACACCCCTCACCTTCAAAGTATACACTGTCCGATACGATTTAGCATGGTTGCCTGCTTGTAACAAGAAATGCCATCAAAAGTAATATGTTGAAGCCTTGGCCAGCCGCCTATTGCACTATCCTTGGGATCTAGTTCAATAACTTTGTCAATAAGTGATTTTAACACGTAGATTTCCATGGAGTTCCATCTTGGATCCCTTGGTTTTTCTCCACACTGTAGCATATATTCCAGACTCGTATATCGTAAATCACTAAAGTCATGTTTTTCACGCGATCGTAGAGTTGAAGAAGCAGTCTTAGTAATTTGCACATGTCTTGGGTTTTTTTCTCTGGTTTCTCGCCATGCGGATTTTTGCAGTTAAAACAGTGACATAGCGTCGAACATTTCTTCAGCGCACGGCAACATGGGCACTGTACACGACGTTCTCCGGGAACTTGGAAGCAAAATGTTCTTTCTTTGTCTTTCTTTGCTGCTCCTCGACCACATCGACAGCTTTTGCTCTCCTGCTGGATTCGTTCAGGATTTTCAGAAATCATAGTCGCCTTGATTGCCAGACCCTGTTTCGCTAGAGGACTCTCCTATATTTGTCTTCGTCGATTCTACCACAGAGTCATAATGGCCACATCCCGAGTGGTTAAATGCGAGGTCAATTGGACAGCCTATTAGTGCTTTCCCTCGTGGAACTACTGGGATAGTTTCCATTCTTGGCATAGAAGTGTAAAGCACAATGTAAATTTATTCCAAGAACATTCGCAAGACCTATAACCATAATGGTTCCTAGTTCACCTGCAAAAACGCTGCTTACTTTGTAGGACTCTGCTAGCTCTCGGAACGATTTTTCGCAATTCTGAATGACAAAATTTTCGTATTCTGATGCATTAGCCAACCATTCAGAAACTACGATGACATATCTTCAAAGCTTAGATTTACACTCTTTAAATGTTCTGTGTAACTTTCATATTTCTTCGAAGAAACAATTCACCTTAAACCAAAAATAACGGAGGTAAAAAGGCAGTCACCGTCAGATTCGACTTCACGAGCTCCATATTGTAGGATGACAAGGTATTATTTGAACGTTCTTCACTTGACTTTTGTTCCGCACTTTTGCTGATGCAAGTTCCCAAAGCAAATAAAGCTGGGCTTGACATGAGATTAAGGTGTTCCGTATTGAACATTCTATTGCGCCCATTACAGCTGTCCACACTTTCCGTTACAGCAGCTAAATTTGCTGCTCTGTCTAAAATGTTTTTTACACTATCTTTGTCCATTTTAAAATCAGAATGTTCAAACAAATCTTCTAAGTTTTGTTCTTCGTCGTCCCAACTGCTATTTGAAAACATGTCGCAATACGATGATGGAATCGTATCGTCATCGCTGTTTAAAACTTCTCACTTGAAACTCCCACACCAAATTTCTCGTCTGCTGTAGTGTTCTGGACTGCTGACATATCAACGGGATCAATTACAGGAACCACTTTCAGCTTTTTACCAACAGCTGCTAATTTTCTTTTTTCATTCCACACATAGCTGTACCATAACTTAATTGCCAAGCTATAACACACCCAATATCATTCATGACACAGAACATCGAGTCAAATTGTTTTTCCCACCGTGAATCACATCAGGGGCGGATCTAACCTAAAATCGGACCGTGGCCCACAATCTAGGGGGTGTGGGGGCATGCCCTCCGGAGTCCCTATAAACGCATTTCCTGCATTTTGAGAGTGATCTAGAGTCATATTGTAGGATCGTTTTGTACATGTTTTTCACCGAGATCTTCGTATAAATTTTAGTCAAATCAAAATTTTTCTTTTCTCTTTCAAGCCACGATCTTCTAATTAATATTCAATAAAATGTTTAGGAGTAATTGATCCAATATGAATCGTATGTTTAACGAGTTTTGTGGGACATATAAACTAACCAGTCAAGCAGCCCTTAGGTATCCTTTGGCTATTACTTAGAATTCTATTGAGTATTCTGTCTAATGCCAGCCAATTTTTACTTTCAAGAATAATCAAAGCAACCCTGCTAGTGTAATATTAATATTAACAATTTATAGGTATCAGCTAGCATTTGTCAGATCACTGTTTAGAACTCCAGGTCATGAAATGGAGTCCCTTTACATTTTATACTGTGTCTTCCCCTCGATAAAGCGAGAATAAAGACAATGGAATTGATGAGAACCAGAAGATGTAAACTGAGTTAGTAAATAGACTCGTAAATATCGTCGCTCTATACAGTCTGTCAAACGATTAAGAGAGTGTTAAATCACGCGACTGACAAGTCTCTGAATCTTGCAGATAATATTTCAAAGTTGAACCATGATAGAAATGGTGTGTTTCAGTTGATGAGAATTATAAACAATGTAATGAGAGAGAGAGAGGTCGCGGCTCTCAGTTTGATCTCATGCTTGTTCTTCAATTTGATCAATGCTTTAAAGATTTATATATTCTGAGTATAAACACCACACAGTTTTATAGTAAATAGCGTCTGACGAATTCGATTTTAGTAGAGAGGAAATCATGCTATAAATAAAGAAACCAAACAAACCAACATCTCTTCCTTAATTTTCTTGTGACCTATCATCTAGTATTTCGACTATCTGTCATAGGCACAATCATTGTCCCTCTATACGCGCAACCATTCTCTAATATCACTCTGAAGAACTCTGTCAAGGCAGACTGACGTGTACTACCGACTACCGGAGCCGACTAGATTTGATTGCATTATTTTGCAATAAAATTGTAAGATATGGCAAGGGTGGCTGACCGTGGCTCCCGCCAAATTCAGCCACTCTATTCTGGCTGTCTGATTGGTTTGCACCCCTTAATAGTCCGCTGACCGTGGCTGAATTTAGCAGAAGTGTTCTCCAATTTCTTCAGCGAATTCGTACCACGTTCTGTAACTTTTTCGGCCACTCTCGCCACGTTCTCGGACTTCTAACTACCTGAGACCGATTGCGGTGCAACTGATTGTCAAGGATGCGAAAATTCAAAAACTCCGCTGCTATTTTGATAATCGGTTTAGTATTTTTACGGTGGCTAATGTCGTTCTTACGTCGGTCAACTATCCTTTTTTATTAACAATTTATTATTTATTTATGAAATATCAATTATATTATTTAATTTGGAATAATTAGGAAAATCTGACCGTGGCTCAAGCCACGCTCGCACCCCTCTACAACCTCGGACAAAAATATTGGGACACTTAAGGCTTTCCCCCTCTCCCCCTATCAATGTTGTTCGCTAGTGTCTGTTAGTGTGTTTGTTTTGATTTGTTTTATTCCAGTTGATGAACGCGCGAAATATTTCAACATTGAATAGGGGCATGGGGGTTGAAGACGAAAAATGTCAAGTGTCCCAACGATTAATGTCTGACGTTGAACCTCGGACAAAAATATTGGAACACTTAAGGCTTTCCCCCTCTCCCCCTATTCAATGTTGTTCGCTAGTGTCTGTTAGTGTGTTTGTTTTGATTTTTTTATTCCAGTTGATAAACGTGTGAAATATTTAAACATTGAATAGGGGCATGGGGGTTGAAGACGAAAAATGTCAAGTGTCCCAACAATTAATGTCTGAGGTTGTAGATCCGCCCCTGCACATTTTCGATCTGCTGAATTTTCAATAATTTTAAAGTATAAAAGTATTGGGTTTTTTTCAAAAGCGTAGATCAAACAATCGCGTATCATCGTTATACTGGGTGTTTGATATTCATCTGGTAAGACAGAGGGAAATGTGTCGTATTCATTATCACAAATTGGATTTTTTTCTCTAGATAAAAAATATTGCAGATCTTCTTCAAAACAAACACGCTTACGTGTGTATGCCTCTATGTACATTCGACTCATCGAGTGAATATTTATATTACGTCTGGTCAGAAAATGGATCATGTTCATACAAAGGAGCTGGACAGTCTCAAAACTGTTTTATAGTATTCGCTATATAATGGTGATGCTGATCTGTTATACGAGGGTGGCCGCGCTTGTTTAATAGACTTATAATAAACACTTTAATAGACTTAACAGAGGTCGTCGTAAAGACCCAGTGAACTCACCCAGTGTTTAGTAAATCTGCAGCGAATACGGTATACACAAGGTTTACTTTTAATAGTAGCAATTTACCTGAACCCATTGGGTGACTCGCGATTGCGCTAGTTACTGCATGCCCAATATATATGAACATGGGTTCACATCAATACTTCACTTGTAAATTTACTCGCGCTGCATGTGTAGTCGTTTTTGACAAAATTTAGACGTAACTTGTATTCTTATACTACACTACACTACACTACACTACACTACACTACACTACACTACACTACACTACACTACACTACACTACACTACACTACACTACACTACACTACACTACACTACACTACACTACACTACACTACACTACACTACACTACACTACACTACACTACACTACACTACACTACACTACACTACACTACACTACACTACACTACACTACACTATTGATTTTTTTTATTACAAATTAAAATTTACAGGTGATGGGTCTTGATTAAGTCCTTCGAGATAACAATAAGTGCCATTAATGGTCATACAAATATAGATAATTATATACATGAAATAAGTAACTTCTTAAAGAAAATTGGTAATAAGATTTAAAGGGTTAGTATGTTTAAAGAAGTTCAAAAGTAAAGTTCTAACATAACAATATTAATACGAGTCAATATGTGAACAGTTTACTCAGGATCAACTTCTACGTCTAAGACATCTTCTGTGATGCCAAGATGTTCCCGGTAAATGTTTGTCGAGCCTTGAATTGCGTCCGTGCAACAAAGTTTTCTTTTTCACTACACTACACTACACTACACTACACTACACTACACTACACTACACTACACTACACTACACTACACTACACTACACTACACTACACTACACTACACTACACTACACTACACTACACTACACTACACTACACTACACTACACTACACTACACT
Source organism: Paragorgia papillata (assembly GCA_035771165.1). Lineage (NCBI taxonomy): Eukaryota > Metazoa > Cnidaria > Anthozoa > Scleralcyonacea > Coralliidae > Paragorgia > Paragorgia papillata. The sequence goes on from JAWNZC010000051.1 coordinate 149,620, forward strand.
ACACTACACTACACTACACTACACTACACTACACTACACACTACACTACACTACACTACACTACACTACACTACACTACACTACACTACACTACACTACACTACACTACACTACACTACACTACACTACACTACACTACACTACACTACACTACACTACACTACACTACACTACACTACACTACACTATTGATTTTTTATTACAAATTAAAATTTACAGGTGATGGGTCTTGATTAAGTCCTTCGAGATAACAATAAGTGCCATTAATGGTCATACAAATATAGATAATTATATACATGAAATAAGTAAATTCTTAAAGAAAATTGGTAATAAAAATTTAAAGGGTTAATATGTTTAAAGAAGTTCAAAAGTAAAGTTCTAACATAACAATATTAATACGAGTCAATTTGTGAACAGTTTATTAAGGATCAACTTCTACTTCTAAGACATCTTCTGTGATGCCAAGATGTTCCCGGTGAATGTTTGTCGAGCCTTGAATTGCGTCCGTGCAACAAAGTTTTCTGAACAAGGAACGGTATCTTTTGGACATTCCAAGGTGTCGTAAAACATTTTCATTTGGAGGATGCCAGGAGCCGAGAGCACCAACGACGAAACCAAAGACCTCACATTGCTTGCCTTGACCAATGAAAAATTGCTTCAGCCCTTCATATTTATTGATTTTTCGTTGTTGAGCATCATGAAGGGCTTCAGCATTATTATCAAAGGGGCAACAAACATCTATTATAAGCACTTTGTTATCCTCTTCAACAATAATGTCAGGACGTAAACGTGAGTTGGCGGCACGAACTTGTTTGTCGGTAGTAATCGTACCATGTTGAACGGCGTTGGTGATACGGTCTACTATGGTGTTGTGTCTGCGAAGAATACTAGGCATGTTAGGAAGGCAGTGACACAAGACATGAGGAAGAGTCTCATCCGAAGTACAACGGCGACATTTTGGGCTGGCATTAGACCACCGACTCTTGACATAATTAAGTGGAAGACAATTGAGTCGAGTACGGTGGATAAAACGCCAGTCTCTAAAACGGATGTTGAGGCCATTGTATTGCCAAGTAGATCCATTGGCGAAGGTGTCAGTAGTAAGCGACCGAGCAACTTTTCCTTGATCAGGAAGAGCAAATAGTGTAGAAGCGAATCGATCTTGGACATGAAAATGCAAAAAACGACTGGCTTCTTTAGCAATAACAGTACCGGAGTTTTGCGACGAAAGGACAGGAAGACCATTGTCATTGAATTTAATTTCAATACCAAGGTTACGAGTGGATTTGCGGACTCGGGTCCACGACGATTGGATGCGGTAATGTATGTTGTTTAAACGATCATCATGAAGGCTGGACAGGTAGTTGGATTTCAGAGCAGAAGTAGGATTAGATCGGGAGGCATGTCGGACGGTTTCGTTTAATTCAGCATTAGCAATGTGAATTACAGTTGGGTTGGAGGAAGATAGAATCTTAACCGAATGAATTATTGCTTGAACGTCAGCTTCAAGGATTGGATCATGGAGGCCAAGACCACCAGCGCGTTTGTGAGCGAAGATGTAGGAAGCAGAAGCTCGAGATGGTAGAGAACATATTCTACGGATGGTGGAAACGAGAGTTGAACGATATTCACGAAGATGTTCTTTTTTAGGGTAACCAGCACGAAGGGCGCATGTTAAGGAAGGTTGAAGAAAGGTACGGATCATGTCTAATTTCTGCCAACGAGCTAAAAGGGATTTCTCATTGTTGTCCAAATCACGTGAAAGGTTTTGAACCAAGTCAGAAATGTTATCTGGGTCATGGATTAGGCCAATAGGAACACCAAGGTATTTGTAAGGATGTTCACGATCAAGTGGAGGAATGGAATTATTCTGGACGATGAATTCATTAAGTTCAAAAGAAGATTCAGAATGATTAGATCTGGAACAGGTGAGGCTGATAGAGGCGCACTTATCAGGTCTGAAGGATAAACCAAGGGTTGTCGCAGTCGAAGAAGCAGCATCTAAGAGTTTCTGGAGTCGGTCTTTATTTCTGGAGATTATGACAAGATCATCAGCATAGGCAAAGACAGACACAGGTATACCATGAAGTTTAGCAGGACCAATGTCTGAAGCTTTTTGTTTAATCGCATGCAAAATGATGTCGATGGTCAAATTGAAAATGATTGGGCTTAACAGACAACCTTGCTTGACACCTGATAAAACTGGTATATCAGAGGTCAAACTGGTGGGGGTACGTATTTTGGTGGTGACTCCAGAATAAGAATTGGTGATCATTTCAATTAGTGGTTGTGGTACTCCAATATGGGAAAGGGTGGTGGTAATAGCAGAATGAGGGATACTTCCAAAAGCATTGCGAAGATCAAGCCAAGCGACAAAAACATTTTTCCGATTACGTCGGGCATCACCTACGACGGACTGGAGGAGAAAGGTATGTTCATAACAACCTTCACTGGGACGAGCACTCTTCTGTTCTTTGGATAAAAGATCGTGATCAATGGCCCATGATGTTAGTCGTTTGGCGATAACTCCCATAACTAACTTGTAGAGACACGACATTAAGGCGATGGGTCTAAAGTTGGAAGGATCGTCTGTGCCGCCTTTCTTATAGATGAGCACCGTAGTCGCAGACTTCCAGGCTGGAGGAACATCACGTTGCTTGAAACAGTGTTGGAAAAGGAGAGAAAGGATAGAGCACAATGGGTCAATGCTTTTCAAGTGACGATATTCGACGCGATCAGGCCCAGGAGAGGTATTGGCGGCAGAGAAGAGTTTTCGACGGATTTCATCAGAGGAAGGAGGTGAAAAGAGGAAGTCGTCGCTTGGAGCAGGTGTAACGAGGTCTTTTAATTTGTCTTGAAGGGATGTAGTGTCACATTGACGAAAGGAAAATGTATTTCTAAAGAATGATTCTGCTTTATCTGTTGATCCAGTGAAGAAAGGATTGTTAGGAGAGAGGATTTTCCGAGCAGCTGTTTTCTTAGAGTGACGATATAACGTTTGAATGCGTTGTGCTTCGGCGGGATTAGATAAAACCGGTCGATGACGGAAAGCAGGACGGCGGCCAGATGGACGATCACGACGAGGAAGAGGTTTTGGGCGACGAAAAGAAGATGAAGATTCTGCAGCGATTTCTAAAGCGAGAGATCGAGATTCAACGGCAAATTCATCGCAGAGGGTGCAAAAAAGTCCGACCACGGAATGTCCCCGGAAAAGGCAGTTGTCCATTTTTCACGAAAAGCAATTCTCTTCAAGCGTGATTCTGAAGGAATGGACGATGGTGAATTTTGAGATTGTGTGAAATCATCATCATGCATGTTGGGAGAAGAAGAATCATTAACAGGAGAAGATCGTGACTCAGAAGTTGAACAGGTATTTGTCGAAGGATTTCCATCGTTGTCAGAAGTAAAGGAAGATGGCGGAGTGGGGTGCGATGATGAGGAAGGAGGAGTAGGTTTCTCAGCAGAAGAATGTAAAGTCGAATTAATTAGGTCATCGACATCTGGTTGGGCAACGTTGGGTGAACGACGAGGAGGGTGTGGAGATGACCAGGAAGAAAAGAATCCAGCAGTTGTTGGTCTTTGGTAACGTCTAGGAGGACTAGGTGCAGGAGGCGAGGATCGGGATGAATCGTTAACAACAGTTAAAGAGACTTCTGATGAAGAAATAGGTGAAGAGACTTCTGATGAAGAAATAGGTGAAGAAGGTAAACCAACTGTTTTGGGAGCTCGTTGAGGAACAGAAGGAAGAATATTATTGCATTCACGAATGAAACGCGATAAGGAGTTTGAGGCTTGTTCAGTTCGGGGTGATGAAAAAGGTTTGTTGATACGAAGCAAAGAACTGAGACAATTTACATCTGGTGTTGCTCCCCGCCATTCAACCAGACCTGTTCGTAAAAAAACGTTCTTCCAAACAACGATCTTCGATCTGTTCAGATCAGAACAGATCGAAGATCGTTGTTTGGAAGAACGTTTTCTTACGAACAGGTCTGGTTGAATGGCGGGGAGCAACACCAGATGTAACATTATGGTCAGTGGTAATCTGAGACATTATTGGAGTCGGACTTTGAGGATATTGAACATGTGGATTATTTTTTGAAATACCATGTGAACGTTGGCAATGAACACTAACAGCTTGCACATTAGAAAAATCCATATCACATATTGAGCAATGAGCAGATGCCAAAAGAAGAGTATCAGGATGAATGTTTTTAAAATGACGTTTAAAGTTTGGAAAATTGACGAGGGTATTTCCGCAAAGACAGCAAATAAAATTCTTTCCTTCAGGGTATGATCTCACTACGGAGACCGATTTAATAGAGGTGTCAGTAATTTTGTGAGTTTTAGTACGATGAATGCAAAGGCCAGGTTGTGAACACGATGAAAAATTGCAGTCAGGACAAATAAATGATTGAATAGTTCGTGGAGACGACATGACGTAATCAGCAAAATACTCAAGAAGATAACATAGGAAATTTGATACTTCGCATGGGGAAAACCCGTGTTGCAAGTCTAATAAGAATCAAATAAAAAAAGCAACAAAAGCTAATTTATTGTACTAAAATAAACCAAAATCCGACCGTAGTTGTAGAAATGTTAGGCGATTCCAAAATAACAGTAAGAAGAACATTTGATGAAAACCAAGTGAAGATTACGAGGTAAATATATATATAGCGAAATCTGAAGGAGACAGATGATCTTGATAAATATTTGACGGTTATACGGCACGATACAAACTTGTGTAAAATTCAAAATATATAAGACGAGCATCAACCAAAATAGAACCAATGAAAGAATGGGACGATGAAAACAAAACTGGTATGAATAACCACAGGAATAACCAAACTGCGGAGTCAGGATTGACGGAGAAAATTCAAATATAACTGTTGCTACAAGACGTCAAGTGAGACAAAACAACTACACTACACTACACTACACTACACTACACTACACTACACTACACTACACTACACTACACTACACTACACTACACTACACTACACTACACTACACTACACTACACTACACTACACTACACTACACTACACTACACTACACTACACTACACTACACTACACTACACTACACTACACTACACTACACTACACTACACTACACTACACTACACTACACTACACTACACTACACTACACTACACTACACTACACTACACTACACTACACTACACTACACTACACTACACTACACTACACTACACTACACTACACTACACTACACTACACTACACTACACTATAAGGAAAATTGCAGTGCATTAGAAATGCAACATGATCACTACTCTGGCCAACTGGTGCTCTGGCAGTCTGGCAGAAATGAACAAATATATAATGTTACTCTGGCCAAACTGGCGCTCTGGCACAAACAGACAAATATATGTTACTCTGGCCACACTGGCACTCTGGCAGAAACAGACAAATATATAATGTTACTCTGGCCACTCTGGCCGAAACGAAGAAATATATCTTATTCTTGCTCTACACCTGTATTGAGCACTTTACTCATAGGTTTTCGGCAACTTTTAGTGAAAGAAAAATTTGTTGCCGCCGTTTTGGTGATGGACTATTAAGTCGCGGGCATAGCGGCATCTTGACTTTACTCCCACTGATAATTTCTTAGGTATGTGAAGTATTTGACCAAATAGGTTTCCCCTCTCCCTCAGTCTGTTTACCGATTGGAACGGATATGACTCATAAGACTGTAAACAATACGAGCAAGGGACCAATCAGAATACGACATTTGCCGGCATAAAAGAGTCCGTTTCCAACGGGAATACGTTACTTGTAGCAGGCTTTCGGATAGTTATCTCTTCATTCTCGTTCTCTTGATGAAAAGTTGTAAAGATGGTTGCAAATTGTATCCACTGCGGTTTGGAAGTACGGTTTTTTTTTAGGGTTGCATGTGAGGTTGTAATAATTGACGACGATCAAAGTCACGGATCGATAACTGCTGTTTGTAAAGATCACACAAAGGTCAACACGGGTGATGGTAAGCCCAATAGAAAGGGGGTGTCTAGAAATAGAAAGCCAAAAAAGCCAATAAAGAAGAAGACGAATGAAAGCGGATACCCAACTAACACCCACCCGGAAAGTAAGAACAAGGAGCGAGTTAATACCAGGAAGAGGACAGTAGTCATTATTGGCGACTCCATTGTAAAGAATGTGCAAGGTCGGAAATTATCCAGCAGTCCAAGAACATTGGTTAAAGCTTTTCCAGGAGCCAGGGTTGACGACGATATCTTTCATTATGTAAAGCCCACACTGAAATACCGACCTGATGAGATCATCATTCACGTCGGTACAAATGATGTAAGGCATTCAAGCCCAAGAACAGTCGCGGAGCGTATTATTGATCTTGGTAATTGTATTGTCGCTGATTCTCCTGGTACCAAGGTAACTATTTCCAGTTTACTCTGTAGATCTGATGACTGTTCTCTAGACGGGAAAGTTAAAGAAGTAAACAAGGTACTGAACACCTTTGCCAATCAGTATGGGTGGAAAATTATCACCCATCAAAATATTACTAATGTTCATTTAAACTCTGGCGGTTTGCACCTTAATCGGAATGGCTGTAAAGTTTTATTTTCTAACTTTGCCGATTACATAAACGATAATAGACTTTTTAATATTTCGTCGTGTGAGACTGAATCTGCTGCAGCCTCTGATACTATTGTAAATACCTCTGAGACTGAAACTGCTGCAGCCTCTGACACTATTGTAAATACCTCTGACGATTTTCTTAAGGAATCAGTTTCTTTTCCTCCCGCCACGCGCGGATTTAGGCTTGCCTCGTTAAATATTACTAGCTTACAAATCATATCGATGAACTTAGAGTTTTACTTGTCGACACCCCCATTGATGTGCTAGCAAACAGAGACAAGGCTTGACTCTTCGATTAGTGATGGCGATGTGTATATTCCCCGTTACGAAATTATCCGTCGTGATAGAAGTACAAACGGCTGATTCGGGGGAGGTGTTTGTTTTTATATTCGATGTAGTATAAATTATTCACCTCGCCTTGACCTATGTATTGATCAACTCGAAAATCTGTGTATTGAAATTCGAAAACCGCGAATGAAACCTTTTCACATCGCGACCTGGTACCGACCACCTGATTCGACTGTTGATAAGTTTGAGACACTTGTTGGCAAGCTTCATGCAGAAGGCGTAGAATTTTGTTTGATGGGAGACATGAACTGCAATTTAGCAGCGCCTCACTTAGATCATAATTAAAATTTGCTGAACAGCATAGCTGAACCTTTTAGTCTGCACCAACTCATAAGTGAACCGACTCGTATTACTAAAACATCGACAACCCTGATTGATTTAATTTTTACGAACAGTCCGGATAGAGTGGTTTGCTCCGGTGTCGCTCATATCGGCATTAGCGATCATAGTCTTGTATACGCATTTCGCAAACTTTCCATGGGCTTATCCACTAAGGGTCACTGTACAGTGACTTATAGGAAATTTAAAGATTTTGATACAATCAATTTTCGTAATGATATTAGTTTACAGAGTTGGGGCAGTATAGATATGTACGATGACCCGAACAGTATGTGCCGTGCTTGGAAAAAGCTATTCTTTAGTGTAGTTGACAGGCACGCTCCCATACGTACAAAACGTGTTCGGGCTTTTAAATCACCCTGGATCACATCGCATTTAAAACAACGTGTGCACGAAAGAGATATTTTAAAGTTAAAGGTGACTCGATCTAATGATTCCAGGGATTGGTTTGTCTTCAAGAAATGTCGCAACTCTGTAAACAATGAAATGAAGCTAGCCAAGGAGATGTATTACAAGAATGTCTTTGAATGGAAATAGCCGTTCACACCTTGACTATCTTAGTAGTCTGGGATCTGGAGAGGAGTTTGATCTGAAACCTACTGATTGCTCTATAGTACTTCCTCTGTTATTTAAACTAAGTAAATCGAAGGCAACTGGTTTGGATAAAATATCTGCTAGACTTCTCCGTGAATGCGCTGACCTGATCGCAGATTCTCTTTGTTTGATTTTTAATCGTTCCATTATTTATAGTTCACAGGTATTTTGCCTGACGAGTGGAAGGTTTCGAAAGTTATACCGTTATTTAAACAGGGGGAACGTGCTGATTTGAATAACTATCGCCCTATTTCGATTATTTCGGTTGTAGCTAAAGTTTTCGAGAGGATAATTTACGATCAGGTCTTTGCTTTTCTAACGGAAAATAATTTATTGTCTAGCCACCAATCAGGGTTCCGATCCCTTCATTCTACAGTCACTGCATTACTAGATGCGACTGACGATTGGGCATATAATATAGATCGAGGTGATGTGAACGCTGTAGTTTTCTTAGATCTGAAGAAAGCTTTTGATACGGTGGATCACAATATTCTGTTGTCGAAATTAAACGAATATGGTATTAGAGGCGTCTCGAAAAATTGGTTTAAGTCTTATTTGACCGATCGCAATCAAAAATGTTTTGTGAACGGTTGTCTCTCATCATACTCAGCCTCGAATGTATGCTGATGATACTCACTTAACTTTAGCTAGTGACAATATTGATGCCATAGATCATAATATGAACCAAGATCTTGCAAATGTTAATGAGTGGCTTATTGCGAACAAGCTAACTCTTAATAAATCGAAAACTTAATTCATATTAATCGGATCTAGACAAAAAATAAGCACTTTTGATAAATCACCGTCATTAACAATTGATGAGACTCCTATAGAACAGGTTATCTAATTTAAAATCTCTCGGTGTTTATATTGATGAGAATCTTTCCTGGAATATACAAATCAATAAGTTGTCTAAAAAGATTGCCTCTGGGATCGGAGCCCTGAAGCGCATTAGAACATTTGTTCCCCACAGGACGCTGCGGTTGGTATTCAACTCGCTGGTGAAACCACATTTTGACTGCTGCAGTGTTGTGTGGGGAAGTTGTAATAAAACCCTTGCTACTAAAGTTCAAAAGTTGCGAAATCGTGCGGCTCGGCTTTTAACATTTTCTAACTATGATGCTAATGCAGATGATTTGTTTGAAAAACTTGGCTGGAGAAAACTAGAAACTCAGCGCCAAATTAGTAAAGCTGTTATGGTCAAAAATCACTAAATGGACTAGCTCCCAAATTACTCTTTAAGGAATACTGAGAACAAGCTTGCTATTCCATTTCCCCGCACCAACTTTCTTAAAAATAGCTTTGCCTATAGTGGTGCTGTTTTGTGGAATAGCCTTCCGATTGAGTTGCGACAAGCAGAAAGTCTAAGTGGTTTTCGCGCTGGCTGCAGCAGTTTCTTACTTTCTTAGTTTTTTATTTATTGATAACACACGGCACTTATGGAAAGCAGGTTCTTTGTGTTTTGTCTTTTTTATTTATTATTTTAATTAGGTATAGGACATTTTGTAATATATTATATAGTAGTTTGTAAACTTTGTATTTTAAATGTTGTATAAATCCTGATGAGTATACCGTGTATAAATTATTCTATTCTATTCTATTATTGGCAGCACCGAATTTGCAATACGAATATTGGACAACAGGAAATATCATTTGTATAGCCATGTCTTTTTGCGGCTTTTTAAAATTTTAATAAGCATCGTACCGACCGCGAATTAGGCTGTTGCGGTATATCGATATATCCGATAATTATCGGGTTCTTTTAAATATCGGTTATTCGGTATTTTAATTTAAAAACATTGATGTACTGATAATATGGAAATCTACGGTGTTATCGGTATTGCGCGTAGGCTAAAACCAATTATCATTGTTTTGTCGCTTCTTTAATACATTTGTTTTTCGACCATGTACTGTGAAAAGCATATCGACGACTGTCTGCCAAACAATGCCGCTGATAGAAAGAAAAGAAAATCGTGGTGAATTTGCAGATGAACGTTTGAAATAATTGAAATTGATGCCCAGATGACCATGTCTTCTGTTTTTAGTTCACGCCGTTTTTAAATAGTTTCAATTGAGTGTATAAAATTGTTGTAATCTGTTTCTGTGCAAATTCAATACGATTTTTGTTGCAAGAAACTTCTGAGTTACGGAAATTTCGGCCATTTTCACTGTTCCCGGCGAGACAGATCGATCCTTTGTTTCTCTAAGCCCTATTTGTTTTCAAAGGAGTTTTGCACTCCGTAGTACTTGCTACTCGCAGGCCGATTTACACAAGTATTTTTGATACGCGGCCCTTAAATTCAGGGCCACGTGCTCGAAATATTTTTAGAATGCATGCGTGTTATAACAAAGTGTTATAACAGCAAAATAGTTAGATATTTTGTTGCCGTTTCACCTGATTTCACTGCAGCTTCACAGTGTGGCATGCTTTCAAAGTTAATGTATTTTTTAAACGAATAACAAAATTAAAATTCGATATAATATTTGAGAAGATATTGACGCATACATTCTAAAATATATCACTTTACATATTTTTCTTTTCTCAAATAATTGTTATTCCACATTAACCATATTTTTAATGATGGCCACTTTTTTTGGTCCACCCCTGTATTAAACCGGCTGTTTGTATCCTTTTCTTCGTTCTCTTTTAAGTTGAGTAGAGCATGCTCCATTTAATTTCGTTAAACGAAAGAGCAAAGTACTGACAGATTTTATAGTTCTTCATCACTAGTCACCAGGGTCCAACTATTCTTACCGCGTGACGTCGTGCTAAACATATATACATATATATATATCCCAGATTTCGTCTCCCTCGCTTTTTGGCCATAGATATCCCAGATTTTGGCCATAGATATCCCAGATTTCGTCTCCCTCGCTTTTTGCGTCTACGTTGCTATAGCAACAGTAGACGTTATGTACCCGTAAAAACCTATCTGACCATCTGGCTGAGTATTGTCACTTTTGTGACGTAATAGACTTTCCTCTATCGGATTCATCGGCTCGCGAAACCGTCGGAGCGAATAACATAGCCAATATAAGCGAAGGTGTGCCGATGTAGCAACGAACTAACAGGGTAATGTGATTTAGTGAATATGGCGTCGACTGTTTCTGCTTCACTGCTTCGTCCATCTTGTCTACGAACGATTGACTCATTGAAAACGGGTTATTTCTTTTGATTTCGGGGAGATTTTTATCAAGGTAAGGAAGTAATTATAACTTATACTGCGTCACATCAACGTTAATCTCTATGGAACTTGTGGAAACATGATGTAAATTGCCTGTTGGTAACCACGCTGTCATTTGTTAAGAATCAAGCTCTATCCCCCCAAAACACTAAGCAAGTGGGCGGGCCCTCGTACTTTTCGTACTTACGCCAGCTTGTTGTATAGAACCCAAAGCTTTAGAACAAATATCCGAACCTGCCGGACCGCGGGTAAAAAAGTCATCCAAGTAATGCAGCAAATCAACCACATCGTAATTGTTCTGTAGCACCCACTCAAACATATCTGCTAACATGTTAAAAATGCCCGGGGAAGAACGTAGGCAAAAGAGGAGTGCAAAATCAACGAAATAATGATCCCGCCATTTCATACCCAGTCGCGCGGGCAAGGGGTGCCCCCCCCCCCCCCAATCGTCACCAGGACCGTATTTGAGTTAGTGCGAAATTCGATAAGAAACATGTTAGGGGAGAATAATTAAAAAAATACTTTCAAACCTGAACACTGAAAGTTTGGTCGATCGATTTCACATTGCTGCCCCTAGAAGATGGAATTTACAGTGACTATTTACTTAATATAATTAAATATTAAATATGAACTATTAGTATTAATCTCATTAAAGTTCGGCTTCTCAAAGTTCCTAAGGAAAATTGAAGATATTTTTTCCGTGTTAACATCGCCATGTTTCGTTCTGCAAAACTTACGTCATTCGCCTGACGATAGCAATTAAATTTTCGTAAAACATTTCTATAGTTGCTCCCGAAAACTAAGGAAATGGCATTGTAGAAAGTTTGAGATTTCAAAATTTTCTGTGGGAGGATGCCCCCGGACCCCCTAAATTTCACAGTTTTATTTTGTGCGAGTGAAAACCGATACGAAAACCTTGGCGGAGACCGGTAATAAGATAATTGACTCGAGCGATTAGGGTGCGATGTTAATTGCATTTCAATAAGGTTATCAACGTTAATCGGGAAATTTGACACGAGGTTGGTAGGTAATGACGTTTGACAAGTGGAAAAGTTCAAAAGTGCAGAAAAATATTCCTGGGCGATGTAGACAAGCGCTGGATTATCTAAAAAAGGCTCGGCGTGAGAAGGTTGGACGCTCAGGGGATCTTTTACGCTTGTCGCCTGCATGATGATTGATTCGGCGGTGGGACTCTTCACGCTGGGGGGCGTTACAGGAGTGACGAAAACGACACCGCTCTTTTGGGCTGACACAGGCACCCTGGTTCCACGAGATGCATAATTGCGGATAGGCTGGGTCCCCCCTGGGTTCACGACGGAAACCACGTGGGCTGTTGTAAGACGGAGATTGGACAGATGGACGACGTCGACTAGGCGCGGCAGTATGGTAATTATACAAGTTTGGCTTCATGGCGCTCCAATCTCGGAGGTCGCTTGCCGCGGCTTCACGAGGAAAGGAAAGGTCGTAGTTTAGCCATGCCGTTCGCCCAAAACGTTTGGCTGTACGAATAAAAGCCATGTACGCGAGGAGGTCGCGTGCGCGATTAGGATAATACGTTGACATGACCGCGACGTAACTATTAAAACATTCCACCCACGGAAACTTCATGGCGCTTTCGTGGGGTGGACTTTGCGGAACAATTGTTGAACCTTCGATTGTAAAAGATGTTACGTCTAAGCTAGGATCCCCCATGTTTTCTGGGATCATTTCAGATAAGTCAATAAATTTGTGCAAAGTCATTTGTGTAACCAGCTTCGCTGGAATTGGAGCGCGGCCAGGGCCAAGAGTGAATGCTTTTTCCGGGTCAAGTTTCAAACTAGCGTGCGGTATCGGAGCGACCAATTCTATCTCGCGATCGGGGTCAACGCATTGTAATAGATCTGCACCTAAGTCACGCGGTTGGTGTATTTCACCCGTTGTTTCAACAAAATTAGGAGCATTGAACGTACCTGCCATTTGGTGACCGGTCGATGTTGCGCCCGGTTGTTGTCGACTACCCGTCTGCGCGATGACTATCTGAAGACCCGATAAAAATTCTGGCGATTGGAATGCCGTTGCCCAATTCACCTGCGTCACATTTTGCTGTTCCGCGTCATGGGAAGTGGTTTCCATTGATGATGATCTGCTTTCTGTAGACATATTACGCCAAAATACACAATTTCACAAACCTCTAGAACATGCGTGTCACTACCACTGATCTCTATAAAAGGACTGGATAGAGCATCTATTTTTCAGGAATTGATGCCGGAAGTGAGCAGCGGCGGCCATCTTACTAGGACCCACTTGGGTCCTAAACAATATGGCGTACATAGGAGTGGAAAGCAGACAATATCCTGAGTAAACTTTATAAATAAAAAGCATATAGTTAACTTAATATTATGATTCCAAATTAAACGCATCCATATATTTGAGAATATATATAGATCAATTTATTTTATTAAAAAGCACAGGATACAACAATATAGATAACAACGCCAAGCAACCAGATTCTGAGATCCATAATATTGAACCATATCGTGGAAGTGTGCTCATAGCCCCACCTGCTATACTACTTACCAACTTTAAAGCAATGTGTTTACTGTAATTCTCTGTTGATAAATGTTGGTATTCTATATTATCTGTAATAAGCAAGGTTTTTGAAAAAGAGATTTTTCGTCAAGTATATAGCTACTTAACGGAAAATTCTTTATTATCAAATTTTCAGTCAGGATTTCGTCCAAAACACTCCACGGTATCTGCACTCATTCAAATGTGTGATCAATGGCTTGAAAACATGGATAATGGTAAACTAAACGGTGTAATATTCCTTCATATTCGAAAAGCTTTTGATTCAATAAATCTTCAAATCTTGTTAAAGAAAATGAATATTGAAATGATTTGTAAGAAGGCCAGCGCAGGCATTGGAGCTATTAGATGCATTAAGCCTTTTGTACCGGCTGGTACATTACAAATTATTATAAAGCCTTAGTGCTACCTTACTTTGATTATTGCTCTCCACTTTGGGACAATTGTGGAAAAGTTTTAAAAGACAAATTACAAAAATTTCAATCTCGTGCGGCAAGAGTAATTACCGGAGCCACTTAGAAATCAGGTCGGCTGACGTCCTCGAAACCCTCTCGTGGGAAAGTTTAGATGCAAGACGACACTATACAAAGTCTGTCTTCATGTATAAAATACTCAACGATCACACTGCACCAAATTTAAAAGAACCCTTTCGGAAAATCAATGAATATCAAAACAGATCTAACCTTAGAAATAACGACACTAACTTGGCACTTCTAAAGCCTAAGAGAGAATTTCTTAGAATAAGCTTTAAATACAATGGTGCCATGCTTTGGAATAATTTATCGTACGAATCGAAACAAGCTGAGTCGTTAAATTCTTTTAAGAGGCTCATCAGGCCAGTTATGAGATGAAGTTGTGTCACTCCAAAATATAGATTCAATTAATTTACTTTTATTATGATGTATTTAAATAATCTTTATATTGACGTTGTAAATCTTTATGTGCAAATTTCTTATTTTTGTCTTCGTAAACTTAATAATATTTAATATTTATAATATCGGGTAATATGATTGCAGCAACTGATGGACCTGTGTCGCCGTTGCTTGCTGTAATCATATTATATAGTTATATACGTTTTATGTAGGCAAATTAATGCACGCCCCTCATGGAAACCAACATATTTCGTTGATGAGGCTAGCGTGTAGAAATAAAGTATATGTATGTATGTATTCCTTTGGACAAAACAGGACTTTAACCAGTGATTGCCTTTTTATTTTAAATGGTCACTTTCAGAGTGAATAAAAGGGAATTTCTACTGCTCTGCGTTGAAAATAAGCTAGCTCACGGTTTCAGCGCCTGAAAAACCCTTAAGACATCAAGAAAAATGAAAGTCAAAAATTTCGTTTCATAAACACTTTAAACACTTTGACTAAAGCCTTTAATGCTTAGACAAAACCCTTTGACACTTTGACGAAACTATCTAAGCGTTTAAGACTAAATCGTCTAAGCGCTCAGTGATTCAAACGCTTTAACTGAATCTTTTAACCCTTCGAATGACTGGGAGCACTCCCTATTGACAAGTAAAATCGTCTGGCATGCGTTATCCAAAGTAAAATACTCTGGCATTAATTAAATTAAAATACTAAAGTCTGCTTCATTCCAGTGATGTTTTCCAGGGGGAACGCGGGGGAACGCCGTCCCCCTACCTTTTTTACCAGGGGAACGGCGTCTCCCCTGCCAAAATCAAACATGGGGGAACGCCGTTCCCCCTGGCAGGGATTAAATATGAGTGAAGTTCAGTGAACGCCGTTCGACACCATCCAAATAATTTTGGCTATCACTTGTTCTACATACGTGTTATTTTTGGCAATAATTGCTCAGCATCCTACGTGGAAATACTTCAGAACGTAATTTTGTCACTATTTTAATCTCCCTGAAACTTGATATACTTGCAGAAAATTCTAGCAGACTAGCACAAAAATACTAGAGTCTGATAATTGACGTCCGCTTAGATAAATACTTATTGTCATAAGCGCGGATAACGTCAGGCAGCAGCCCAGCAGGCCAGCAGGATATAATTAGTATAGTCTTTCGCGCAATCGCGAAATTAAACATTAAAATGAACATTAAAATGATCAATGGGAACATAAAATGATTCAATAAGAACATTAACATGATTAAATGGGAAAGATTCAAGGATATCTATTATCTAAGCTTATTTAGTTACTCGCGAAAACGTCATATTTAACTTGCAAAGTTGCCTGCTTGCCGAGTTGCCGCATACTCACATATCACTAATTGCATCATCGAAATTCGAAAGTTAGCGTGGTTTTATTTGCTTTTTGACATCTACCGCGCGCAAGCTAGGTGTTTTTCAGGTATCATGTTCTACTAAATCCACTTCAAAGATTAAGCTATTGCGTATGTACTTGTTCACTATGACTATGCATGAGGTAATTCAAATTATGATGTAATGCTTCTGAAAATATCCATAATTTGCGATCGCGCAACGGTATAAAAATCAAGCCTAAGCCAGAAATTGTAAAATAGGTTGTTGACCATTGTAGTTAATAAGAGATATGATGTCTAAACAATCTAAAATCGTTGGATTCTTTAAAAAATCTGTGGAAGACTCAATTTCAGAAGTTGAGAAAGAAGCAGAACTACTATCAGATGATGACAAATCAGACAAAAGCGATGAAGATGACAAAGCTGACAGAAATGAGAAAACTGATGAAGATGTACAAGTAGTATCACAAAGTATTCTGGCAGGACCCTCGACTGAAGTGACAGTGGCTGATAAGATTGACAAGCCAAGCATCTGGACCGATGAAATGTGGCGAGAAAAGCAGCAACGTTACCCATGGCTACTGTGTAAAAATGGAAAACTGGGGTGTGATTTCTGTCTGTCTGCAAAAAGTTTAGCCGGTCCTCATAGTGCGCAAGGACTTCACCTGAGCTCGGAATGGCAAACAACTAATGTCACATATAATGGGGTCACGCAAGAAGGAAGGCTGACTTCTTTACGGAAAAAGATTTACAAGCATGTACGTTCACAGGCACACACTAAAGCAAAAGAGATGGTGAATACGCAGAAGAAAAACAGTATGCCTGCCCATGTAGACGCTATGAATAGCAAAATGTTGGATACAACAAAAAGAGTTTTCCGCACCAGCTACTTCATAGCAAAAAAAGACCGACCACTGAACGATCATCAAGAATTGATAGACTTACAAATTCAGAATGGAATCGATATGGGGATTGGTTTGCATTCACGATTCTCTGCAACTACAATAATTGACCATATTGCAAATGAGATGCGTTCTACGATTTGCAAGACCATTAAAGAAAGTAAAGGGAAACTTTCCATCCTCATCGACGAGTCCACTACAGTGTCTGACATTTCAACCCTAATAGTTTACTTGAAAGCACAACTCGAAATTTCCGGAGAACCACAGTTCTTGTTTCTAGACCTGGTCGAGTTGACAAACGGTGAGAGTGCAGACAACATTCACAAGGCGTTAGTGGCTTGTTTAAAACGGCATGGATTTGACATGGACTACCTGCAAAAACATTTTATTGCGTTTACGTCAGACGGCGCCAGTGTCTTGACTGGGAAGAAATCAGGAGTCATGGAGCTACTTGTGAAGGATTTTCCTAATCTTATCACCTGGCACTGTTTGAACCATCGCTTAGAACTTGCAGTTGATGATGCCATTGCAGATTTGAGGGGAATTAATCATTTTAAGATTTTCATCGGTAAATTGCATTCAGTTCACAGCCAGTCCCCAAAGAACATGCGAGAGCTGAAAGAAGCAGCAAAAGGTTTAGATGCTCAGCTTCTTAAGATCGGTAAAGTTCTGAGTACGAGATGGGTTGCTAGTAGTTACCGAACAGTTTTAGCTGTTTGGAACAACTACGAAGCATTTTACCAGCATTTGAAAGCCAAAGTAGCAGAAAAGGACAAGCAGGCTGCAATGTACGAAGGATTGAACAAGTGTGACGTCCTTTTTGAGCTTTCTGAGCTCTCTGAAACCCTGCAACACCGTTCAATGAACATTGTCAAAGCCGACAGATGTGTTAGAAGAGCCACGAGGAGCATCGAGTCATTGAAACGCAAGACCGGGACAAAGATGATGATAGCCAACGATTCTGTGAAGAGTGGGGAATTTGGAATTGTACCTCTATGTTCCAATCATAGGCATGTCAGTGTTGATCATAACGCATTGATTGACAAATTGCTGGATGCAATGAAGGATCGTCTTTTCGCCACAACTGCATCTGGGACTGTCCGAACCAGTGCTGCATACCAGAAGCTTCTAGACCAAGTTTCCGTTCTTTATCTGACATATTGGCCACAAGATGTTGATTTCAACTACGGTGTAGAAGAAGTACGATCACTGTGCGATCGCTTTGGCCTTGCGAGAAGTGTTGCAGTGTCTGCATTCCAAGAGTATGTTGACAGTCAAGGAAGACGAGTTCCTGACGACCTTCAGCCTTTACTGAGATGCTGCTCCTGTATCCCAGTTTCATCAGCTGAATGCGAGCGTGGATTTAGTCAAATGAACTTAGTTTGCACTACAACAAGAAATCGCCTTCTTATTGACCGCATATCGAATTTGATGTTTGTGAAGATGCATGGTCCTCCAATCGATGCTTGGAAACCTGACAGATACGCCAAATCCTGGCTACGAAACCATCATTCAGCAGATGATCAAAGAGTAAAGAAACGCAAGTTGGAAGATAATGAAGAGACAACTACGAAGCAAGCCGTCTGGAAATTACTTTAAAGCTCAGACATTTTAGACATTTTTACATCAAACAGTAGTTTAAATTACAAATCAGTTTGTCGCCTGCGTTCATAAGCAGAATGTAATATATAATTATCAAATATATTGTTTGTTTAACTAGAATAAATGTGACATATTTTAACAAGCATGTCTATTAGACTAAACCCCCGCTTGTTTAATTTCATGGCCATTGGCCACGCCCAATCGAGTGACCACGCCCATTTGACTTTCAAGAGCGTCCCCCCACTTCTAAAATTAGCAAAACATCGCTGCTTCATTCGCTGAAGAAAGATTCGGTCAGGAAGAAGTTAAACATTCCAACTAAACTGTCTGGAATGAAATAGCTCTGCAAAGTTTGCGAAATGTCTAGTGGAAGAAAGCAATGACAGCGATGTTCTATGTTTTTCGTGCCTGTTTGCTTGCGTACCGTGCAACTTTGCCAATAGCAAGTCAACATTATGTTTAATCATCTTTGAGTAGGACAACTAGGATATATATTTATAAGCATTACACCGCTGTTTGTTAGCTCAAAATATGTAACGACTAACGTTGTATCTAGTAATACGCCTTACCTGAGTACATTAAATAATCTCAAGCTGTATATCGTGGCACGCAATGTCATATTGAAACAAGCAGAGCACGACAGATGTCCAAATGAACGAATTTATGACTAATAACAATGTTGGAATAACAAATGCAAAATTTATTTTGGGTTAAAACATGTCATAGCAACAGAGCAACTGGGACTTTAAAGTCCCGACAGGTAGTATAGGTGTATCAACAGTTAAAAATAGAAAATAGTTAAAACCTATAAATAGTAGTATGCATAGAATTCAGTCATTATACCATATATAGAACTAGATTCTGTCAATGACAGCGAGGAACAGGTAAGTTATTCAGAAATCTCGTGGAAGGATGCAAAACAGGTCTTCTTCCCATTACAACATAAAAATACTTTACACATAGAACATTTGCTATGCGGTCGGGGGAAAAAACAAACAAAATAAAAAAACAAAATCTAAAATGTGCAAAAGATCTTTTGTTTATTTTTTGCAGGTTACTGCTCAAAATCAGAAATTATAGCCACTTCAGGTCATCAACAATATGGCTGAACATATATTCAAACCAGGTATAGCAATTAAAATACACTAGTGAACCTGATAATTGAATATAAAAACAAATAATTGGCATCAGATGCCTGAACGGTGTCCATAATAGACAGTTAGACCAACATAACACAGGAAGAGTGTGGCCCGCAATTGCATGTCGGGACTTAGAAGTCCCATACAAACAATCGCTTATTTCTAACATGGATTTCTTGTTTGCTACAGAAAATACACAACAGAACTATTCTTGACAACCTAACACACACACAAAAAAAATTCCTATGCCATGAATCTTTTGCTAACCCTGCTAAATTATGGAAGAGCCACCCACCTTCCCCACAGCTGTCAACCTCCCGGTGTCGCCGTTTTGAATACTTTTAGTGGTAAACAAAGGGTTAAGAAAATAAAAAAGGTTAACAAACAAAGCGTAATGTAATTCTTAAAATAACAGAAAATAAATCGAATCTTAGTAAGGCGTTTACTCGGGCTACTTGGGTTTGTGCGCTTTGCGCAACGCTATAAAATTGTATCGAGATGCAAGAAGGTGAGTTCCAACATTTCGTTTCTTATTTTTAAACTATCATCCTTGTCCATTCTTTAAATCCAATCACACCTACCTAACACTCCTGTTTCACAACTATTTGTTTCACTGTATTTCAGGTATGCAAAGCGGAACAGATATCAAAAGTATGTTAAAAACTATTACTATATAAAGTAATACTATTAAATATATCATTTTAACAGGACTTGTAACAAAAGGAATACCATAACATGTATACAATTCAAACTGAATGTATGGGTGCTGGCAATTAAACACGGAAAGGGGGTGGAAATTAGTTTGGAATAGGCCGTACCCACTATGACGTCAGTGGACAAAAAGCGCGCGAAGTAGTCTGGTCTTAGTAGTTAAATTTTGCATACTGGTATTCTAAATTTTCAACATGGACGCTGTTGAAGTAGAGTGTGCTGAAGCACTTTGTAGCCTTTCAGAGGCTGTTGAAATGAACATGGACGTTGTTAAAGTAGAGTGTGCTAAAGCGCTTTGTAGTCTTTCAGAGGCTGTTGAAACAGATGAAAACCCTAGCTTTTGTCAAAGCTCTTGTCCGGGTGGACAGATGTTTGACAGCCCTGAAATGGCGGCAAAAACTGTGTGTTCTAATTCAAAACCTTTTGGTGGTTTTACATGTTGTGTGCCAGGCTGTTCTAGCAACAACAAGAGGAACCCGGAACTCTCTTTCTACAACTTTCCTAACGGAAAAAGCCAGGAGTCGAAAGAGCTTCGAAAAAAGTGGATACATCTTGTTTCCCGAAATAATTTTTCGCCAACGATAGGACACAGAGTTTGTTCAAAGCATTTTCCTGGAGGTAAAAAGAACTATATGAATCGTCTACCTACCATAGTACCCAAAACGATTAAACCTACGCCGACCAAGCCTAGATCAACGACTAAAGGCTAGGAACAGGACTGCCGCTAATTCGACTGTTTGGCAAAATAATCGAAGTAAACGTCGTCTTTTTTCAGGTCGGTGAAACTGAAGCTTTGTCTAATGTTGAGAACGTAGACGCAGAGCAGGCAGAGGCATCGCCAGAAGCCGAAGGTGAGACTGATGTCGATCTATTTAATATCACATTAAATGAACAGATAAAGAAACTTAGAATGGAAAATGACAACTTGAAAACGGAGAATAAACGTCAAAAAGCAGCAATTAACCAACTTAAAGAACAATTACAAAATGAGCAGAAGAGAAAGTCTTTCTCAGTTGACTGTTTTAAAGACAATGATAAGTTGTTTAGATTTTATACAGGGCTGCAGGATTACAAAACCTTCAAAACCCTATTTGACAGTCTTGGTCCAGCAGTAAACAACCTTGTCTACTATGGAACAAACACTAACCCTGATAACATAAAATCAAGTGACTATATAAAACATGGACCAAAGAGATCACTTACTCCTGAGCAGGAGTTTTTCCTTGTTTTGGTACGTCTTAGATTAGGACTTTTAGAAGAAGACCATGCTGGCAGAGCTGGTGTTTCTCAGTCTAATCTGTCAAGGATAATTATTACATGGCCTGATTTTTTACATGCAAAGTTCCGTTGTTTGCCTATTTGGCCATCAAGGTCATCTCTGAACAAAAACATGCCATCAGCATTTAAACAAATGTACCCTTCCACCCGTGTGATTATTGATTGCACAAAAGTTTTCATTGAAATGCCAAGCTCGTTCAGAAGTCAAAGTGTCACCTATTCCAGCTACAAACATCATAACACTGCGAAAGGATTAGTTGGAATAAGCCCATCTGGAGCTGTTTCATTTGTGTCAGACCTTTATGCTGGACGTTCAAGTGACAAGCAAATAACTAATGACTGTGGCATTTTGGACTTGCTAGAAGAAGGGGATTCTGTTATGGCTGATAAGGGTTTTGACATAGCACATGACTTGCCAAAAGGAGTAACCCTCAACATACCCCCTTTCCTTAGAGGAAACGACCATCTCTCAATTGAAGAAGAAACTGAAACACGTCGAATTGCCTCAGTGAGAATTCATGTTGAACGTGCAATTTCAAGGATAAAGACATTTAGAATATTAAGTACAGTCTACCCAATAACCCTAGCACCAGATTTAAATAAGACCTGGGTAATTTGCTCCTATTTGTCTAATTTTTTGCCTCCTTTAATAAATGACATTTAATAAAGTTGCATATACATGTTTTTTTTACATGTTTTTATAAGTATACCATGACATGAGGGAAATTAGTGATTAAACTAGAAATTACTATCGCAAGTGAAATGCTGCCTCAAAAGGGACAAAAACCTTTAGCCTACTCCACAGGCAACTCTATGTAGTCTGTGGCCAATGTGACACCCCCTTGCCCATTCCACCCAAGATTGCCCACTCCACCCAAGATTGCCCACTCCACCCAAGATTGCCCACTCCACCCGAGATTGCCCACTCCACCTGAGATTGCCCACTCCACCCAAGATTTGCCCATATCATCTTCCTACAACTAATTCAAACCCTGTTCAAAGCTACTCTATCAACATTTATTCAGGTGCTATTAATGGAAGGATAAAAGAAAGGTAAAACAAAGTTAACTTTGGAAGCATTGTCTTTTCCCATTGTCTTTTCCCATTATTAAGTCCCCACTGCAATTGTACTGGCATTCGACTAGATGTCACAGGTTGTTTTTTCTCTGTAATTGATTGTATTAGCGATACTGGATGAATCGTCTTTCTTTTGTTTATAACCTTTCCAAACACCGATGCAGTTATTCTGGTAGACCTTTCAGAATACCAGCGTAAATCGGAGCTTTGATTCATGGTACTTGAACAAATCTCCTTTGCTTTTTCGGTAGTCAAATAAACTGAATTTTGCAATAGCCTGTCCTGCTCAGGAGTAAATGTCAGATTTTCATCAGTGCCAACAGGTACTTTTGAAAAAATCTCATCGACTAACTTCATATCTTCAGTTATAAAGTTTGTTGATTCAGGAGTTGATGCATCCAACTTCGTTTTCTTTGCTCTGGAACATGATGTTTCATATAAAAGACATGGTTCAAAATTATTTGATTCCATAGCTTCACAAAATAAAGGAGCCCTCTCAGCATTCCTGAATAATTCAGTCATTGATTGTATTTCTTCTTTGGTCGTGGTTTGAGCAAAAGGTGGTGTTGCACAGTAGCTCTTTCTTATGTCTCTTGATTGTAGTCTCTTGTACTGCTTATTTACTTCAGCTTTTTCAAATAGATCATCAAATTTGACAGCTGTCTTTAATGTTTTGCTCCTGTTCGAAGGTACACTCTACTTCTGTGCTATCTGGGTGCAGGTTAACTCTTCTGGAATTTTTTCTAAGCTTAAATACACAAAATCCAACAAACTATAAAGCAGAGCAGCTACGTGTTTACAGCATCCACCTTGTCCTGCTTTACAAGAACATTTGGCATACTGAACTTCTCCAGTTTGTTGACATAAGTGAACATACACATACTGTACACTCTTCATCGAAGCACTAACTCGTGCTTTTGCTAAACACAATGTAGTTGTTGTTTTAGTGTTCGGCTTGATAAATATACCCTTCACAGGGCTCAAAATAACGGCCGGTCACCGGTCAATGACCGGCCAAATTTTTAATGTGACTGGTCAAATTTGTATAATGCTGGTCATTTTGACCGGTCATATTACTTGCAATTAATTTTATTACTTCCATTTGAAGGAACTTAAAATGATTATTGTTGTGCTGTTGTAGACCCGTTTCATGTCTGATATATATTGTAGTGAACTACGCATGCATTTCCTTTTTATGACAAACGTTCATATCAGTACTAGCTTATATATATAGTGTAGAATATACTTTACATGTTTTTTTTCGTGTTGTGTTGTGTTTGTTGTTTTTTTTGTTTTTTGTTGGGGGTTTGTTTGTTTGGTTTTTGTTTGTTTGTTTGTTTGTTTGTTTGTTTGTTTGTTGTTTGTTTTGTTGTGTTTTTTTTGGGGGGTTTGTTTTTGGAGGGGGGGGGGGGGGGCGTCGTGAAATTTGACTGGTAAAAAATTGCCTTTGACCGGTCACAATTGGAACTGACCAGTCACCATGACCGGCGTAACATCAAACGTTATTTTGAGCCCTGCTTCACGTACCCTTCTCTCCATAATCTGTAGCCTTTCTTCATGTTTCGATGGGCCTTTGGAGCAACATTGTCGGGCATTGTTTGGCTGTTCTTCACCAATTTGTTTTCCAGCTTCTCATGGGTAAAACAAGGAACATCTTTCAGAGACTTTGTCCAGCCTTTGCAGTCGCCATGCAAAGCACTGCCATCGTTTGTCTCGCTTCGGTCTTGCTGGGTTGTTCCACTGCCCATTGTAAACACCAGACTTGGCTCGCCTTCAACAGCGTCAGGATAATAAACAACATCACCAGAAGCGCTTACAACATTCCCAATATCATCTTCACGACCCGTGCAAGAGTTTTGAAAAAAACTAGGGTCGTCAAGAATGATTTCAGAATGTAAAACATCACAGGAAGTGTTAGAGCTGTCACGGGCAGCTGAAGCAAACGCCATTTTTGAAACTAGCTAATTTAACTACTAAGACCAGACTACTTCGCGCGCTTTTTGTCCACTGACGTCATAGTGGGTACAGCCTATTACATTTTAATTTACTTTCTCAGAAAATTTCCAATTTTTTTTCAGATCCTCCACCCCTTCTTTCTATATCTGACCACCAGTCTCTTAAAACCCTCTTAACATGAAACATTAAATTCTATAATATGAACTTTTACAACACAATCAACTTAACATTATGCAGTACTTTGATATGCTTAACATCCAGTACATGAGAATGGCTTGAGAATGCCATACAGCCATGTCTTCAAACAATGAACATTTAAATTAACATTAACATTAACTAAATTGTCCTTTCTTATCTGGAGTTCTGTAGTTTCTGCTATGTACATTGTACAGTGTAGCAGTTTCACTGTTTCGCGATAGTTTTCATTTTTTGTTTCAAATAAACTTGTCTGCTTGCAGGTATACAAGCCTAATTCATTCGATTTTGGATTTAACAGCTGTTACAGTCATTTTGTCATTGTAATATGCAGTAGCTTGTAATGTAAGAAGAAATTCCATTATGTCATCTTCTTCACTGAGGTCGTTGAAAGGTGTTACAGAATTTGCAGAAATTTGTTTGTTGTGTATAATATATTTGCTCGCGAATAGGAATTTTATGCTTTCCGTCATGTTAATGTTGAAAGATGGGCAGATAGCATAATTAAAGTGTATTGAGAACACATGACTTTAAGATAAGAAATACCTGAAATACCTCAGAGAAGCTGGAATATCGAGATAACGATTACGGAATGGTGTTATATAACACACCCCATCACTATTTTACTGCCATTCACATAGTCCACTGCCAAGATTTATTTAGTGATTTCTCTTAGTTGTTCTCCTGTTTTTTCTTCCTCTTGAAGGTAAGAGCTTGGTTTTTTGTTATTACTTGTAGTTACGAACTATTTCTGTTCAATCGCGTTCGTTCGCTTCTCGCTTTTTGTTGTGCGGCAATTAATCACAATTTTACAAATGGCCAATTCACCACCGAAAGTAATCATTATCGGTCATTCACCACCGAAGGTACTGATTATCGGCCATTCATTTGTCAGGCGACTTCAGACCGATCTGAACGCTCAATTCGATGAACGCCCTAGAATAGATTTTGGGCTTCACGGCACGGCAGTCGTGCATATGCACGGGATAGGCAGTCGGACAGCTTCCAAGTTACGGCACACACGGGTTGTGCTAGATCCATTTAGTCACGTTTTCTGTTGGACTCGCAGAGGTTTTTCCAACCCAACGGTGACTCCGGACGGCGTGCACTTCAATCGCGTTGGGCAGTTTATGTTGTATCGCAGTTACCGCGGGGCTATTCTAGCAGCATTGCGTCTGTTGTAGCATGGATATTGCCCAATTTTCGTAACTATTTGGTTCGATATGCCGCAACCTGTTTTCACATTGTACCGCAGTTATCGTGGGGCTATTTCGATAGCGTTACATATGTTGTAGCACGTGGATAGCCCATTTTTGTATTAAACACTGTATGTGAGTTGTTGTTCCGACCGGGGGTTGTCGGGTTTATTCCTTACCTTGATTGTTCAAGGTATTGTATTCATCTCATTGTTTCATCAGAGTTGTTTATACTTGTAATTGGTCCTCACGTTATATATGCGAGGTATTGTCCCGACGTTTGTGAATTGTCGGGTTGCGTCCTCACCTTTATTGGCTGAGGTATTGTTCTAGCCTTATGGTTAAGCAATTTCTTCTCCATGTATTTGGAGTTTGTTCCTCATGTTACATGAGGTTTTGTCCCAACTCTGTTGGGTTTGTCCTCAACTTTATTGGCTGAGGTATTGTTTTAGCCTTATGGTTAAGCAATTTTTCTCCATTTATTTCGAGTACGTCTTCACTTTTATAAGCTGAGGTTTTGTCCCAACGTTTGTTGTGTATTGTTTAAATATTTTTGGCTATCCAGGGCTTGTGATGCGGCGACACGAACCTGTCAGCCATGCTTGACCCTGCGAAAAATCTTAATAATATTTTAACGTTTTTCCTGCTCCAACGAAGATTTTTCGCTCGCTTTCACATTGTATTGTTATTTCTACGCTTGAAGCTACTCCCTCTCGAGTTTCTCGTTACAGTATGCCACCTAAACGATCCCAACAGCGTAAACGAGCTCCGACAAGCGCCGCTGACGGTCCATCGCCACGCCGTAGTCGTCGTATTTCGACCGTGCACTCTACTCTTCCCACGCTTCCTTCTGCCAGAGAGACCAGTTCTATGGCTACCTTACAACCTTCTGCCAACGTGAATTCACTTCACCCAGAGTTAATCCAGACGCTGGTTTCGACCGTGACTGCTGAGGTTACCAAGCAGCTTGCTTCGCTTTTACCAGCCCCAAAGTGCAAGTCGAACACGTTCCACTGCTTCGCGATTGACTGTTGTCTCGCCCGAGATTGGCACGCTTCCGACGTCGTCACAACTATCAGTGGATCAGCCACGAATTTGGTAAATGGGGCAATAGCCGCGGCTCACGCAAGCATTTCAGGTGAGCCGCAGTTATTGCCCACAACTATTTCTGCTGCGAGTTCTGCCGATTGATTCTCGTGTTTCGGCAAAGCTTAAAGGCAAAATCTGGAACGAGGAATTTGTCGACTTCGGTAGCGTGTTGAGCAATCCGGGCAAATTTCTCTTCAGCATTCCGAAGCCGGTTTCCCGGCCTCTTTCTGTCTTGAACCAACCTCAAGACCGAAAAATATCCAAAACATTGAGGTTTGGCTACAAGCCTTTCATATTTTTGTTGGTATTTACACTCAAAAATACCCGAACGAGGCCCCACCCTCATGAAATACAGGCAAACTATTCAGGACTTGGCGGCTCGCGGTCAGAATTGGCGGTTCTATGACAAAAATTTTCGTTTTTTTGAGGCAAACTCAGGTGGGCCTTGTAACATGGGGTTCTATTCACGGGGAACTGTGGCAGCGGTCACTATATCCCAATATACACAAGAGACCACCTACGAACCACAATAGCTGTAATACTAAACCGGGGATGTAGTGACGTCACTTAATTAGTTACTCCCTGCATGTCATATATATATTAAATATAGAATAATAAAGAGGACACTTAGTGCGTGCATAATCAGAGAGTGATCAGTACATTTGGCGATGAGCGATAAAATAAACAAATCTGGATCAAAATTAAATAATCAAAAAAAACAAAGGATCATCGTGTAGTAACTTCAAGGACCATGTCGAAAGCAATTCCACAATTTGAGCCGTTCTTGGTGCATCATGAAGAAGCCACAACATCGTCGGCGGGAACTCGTTGGAAGAAATGGCTTCAACGTTTTAATAATCTTATGGTGGCCATGGACATAACGTCAAAAAAGCGAAAACGCGCCTTACTTCTACACCTGGTCGGATCGCAAGTATATGATATCTTTGACACATTCACGGATGAGCAAAAAGGCCCAGAGGATGATTTTGATCAAGCAGCACAAGCCTTAACGTCGTACTTTACGCCCAAGCAAAATACAGAATTTGAGGTACACAAATTCAGACAAGCCAGTCAGCGCCATGATGAAAAGATCGACAGCTTTTACACACGTCTCAGACAACTAGCCGCAACTTGTGAATTCACTGATATCGACCGCGAGATCAAAACACAAATCGTACAAAACTGCACATCCAAGGCACTTCGAAGACGTGCTTTACGTACCAAGATGAATCTCAACGAACTATTGGAATTAGGAAGGGCATACGAACTATCCGACGAGCAAGCAACACAAATCGAAAGTAAAAATTCCTAATCAGCTAATTATGTCAACAAAAGAACCACACATCGACACACCAAACATTCAACGCTGCCAGACAAACACAACAACAAGAAACCGACCAAATCATGTTATTTCTGCAACGGCCCTTATCCTCATCATGGTGACTGCCCAGCAAAAGGAAAAACCTGTCAGTCCTGCAGAAAACAAAATAATTTTGCTGCTGTATGCCATTCACGACACAACGAAAAGAAACCGCGCGAATCAGTCAAGACTGTTCACACGCCGGAAACTGACAGTGCACCTGATAAACACTCTGATAGCGACGAATATATTTTTTCCGTGAAGAACCCCATCGGCGACGATAAACATCCAACCGTCAAATTACAGATCCACGGCCAAACGACTAAATTCATCATCGACACTGGTGCGACAGTTAATCTACTAGAAGAGCAGGACTTTCACGCTCTACAACACAAAGTGAAATTGACGCGAACGTCAATCAAGATATATCCGTACAAGTCTGATAAAGCTTTAAGCATCCTGGGGAAATTCACCGCAACCGTAGAGTCACGCAACAGAATTGACGCTACTGAGTTTTATGTTGTAAGTAAAGACGGTAGAATGGGTGGGTCTTTGTTATCATACAAGACAGCATGACAACTTGGTTTAATTGCTATCGCCAATGTCGTTGGAACAAGTTCGACACCACCAAACAACGTCTCCGTGCCAAAAGAGTTATTCAATGGGATTGGAAAGTTAAAAGACCACAAAGTACATCTTCACATTGATGAGTCTGTTCGGCCTATCGCCCAGCCTCACCGTCGTATACCATTCCACCTACGAAAACTAGTTGAGAAGAAACTCGAAGAAATGGAACGAGACGACATAATAGAAAAGATCGAAGGCCCTACACCATGGGTATCCCCAGTAGTGCTTGTACCCAAACCAAAAAATCCTAATGACATTAGAATCTGTGTGGACATGCGCGGCGCCAATAAAGCCATCAAAAGGGAACGCCATATCACACCAACCATCGACGAAATAATGTCTGATCTAAACGAAGCTTGTGTCTTTTCAAAGCTAGATCTAAACCAAGGATACCATCAAATAGAGCTTGCAGAAGAATCGCGTTATATTACAACCTTCAGCACACATCTCGGACTTCGGAGATACAAACGTCTCAACTTTGGAGTAACATCTGCAGCCGAAATTTTTCAGAATACAATCAGAGAGACTCTAGAAGGAATTCCTGGTACTTTGAATATCAGCGACAACATCTTAGTCTATGGTCGAAGTCAAGCTGAGCACGATGCAAACCTCAAGGCAGTCCTCCATGCCTGCAACCTCACATTAAACCAGTCAAAGTGTGAATTCAACAAAGCAAGTGTCGACTACTTTGGTTACATCTTTTCATCGCAAGGCATCTCTCCTGATCCTCGCAAGGTCGATGCAATCCACAAAGCCCAACCACCGTCAAATCCGACCGAAGTAAGAAGCTTCCTAGGTATGGTCAATTTCTGCACCCGATTTATTCCCAATCTCGCCACACTAGCCCAACCTTTACGAGAGTTAACCAAACAGAATGTACCATGGAACTGGACAAGTTACGAACAACAAGCCTTTGAAAGCATCAAAGCAAAGTTAACAAGTGAAACAACAATGGCATACTACAATCCAGAATACGACATAGAACTGTTAGTTGATGCAAGTCCTGTTGGTCTAGGAGCGATATTCATCCAATATCCACCCAACACTAAAGATTCCCCACGTCTAGTCAGTTACGCAAGCAGAGCTTTAACGCCTGTCGAAGCCCGATATTCACAGATTGAGCGAGAAGCACTGGCCATCGTTTGGACGAGTACTAAATTCCATTTGTATCTTTATGGTACACAGTTTACTGTAATCACTGATCACAAGCCGTTGGAACGCCTCTTCAATGATCCTCGAAGCAAACCACCTGCCCAGATAGAACGCTGGACTTTGAAGTTACAATCCTATCAATTTCAAGTCAAATATCAACCTGGTTCCAAAAACCCAGCTGACTATATGTCAAGACACCCCTCATCAACTCCAGCTCAAACCAGCAACGAAGAAACGTGTGCAGAAGAATATATAAACTTCTTTTCGCTGCATACGGTTCCTAAAGCAATTACAGTTGAGGAGATTAAAGAAGCTACAACAACTGATTCCACACTACAAGCAGTTATTAACGCTCTAAAGACACGAGAGTGGTACAAGACCAAACAACTACAATCAGTGGATCAGAAGCAAATCAACTCATTCCACAAAATACAGAATGAGTTATCTGTTAACGATGACGCCAACCTTATCCTCCATGGAACAAGACTTGTTGTACCAACTAAGCTACAAAGCCGCATCATTGACATCGCCCACGAAGGTCATCAAGGCATAACAAGAACAAAACAACTACTAAGAGAGAAAGTATGGTTTCCAACTATCGACAAGCAAGTTGAAGAGAAAGTCAGCTGTTGCCTTCCGTGTCAAGTACCGACTGATACAAGAAACGTTGAACCTCTCCACATCGCAGATACAGCTCAAGGCCCATGGGAAAGAGTATCAATTTACTTCTGCGGCCCTTTTCCGTCTGGAGAATATCTACTCGTTGTAATAGATGATTATTCCCGTTACCCGGAAGTTGACATTGTTAGATATACATCGCACATCTCAGTCATCCCGCACTTGGACCGAATGTTTGCTGTTCATGGAATACCACAAACATGTCATTTACACACAAACGCATCACTCCATATTGGCCTCAAGCTAACGGAGAAGCAGAGAGATTCATGAGGACCATCAAGAAAACAGTCAGAGCAGCCCAAGTAGAAGGGAAAGATTGGAAACAGGAGTTGTATTCCTTTCTCAGGAACTATCGCGCTACTCCACATAGTGTTACCTGTATCCCACCTGCAACACTGCTGTTCAACCGACAGATCAACGTCAAACTTCCTCAGACATCGATTCCACCATTAACTAATGAAGCGTCAGAAGCAACACACAAAGCAAGAACAAAGAATAAAGTCTACGCAGACAAGAAACGACGTGCCAAACCTTCAACCCTGGAAATTGGTGACATAGTTCTATTACGAAACCTCAAGAAAGGAAAGCTACAGACACACTACTACCCTGACAAGTACCGAGTCATAGCCAAGAAAGGATCCATGGTGACTGCATCCAATGATCATAACCATGTTGTCACCAGAAATTCATCCCACTTTAAATTCTTCAAACAGATAGATCAGAAAACCACAGTCGAAAAGAAAAGCGATAAAGTACAACCCAACCAGGAAACTGCCAAAGAGCAACCAAAAAGGAATAGACATCCACCAGACTATTATAAATGAACAGACAAAAGTAAAACAACAAGAACTTGATTATGACTTCAAATATTAAGCTAATCAAATCGTCTAATAGCATAATATATAAATAGGTGATAATTTCATATTCAGTTAATACCACAACCAGAACTAATATAGGTTGAAAGGGATGTAGTGACATCACTTAATTAGTTACGCCCTGCATGTCATATATATATATTAAATATAGAATAATAAAGAGGACACTTAGTGCGTGCATAGTCAGAGAGTGATCAGTACAGGGGACTTCCACAGTCCCCCCGGGTTACTGCTTTATGTTTCATCGAGGCCAATTTTGTTCTGGCTGTGACTTTAAGCACACTTTAATTAAATACTTTTTTGCTTTAAATGCAGGCGTGCTCATCGCTATAGTCAGTGTAATTTTAATCTTCGTGGCTCTACAGGAAAATCGCTCGCAAGTCCTCTTTTACCAACGCCAGTAAAAATTAAACCTCTGGCTGAACTTCTTTCGGGATACCAGCCAGACATTATCCAATTTTTAATTTCCGGTTTTTCATACGGTTTTCCCTTGCGCTATCAAGGTGATCTTTTATCTTATCTTTACAATCTTATCTTATCTTTATCTTAGCTTTACAATATCCGCAAGTTGTTGACATGAAACTAGGCAAAGAATTGGCGCAAACAAGTTAGCTGGTCCATTTACGTCACCACCATTTCCGCTCCTTTATGTTTCGCCTCTTGGTCTTGTTCCCAAGAAAACACCCGGTGATTTCCGACTCATCCATCATTTGTCGTTTCCTAAGGGTCTCTCGGTAAATGATGGAATATCTTCTGAAAATACGAACGTTCAGTATGCCACAGTGGCTGATGCTATACGCTTAATAAAACGTGCAGGACACGGCTGTTTCTTGGCAAAAACTGACATCAAGAGCGCATTTCGAATCATACCAATTCACCCAAACGACCACCCTCTATTAGCCATGAAATGGCGGGGACTATACTATTATGACCGTTGTATGCCAATGGAATGTTCTATTTCATGCAAGACATTCGAAACCTTTAGCACGGCCATAGAATGGATTGCGCGACATAAACTCAATATCGACAAACTTCTCCACTTATTAGACGACTTTCTTTTTATTTCTTCCGCAAGCACTCAATGCCCGGGC
Organism: Paragorgia papillata; assembly: GCA_035771165.1. Lineage (NCBI taxonomy): Eukaryota > Metazoa > Cnidaria > Anthozoa > Scleralcyonacea > Coralliidae > Paragorgia > Paragorgia papillata. The sequence continues at coordinate 182,424 of JAWNZC010000051.1, forward strand.
GAATTGGATCGATTTCTGAAATTATGCAACCAACTTGGCATTCCCATAGCACCGGAAAAAACTTGCGGTCCAGCAACAACTCTCATATTTGCTGGCATAGAGTTAGACTCCATTAAATCCGAAGCTCGTCTAGCAAAAGATAAAATTGCAAAGTGCGTTCAATTTATTTCAAGTTTCTTACACCACAAAAAGGTGACGCTTAAAGAACTTCAATCTTTGATCGGCTTGCTAAATTTTGCTTGTTCTGTGATTGCACCAGGTCGCGCGCTTTTACGGCGCCTAATAGACCTCACACGAGGTGCGACACGTCCGCACCATTTCATCCGACTGCGTCACGAGGTTAAAGAAAATTTGCGTGTTTGGCTATCATTCTTGTCTTTTAACGGCGTATCCTTCTTTCTCGAGGACAACTGGTGCAATTCTAACAAGCTGAATTTATTTACTGATGCGTCAGGTTCTATTGGCTTTCGTGCTATTTTTGGCACGGAGTGGTGCTATGGGTGATGGCCTATTCATTGGTTGCATCGTAACATCGCTATTTTGGAATTTTATCCCATTGTCCTCAGCTTATGTTTATGGGGCCACAAAATGTAGAATCATTCTATTTTATTCTTTACGGATAACGAACCCCTCGTTCATGTTATCAACAAAAAATCTTGCCGAGATACATCTCTGATATTTTTTGTTCGTGCTCGTTTGCTTAAAGTACAACATTTTATTTAAAGCTAAACACATTCTGGGTATTGATAACAAATTGGCGAATTGTTTATCTCGCTTTCAGGTTCAAACCTTCAAGCAACTGGCGCCAGCCAACATGAATCATTTTCCAACAGACATCCCCCTGCACCTGCAGCCTCGAAGCTGGCCAACATAATTACTCATTTGACCAAATCAAGCTTGCAACAATCATCAATTCCTACTTATAAAAGAGCATGGAAATTATTTACTCAATTCCACAGTACGATATTTCAGACAGCTTGTTTTAGCTTACCTATTTTTCCCGCTAGCTGTTTTTATAGCTTATTTATTCGACCGCAATTACGCACCATCTACTGTCAACACTTACGTATCAGCCTTAGGTTACTCTCACAAACTGTCTGGTTTACCAGATCCAACGCGAGTGTTCTATATTATTCAAATGTTAAAAGGCAAAAATGGCTTTCGTTTAGATAGTCGCTTGCCTATAACGTTACCAATCCTCAAAAGTTTGCTTGAGGTATATGACACAACGTAGTTCATCTATTTCCTGTTGTTATACAGCTATCAAGCGATCATTTGTAGTTAGCAAGGGCAACTGCCTATGATCGGTTGTTAATTGTCATCAACACTCACGTTATGGACAGTTAGCAACACAGGGAGCCCAACTCTGACGCTGTGATGGTCCTTCCTCTTTTTTTGTTTTATTATATTGAGCTTCTGACTGAAAACCAAGGCCGCTTAATAACAGTTGTGTAAGCTGGTTAACAGTTGGTAATATATGCAAATATATATGCAAATTGCAGCGCGCGGTAATTTGAAACTCGGAACAGCTGTTGGGCTTCTGTGCCACGTGAATGGCACAGAGGAAAGGGATGAAACTCTGAATAGTTGCTGTTCAATTTTCGAAATAACTACGCGTTCCTGACTTTGTTTCGCAGGCATTTTCCCTTTGATCGCTTGTTAGATTGTTCATAAACAAGTAATGGTACTTGTACTAAAAAAACCCGACCCAAAATAAGTAAATATTTAACGATATTTTAACGGACTTGTTATGTTCAACGTGTTCCATAAGTAGCTTGGACACTTTAATACTCTGAACGTCATGGTAGGAAATGCCGATTGGTGTTCCGAGCCCCTTCGTAACCATTCGTGAGCTGGCATTTCGTGATTTGAATAATTTGATCGTGGTAGGAATCTATTGGAGAATCTATAGGAATATACTCTTTATGGCCCTTTATACGCTTGTATTTCTGATACAGAAAGGCTATTCGCAGTAGGTGTACGTCTCTAACAACCTGAAGACAGATATCGTACAAAGGATTAGCAAATAGTGAATAGCAAATAGATTAAACTGAATATTAAACGTAAGACTTTATATACTTCATATAAATATTTAAACAAACAAGTGCTTTCACAATTCTCAATTATGCATTCCTCTTTTGATCGTTCTGAGTGCGGATGAATTGTATTCAGATATCTCAGCGGTGGTCTGCTTGCCATCCGGCGGATTCCGATGACAAACAGCTGTCCAAGCTACTTATGGAACACGTTGAACAGAGACGCGTCGGTGTTTCATCCCTTTCCTCTTTCTTGTTTCTCTCTCGCGTGTTTTCCCGCACTGCGTGTTTAGTCGTCTCAGCTTTCAGTGAGCGTCAAGCGCCATTCACGTGGCACAGAAGCCCAACAGCTGTTTCGAGTTTCAAATTACCGCGCGCTGCAATTTGCGTATATATGCATATATTACCAACTGTTAACCAGCTTACACAACTGTTATTAAGCGGCCTCGGTTTTCAGTCAGAAGCTCAATATAATAAAACAAAAAAGAGGAAGGACCATCACAGGTGTCAGAGTTGGGCTCCCTGTGTTAGCAAGGGCGACTGTTCTATTATCCTAGCTCTTTATAATTCAATATGGTCATAGACAGTTAGCAAGGGCGACTGTTCTATTATCGTAGCTCTCTTTATAATTCTATATGGTCATAGACAGCTAGCAAGGGCGACTGTTCTATTATGGTAGCTCTCTTTATAATTCAATATCGTCATAGACAGTTAGCAAGAGCGACTGTTTATTATCGTAGCTCTCTTTATAATTCAAGATGGTCACATATTAATTATGTTGCGTGACATTCATATTGGTCTTGCATTTGCCTGGGGTGGGGCGCATCTTCGCTGTGCGAAAACGCTTTGGCGTTATCTGGCCCTCACCTTCACTGGGTGAAACCATTTTAGCACGTTTATAAAATACATAGTTTATAATTTCTGTTTTCAAAGTTTTAATAAAGCGGCTAGGGGATTTTTACCCCCAGCCAGATTCTCCCAAAACGTGTCAAAGTCATTATATCAATTCACCCAGTAAACGGAGCTCAGGAAATGCAACACGCAATGTATCGGAAGATTTATATGTGTAACTAATTATCGTACACGACGGAAGGCATATAATTCTTCTAATGTCATAAGTTATTGTCATGGAAGATGGTGACAGAGGTTTTTTCATTATCCTTGATGAATAACGCCTTAACTATTATTTTTGTTGTGCATGTAGCTCTAAGCTGTGCACACCCACAATTGGAGCACTGCACAATTTTGGTGTTGCTGCTTTGTGGAATTGTGCCATTGCACTTCTTGCAGGAAAGATGAGGTGATTTTTCAATACCTTCGGCAGGGCAGGAGACTTTCTTGACGTCCTTTTCTGCTACTTCTTCATCTTTCCTATTTATCGTTTGTTGGGAAACTGTGACACTGGACTCTCTGGTCAATGTTATGTATGTAGCATTCTTATAGCTGCTTGCTACAGCTTTGGTTATTTCATATGTGGAACCAGAATGAAATTTGTAATCTACCCGTCGAAGGCTGCAGACTTGTAGCCGAAAGCTCGTAACCCGAATTAATATTAAAACCAGAGAACGTTATCAACAGCAATATGAATAATCCTCGTTTCGCATCCAACATCTTTAAATATTACTCACCTTCAGAAGTAGCCATTTCGAGCAAAATTTGGGATTCTGAAAGAAGAAATTGAAGAAATGAAGAAATTCATTATAACAATGGCAATAACATGGTAAACTTCATTGTCAGAAATTAAATAATTTGAGTATCACAGTTTTGTTGAAGGAGTATCACAATTCCAATCCATTATTACTGTAATACCATGATCACCTCGGGTTCTATTGTTCCGAGGGGGCATTAAAATCTCTAAATTCTCTCTGAGCGGGCAATTTACTAAATCGCCCGCTCGACCGATTTAGTAAATCGCCGCATTTGTATGCATGGCCGAACATCCAAACAATACCTTTATACACAACAATAAAGAGACTTTTATTATGTGCTAACTACTTATTGACCGAGCGTGAGGTCTGTACTAGTGAAATATCAGACCGATGTTTTTTAGTATGGACCGAGACGAGCGCAGCGAGTTGAGGTCTGTGCAAAAAACAGAGGTCCGATATTTCACTAATACAGACCGAACAAGCGAGGTCAATAAGTAGTTTATTATATGGCCATAAATGTTGTGAACGTTCTGTGAAAACTCGACCCATCTTTCTTGCGAACTAAACGAAAATGGCCAGACATTTTCCCATTTTTAAAGTACTTTCCGTTGAGCTAGAATCCTGAACTTTCTACCCCAAATAGTATTTTTCAATTGCTTTTGTTTTGACATATTGCTCAAGATCGTACGTTAAGTAGTTGAATAAAAAATCATCTGAAATTCTAATTCTTGTGAGAAGTAAATGTTATATTATTACGAACAATGTTACAAACGTTTTGGACATTTTAAAAACTTTCACAAAACGTGGAAACTCGAACTATACATCAAATGAAAGCTTATAAAATTTCTAACAACATACCTGCACGATATATTTCAACAATGACTAGTTCTGAAATTATAATCCATCTTGTTGCATATACTGACATGACTGCCATTTTGTTTATAAAACTTACGGTCCCGAACGGCAGATTCCGCTCTGAGCGGGCGGATACGGGAAATATCCGACCGCTTATGAACCAATCAAATTACAGGATTTCCGTATTCGGACCTCTCAGCGCTGCTGTCATATAATAATGTTAATTATTACATACTTGTTTAGATTCTCATTTATGCCACTCAATTACAACAACACTGAAAATAAGTTTATTTACTGATATTGATATTTATATGTACGTTACCGTGCACAGAAGCTGCCTGCAACATGCCGCTTAAATCTAGATTCGAATTCACGCTTTTTTCATACTCAACACAAGCATTTACTAGAGTTTCATCATCAACATCATCAAATACTGCAGAAGCGTTAGTTGCACCAGAAAGGACACTTGACACAGCGACGTTAGCATTCACATCTTCTCTCTGATAAGTTCTCACACCTTCAATTGATCGATGTCCGCTTCGTTTCATTATAGCCTTTTCTGGAACACCAGCATCGTACAAACGTGTCACGGCAGTTACTCGACCAGAATGATTGCTATAATTCCCGACTAAACCATGCAGCATCCTTACACATTTCTTTAAATCGCTTGCTAAGTGTATTCCAACCAATTGCTCTATTCTCAAACCAAATTATTGCGCCATATTTCCAATTTCCTTTAGGTTTCAAGTAAAAGGGACCATCACTCGCATGTTCTGGGCTAAAAAACGCAGAAAATATGAGTAAATAATTCGTTTGTAAAATATGCAAAAATGATATTCAACAATACATACGACATCGAAACGTAGAACTGATAAATGAAACTGAAAGACTCTTCGTGTAGAGGGTCTTCTACATGCTCTACTCTCTTCACCTCCTGTTTGCGTCTCTTCAAGCCTCCTTGGTTTGTTTTGGAGATCTTTTCTACATACTTTACGATCATCGTTCCAGCAGGTTGTTCGAAAAATTCGAATTGGTCATGCGTTAATTCTCGCTGCTCTTTACCACCTCGTAGCGCAAACAACTTCCCAGTCAAGTATAATAATGTATTGATAACACTATCCGGACAACTTGTGCCGAGAATGCCACTATTCCACATTTTCCTTTCATCATTAACGCACACTGCATCTGCTTTCTTTTTAACTGGGTTTCGAGAGGCCTGTAGTTCCTTTAGCCTGCCATCGAGAGCTTCTTGAAATGGCTTTAACTCAGATGAACGGAACAAATTCAACTTTGGATGTTGCACCTGTATGCTTCGATTTAAACCACAAAACAAGCTATACAAAACTTCATGACGATACTCGCCTCCATCTCTCTTCCTTACTTCTAAGCTTAATCTGCTCAGCCAATAATTAATTTCCTTGATGCTTAGATCCTCAAAGTTTGGGACACGCCTGAATTGTTGATTCTCGCCAGTAAAATCAATGAACTCCTTATTTCTTACTTCAGCCCATTTTCTATAAACATTGCTGCTCCAAGATGTGTGCTTCGTCGTATTTGCGGGCGTTCTGTTGTCTCTAGCTTTCTCAACATCGCGTTCTGTAACAAATGAGAACCGCTTCTCCGCCATGCCCTTCGACTTCGCCAAAATCGAACAACAACGATTTGTCAAATCTACCTCGCATTTATACACACCTACACACATGCATTCAAAATGTCTTTGTTCTCATATGACTTTTAAACAATATAAACTAATTACGGTACCTCGGTGATCATACTATTACAAACTAATAGCATGACATATCGGGCTGCGCCCTCGGGAATTCCACAAACCTCCCTCGCCTTCGGGGCATTTAATCACTAATTTCCCTCATATCATGCTATTACTTATAATAATTGTTAAATTAAGTGCTGCTTTTTGTTTCACATCTCTCTTGATTACGAGATGTATCCAGAAGTAGAATAGTGTAATAATTAAGTGCTTTCAATGAAGCAGCACACCTTCACATTTACTATGTTGTGTTTATTAGAAAAATAATTACCAAGCAAACCTTGCAGTTATCAGTAATTTCATACTGTGATCTAATGGATACATAAGTGGAAATATTTAAAATAATCATTGCATATATTTCTGTTACTCAGTGTTTCAATGACGCATTGGAGTGATTTTCAGTCAACTAAATTGATGTGCTTCCGCTGCATGTAGATCTTTTATGGTGTTGCCTGTAGGGATGTGACAGATATGTTAAAGTTCAGGTTCAATTGAATATTTGTCATTGCAGAACGATTTCTGATGTACATACATAAGATTTAAAGTTATACAGCCTATATCGGCTAAGTAATTTTAATGGCATCACAAAGCATGTTATTTCTGCTCGAAATTTTAGAATAGGCAACTTTCCAGTTTTTTAAGGTAATGTATGACTGAAACCAAAATGTCAACATACCTGGGTCATGGGAATGTGATATTCTAATCCAGTGGAGAGTGGGGAATTTGCAAGGGTAGTGGTGAATTTGGACAGATTCTGTTCAAAATGGTTTTGCTACGATAGCGTTGATTTGTGACTCTAGCTTTTCAATCAATTAAAAACTTTTAAAGAATTCATTATATTGACTCGTAGGACAGAATTCGAGGTAAACGTAAATACTGTTGTGTGGAAGTTGTGGCTTTTTGCTTGTATTGTTTATTATTGTACTGATGTCTTGCAAATAAAAGGCGATGTTATTCAATAGTTTATACATTACTTTCATCAAGTGTGTATTGTTGTTTTGGTACACCAGTATGGCCACCATTTCATTGTTTTGGTACGCCAGTATGGCCACCATTTCATTGTTTTGGTTCACCAGTATGGCCACCATTTAAATGTTTTGGCAGACCAGTATGGCTGCCAAATCAATGTTTTGGTACACCAGTATGGTCACCATCTCAATGTTTTGGTACACCAGTATGGCCACCATTTCATTGTTTTGGTACACCAAAAATGTTTCAGGCTATCTATGGTAAGGCCAAGTCTAGGTTTCACCTCGGTTTCTGTGTTTTTATTGTTCATAGTTCGTATTAATCTTCTTTGTTATGTTGTATATATTTTTATATATTGACAATAATATATTTTTGTAACGTGAGTAATGCTATCTGTTGTCTATTTTGAGCTAGAGTTAAACAGCCTATAAGTAGCCAGAGTTTACGCCTAGCGGGTGTATTGTTTCCTTACATTTGTTGGATATTGATCTTTAGCTTAAGAGTAAATAAGGATCCAGACAGTTCTTCTAGTTTTTTCTTGTTATGTTCATCAACAGGAGCATTTGTTCCATCAATGTTTATTGCAGCTACACCTGTTGGTGCCATGAGAAGAACTGTGGGTAACTCAGGGTTAATAGGAGGGTGTCTAAACGTTTTAACTGCTGTATGGTATATTGTTTTAATCAAGTGACTTTTTCCTGCACCTCCACCACCAGTTAAGAAAAGATAGATTGGTTCTATCTCAGAGATCTCTGTTGGTCGGTTGTAAGAAGTAATTACTCCAGGGGGAGTATGATGATTAGATTGTGGTGTTGAGTCAAGATGTGATGGTAATTGTTCGTTAAATTATTCATGTGGGATTGAGTCATCTTGCATTTCACCTTGCAAATCTGCATTTTCTTGATAATTTATTGAATCAAGTGAACAAATAATATTGCCCTGATTTAGATTTTAGTACTTCAAGAGCCTCACTAACAGCATCTGCATCAGGTTCAAATATTGTTCCGTTGTGCTCAACAACAATAGCTTGAACATCAGGTTCATAGAACTTTGATGTATATATTTGACAGACATAATTTATCAACAACTGGAATTGATGTTGGTCTAATGCTGTAACCGCTGAATTATATTTGACTTAAAGATATCTGTACTATCATCATAGTTGATGATAAAAATAAGATATCTGTACTATCATCATAGTTCATCAAGCTCCACTTGTGTCTTAGTCGCACATACCCTTTTTCTGAAAAATCTGTACTAACAAAAACTGTTTTTGGAAATATTTTTCTCAACGAACAAAGTTCAGGCATTGATCTGTAGACACTTGTGAACTCACTTTTCTTGTAGAGAGAAAAGCAGCACCAATTTTTTTCAGGCCATCTAGATCTAATATTCATGTTAGCAGCTTTTGCTTCTTTTGCTGCATTTGTAATAGCTTGAATTCAGTTTCATCTTTAGTAATATATGAGCAGACATATGTTATGCCTTTGTAGTGATTGAATACAGGTTGTAATTCAACAGTTGATGCAAATCACTTAATACCAGCAACAAAGTAGTTGTTAATAAAACAGCTGTCTACAGGCCTTTCAAGGTGCGACTCAAAATCAGAGTCTGGTGATATTGATAGAGCCCAGTAATATTCATCCTCAGTGATACCTACTGATTTTAGAACGTCTGCATCATTTAATGTTTCATTATAATCTGGCTTGGATGGGTTTAATACTTCATCTATTTTCTGTTTGACTGAGGTCAGAATCTGTGTTGTTATGTTATATAATGGATTATTTAACTTCAGCCGGTTAAGAGGGCATCAACAATGAACTGCTTGAAAATACACATGACCTCTAAATTCAAGTTTACGTTTAAGTTTCAACATAATACCTGATCTTTCAGGGGCCCGTGGTAAAACTTTGCATGTATCATCATATTCAACAGGCACGTTGTAGATTGCTCCCTAAACGTTTCTTTGTTGACCTTTTGCCACAACTATTATCTTTTCAAAAACTATTCGCTGTGCAATAAGAATTTGTTCAAGTTTTTCTGAAGATGCAAGTTCAGCTGGTATTTCATCAACATACATGTTATTACATATTGCCTGGCAGGGAATTTTGCCTTTGACAGGCTTCTGAATGACAGGCTTCTGAATGACAGGTTTTACAAACATATTCCGAATGACGTTTTACAAACATATTCTTTGTCATGAAATTACTTTATATCAGTAAACTGATTTTCATTGATATTGTTGTATTTATCTTTTTGTAGTTGTATTTATCTTTTTGTAGTAGTATGACTGATTTTCTGTATAGTAGTCGGTTGCAAACAGAACATATATAATAAGGACCATCTTTTATTTTATTGTGAAACCTGCATATATAATCATCCAAATCATGCAACATGGGATTGTTCTTTGCTGCTCTAGTTTTTCGACCTGCCTGTTCACATTTTTCAAGATGCTTTGGTTTTTCAAGTGGATACATAACTTCATATCTATTTTTCATGTTGGCTCTATTTTTCATAGGATGTACTTCTTTTTTATTTGGTTCCATTGATTTATATTTTTTAGTATTTTGTTCAAGAATAACTTTCTTGTTCATGGGATCCATTGATTTGTATTTTTTGGCATTTGTTTCAAGTAGAGGTTTTTTCTTAATAATGGTCCATACTTTTGTAGTTTAAAGCAGCTTTCTCAATCTTAATCTTCTTCTTAGCCGGTTCCAAATTTGCATATTTGTCTTTCATTTTGTCAGCAAGTAACCGTTTTTGCATGGTAGACTTATGCTTTCTTATAATATTTTATTTCTCTGATTGTGTTAATTGAGATGAACATGACAGAAATTGAATGTTGTATTGTATTTTCTCACATTTAAGATTGTGTGTGAATATTGCATATGTAGACGGTCACCACGCGCTATGCTAAGCAGCTACACTACAGTATTCACACGTTAGGGTTTATAACGATGATCTTTATTATTTGCGAATTGACTTCGTCAAAGACTAAGAAACGAACAGTTCACTTCGGAAACGCCTCGAACAGTCGAACACAGACACATTGAAACTCGTCTCTTTAGTCCCGACTCACTACTTAATCCTATCAATAAACACATCGATTTACACTTGTTGACAACAAGTAACTAGCACATAGCTTATTAACACAATAACAGACTTCCTATAACATTATACTACACATACTTTATTAATAACAGAATCAGAATCATTAAATTTTTGAAATAAATTGTTTGCCTTTCATTGCATGCAACTAAAAAATATTTTGTTATTTTTTGTCTTGTATTATTTGCATGCTGAAAAATGCAACCTAAGCAATAGCTTGAAAGCCACAACAAAAAAACAGTATTTTCAGTAGTGTTGTCTACAAATAAGCTCACAACCCAGCTAACAAATTTACGTTGTGACAACGTTGTAACAACGTTAGACTTTCGTTATGACAACGTTGCGTGTTAACGTTGTGGCAACGAAAATTTGTAGACAGCAGGCAACGTTGAGACAACGTTATAAATTACGAAACAGCGACGTTTTGACAACGTTCTGACAACGTTTTATCAGCAACGTTGTGACAACGTTAAACAGTGACCTTTCGACAACGTTTTCACAAATGCTTTTATATTGATTGAATTTGCGTTCTTAATTAAGAGCGTTTTCAATTTTATATTATTTTATTACATATAGCATAAATACCTAATTGTATGATTAATGAATTTGCTTAGTTTTAGTCATTAACCTTTAACAACTGAACATGCCATTACTATTATTGATTTTGCCTGTTCGTTCACGACTCGATCGTGAAGGAAGAAAACATATTAGCAAAATACAAGAAATACAGCACTTATATCAAACCAACCTTGCACTCCAAACACACACGAAACAAGAACTGAAGAGCAATCAATAAACGAAAATAGATATACTTCATATACGAACAGTGATCAGCACAAGGAGCTAATTAATTGTTAATTATTCAAAAGATTAATAAAATACCGTATTATTGCGAAGTTCAGATATCGTAGAGTTAAAAACTTATCCTACTCAATCGTTAATGCGAAATCGAACGTAACATGGCGAGAGTGAGTAACACAGCATTGCTATATCGCTGTGTTGTTGCCACCACGTTGTTTTGATAAGTCTGAATACGATTACGTTATTCCCATCGATGTTAAAACTACACGTTGCCACAACGTTAAACAAACATCAGAATATAACGTTGTATTGCTACATTGGTAGAACGTTTCCACAACGTTGTACGAACGTCAGGATATAATGTTGTATTACAATGTCGGTAGAACGTTGCCACAACGTTTCACGAACGTTGTGATATAACGTTGTATTACAATGTCGGTAGAATGTTGCCATAACGTTGCACGAACGTCATGATATAACGTTGTATTGCTACGTTGGTTTAACGTTGCCACAACGTTGTGACAATGTCGCAATATAACGTTGTATTTCAACGTTGCCACAACGTCGCTAAAACGTTACGATATTGCCAATTATTCACCAAAGGTTGTGAAAAGGTTATCTAAAGGTTAGGCCGGACCTAACCAAACTACAACATTCTAGCAACGTTGTGACAACGTTGTGTGTTAGCTGGGAAGGACTAGTTTACTAGAAAGAGAGGTAGAAGACAATGTCCCTTGGTGTCTTGAGCTATATACTACATCAATATGTGCATCATATAGATTTACGGTAGTTGGTAAATAATTACATGTAAACTAATTTCCATCATTTGAGGCTCCCTGGTAAATGAACATGCCATATGCTCTGCAACAGCACTCAATGTCAGATCATTCCAGTAACTACACGCCTTAATAATAGGAAAGCAGATAGAATAGAGGCACATTGCACAACATTGCTGAGAACAATTTAAATTGTCATTAAATGACTCATTGTCACATGTCAATGAATAGTGACCTGATTCAGATATGTTTGTATGTACATTTGTAGCTTGTATAAATTGTGTAATTTTAATACCTTTAACTCAAATAAAACATCAGGTTTGTATAAATTTTTGAAATATTCTACCAAGTCGATAACTGAATTTACTTCCAACAGTACACATGTTCCACGAGGGTGGGCCATACCAAATGAATCTCATGCATGTGAGTAAAATATTTTCAGTAAACCATTTGCAATAGTATACATGGATACATTATTACATCCGACTGTCAACAGAAATGAATTATAAACTTCTTCTGACAAACTTTGTATAACACAATCTAAGGGCATCACATATCGGATGACTTCATTCAAAGTAGCTGCATTGGAGATAAGCAGAGTAACTTACACTAAAGTCAAGTTGATAATTTGTGTTTAGCACTGCAACCAGGGTGGGTAATTCTGTTAGCAATAAATAAGATTGCCTTGATAATCTTGACAATGCAGAATACAATTCATTTCCAAGGTTCATAATTTGAACACTAGGTGTTCTGGGTGAGTTATTGTGCAAGTCATTGATTTATTTCTGAAGTTATGTATCAAAGCACACAAACTCATAGCTACACATTGCTGTCCAGCCTTTGGACCAAATACATCAACATTACCTTGACCATAAGGTGCATGGATAGTTTTACTAGGATCAATAAAAGTAGGACCAGGATTCTTTTCAATGTCTCTACTGAGATCGAACTTACAAGAACTTATATCACATGATGAATTGCTGTAAGTACAGGTAGCTTATGTGGTTTTGTATATGACTTGTAAATCTGTGGTTTACTGCGTCGATTTGGCGAATCTTGTAGACATTTTGTTTTATTAAGGATAACTTGGGGTAAATAAATCACTTGGTTATTTAGTAGCCTTTTTCGTTCACGACTACATGCATAAATCAAACGATGGATACGAGAAGATCTGGGTACATTCTTTTTAATGTGCTTTCGAACCAGTTTACGTGTTTTTCTGCTTTTTGTCAAAAGGCGAGAGAGTTTTTTACCTGGAATTCTGCTAGGTTCTCCATCACGACGATCAACATGGCGGTTGTATTGTACTTCGATCACAATAAATTTAGCATAACGAGATCTTCTTTCGTTTCTCGTATGAAGACTATAACTTGTATTGATAACCCAGAACGTTTTGGAGTCGCATTTATAGGTAAAATATCAAGTGAAACAGGGTTATTCGATGGAAGCATGTTTCCTGATTTATTAGGCAAAATATGTGACTGTACACGATCATAGATCATTGACGATATAAATATGAAATACATACTTGATATGAAACAAACTGTTGAATAGCATCGACTTTATTTTGTATGACATCGTAATAAACAATACAGGCAATAAAGCTTATAAAAAATATTACAGTTACCTTACATGTAACGTGTTGTCATACAGCGTTCATATGTTGAGTCTCTTCGGGTATTAATATCACAAAACAGCATTTTCACCTGTCACTTAAAAGTTCACTTGTTCTTCGTCAAGCCTCTGTTTAACATTGACGATACCAGGACAGTGATCGAGACATTTCCTTTTTTCACTGGCTTTCCAAACTACGAAACAATGAAGCTGTGCTTCAACATCTCATAACCTAAACTGTGCAACATTAGTTATGGGAACCATACTCAAGAAGTCAGTTTGACCTCTTGGAGCATGAACGACCTGGAAGGCGTCGAAAATTATCACCATGGCAAGAATTTACCATGGTCCAAATGCGCATATGATTGGGTTTGTTTGCCAAGGATATTACACACCGGTTCCAGGTTTCCGAGAGCACTGTCTCTTTTATATTCCGAACGTGGATACAGTTTATGAGGGCAGAGTTGGAACCTGTCTGTATTATTTGGCCACCTAAGGAGAAAATCAAACATTACATGACAGCTGTGTTCACAAAGAGTTTTGACTTGGTATCAATCATCGACTGTACCGAGATTTTCATGGAGTGTCCTTCTAGGTTGGATAACCAGTCAGCTTGTTATTCACAGTATAAATCGCACAATACAATGAAAGGGCTTGTTGGTATTACACCAAATGGGGTGATATCATTTGTCAGTGATTTATATAGTGGATCGATTAGTGTGCCGGTATGGCGCTTGTAGGAAAAACATTTCGTCACGATCGTCATGAAGTACTGTAAATATTTTAGTTAAGTGAGCCCGCGGTATTGGTGAATTTTAGATTGCACCACAGCGTTTTACCGCACGTGTTTATATTTTTTACGAGAAAGAAGTTGGAAATCAAATCGTTTTTGTGGAGTAAACCTTATTTTGTGCGCGTTAAAACATGGTTACATATATCTCATATGTCTTGGCGACGTATACCGCTATAGTAAAACGCTAGTGAACGAAATCGACAGTGAAAACAAAGCTAGAAAGAAGTCAACTTAAAGAATTTGGCCAGCCAAGATTTGAAGTGAGTTACTTGAAGTAGTTGTCGTTTGTCATCGGTAGATCTTATACACATTGAAATGAGTGTTCAAGATAAGAAACTAGAAAGGAGTAGAGCTAAAGCAGCGGTGACTCTGGCTTCAAGACGCCTTATCGGTGCAGCCCACCGAGATATAGAGTATCAAATATTGAAAAGTTTAATGGTCGAACTCGAAAAGGTTTATGACGATTTCTGGGTTGTTAACGAAGAGTTTGAATTGCTTGTATTGGACGAGGATAATTCTGAACATCGCGTAGTAAATGGCGAAAGCATCATGGAATATAGAGACAATGTAAAACAGAATTATATTGAGGCTAGAGATGTATTTTTGCAAGTAAAGACTGATGAGGAGCAAATAAGTAAGAATCAAGCAGCAAAACCATTGAGAATCGCATTAAAGCAAGATATTCGAAGAACAGGTGAGTTGCTTAAAGTTGTTGACGAAAACATTAACTCTCCAAACCCAAATATACAAGCTTTGCTATTAGACAAACAAGATTTACAGTATATGTTAAATGTCATGTATGGGAAAACCTCTGAACTGAGTCTGGTTGGATCATTACAGTCAGAGCAAGATATTGAATTACAGAGTGATATTGATAAGATAAGTGGAATGGTTTACAATCAAGTCAGAACAATAAACTTGTATCTACACGAGTGCCAGAATTCAGACAAAACCCCTGTATCTTCTGGCCAGAGTCAAATTCATGTAGCAAGTGATCCAGTGTCACCCCCTACTGTAAATGTTTCACAAGACAGTGCTACATCATCAAATGGGTCCCATATATTATCTGAACCAATAACTGTTACTCAGACCAACCAACCCCCTATTGGCCCTACCAATGTAGAGAGGGTGAATAACCACAGCTCACCCATTGTCACTGAGTCCGATACTGCTGGTATCATTAGTATATCAGCACCTGAGTTTGTTCCCACAACAAGTTCAACTGGTGATAACCAAAGCTATGTCATGGTTAATACTCCAACAAGTAATGTTGACTTGATGAACATTGCTCAACATACTAATACCAGTACTGCCCTACCCCAGTTTAGTATGACTCCCACTACAAGTGTACCACCACAGAGTTTCAGCCTACCTCAATACCCAAGCACCACCCAATTTCCTAGTACCACTGCACCCCAACACTCAACTACCACCCTACCCCAGTTTGGAGGGACGATGAATTTTAATGCTGGTACACGCCAACAGAATTTCATGGGTTCACCACAATCAAACATATATTCAAACAGTCCATCTATTAGTGATACTACTGTGAGTCCTTCAACGTCTAACCCACATGGTATGCTCTACCCTAACCCACATGTCATTAGCCCCATCATGGCCACAAACCTGCCTTACAACCCCAACCAACAGACAACACGTCAGTCTACACCCTATTCTACTGGATTTGATCCTCGGGTCCAAGTAAAGAAAATGTCTTACCCACGTTTAACGGACACAGAAAGGAATGGCCAGAATTCAAAGCAGTTTGGAAATCAGTGGCAGAAACAGCATATCCAAACAAAACAGCACTGGCTCATGAGCTCAAAAGATCGGTCAAGGGCGAAGCAAGCAAGCGTATAAGATCTGTATATGTTACAAAGCCTGAAGCCTACGATGTCATGTGGCAAAAGTTAGAAAGTTATTATGAGGATGTTGGTGCCAGTGTTCAGGCGGCGTTAGAAGATTTACACAAACTGAAAGCAGTGTCTGACGATGACTACAAAGGTCTAGTGGAACTAGTGGATGAGGTCAAATCAGCATACAGTCAATTGGAAGAGTTGGGAAATTTGAAAGTTCTAACAATGCGAGACATTGATTTCATTTCGGAATTATTGCCTTGTCATTTGAGGGTTGAATGGCGACGGAAGTACAGAGAGATGACTCCAGTGGAAAAGGTGCATCCATTTATCCTCTTCATGAAATTCCTAGAAGGTGAGCGAGAAGCTGTTGCACGAATGGCTGAAGTTCAGTCGAGAAGAAGAAGAAATGATGTTCCCAAGAGTGACCGCCGAAAGCAACAAGCTTATCATGTAAGCAAACAAGGCTCAAAGAAGTTTCACAAGTGTGCCTATCCGTCTCACCGAAAGGACGCCATTAATCATACCACCGAAGAATGTAATGAGTTCCAGAAATTACCTATAAGCGGGAAAAATGGAAAATACGAACTGTTAAAACAGATCGACGCATGTTTCAAATGTTTTGGAAACCATAGAAGACAAGATTGCCCCAAGAAAGATTACTGCGTGTGTGGGAGCGGTCAACACCACCAGTTACTCTGCGATTCAAGGAGCCACAAAGAAAAGTCCTTAAGTGAGTCTAATGAAACAGCCGTGCGGAAAGAAACACACATTTCCCTAAGTGACTCATTATCCCTGTATCCCATCTACCAAACAACCGTCTATGGCAGTAATAAACATGTAACCGTTTTCTGTGATGGAGGTTCGAACGCTACTTACATTACCCACCGAGCTGCAGAAAGAATAAAAGCAAAGAAACTTGGGAACATTACCTTGGACGTTACTACCATGGGCAATGTAGAAAAGACCCACCACACTCAACAATATGAGTTCACCTTACGGACAAATTCTGGTAAGAAGGCAACTATTGTAGCATATGGCATGAATCAAATCACTGGTCCAGTGAGCAAACTAGATCATGAAGTTCTTACGAAGTTCTTCCCCGAGTATGACGCTGAGTCTCTTCAGAGAAAATCAATGTCGATGTCCTGCTCGGATGTGATTACTTTGGCTTACACCCTAAGCAGGAGGAAGCACGGTATGGAGACAATCTGAGTATTATGAGTGGTGAGTTAGGCATCTGTCTACAGGGTACCCATCCAGATTTGAGTGAAGGTACTAAACGTGATACAAACCTCGTGAAGACGATCCACGATGTCAAAGTTAAAGTTGAAGTGTATAACGTTCATGTCGAGAGACACCCGCAGTTTTTGCCAACCCCTCCAGCTGTATGTCTATTGTACCAAGAACAGGTGCACTGCAACTTGTCGAATACCGTTCATTCCGTCAGCACTAAACGAGAAGCAAGTCGGATTGAAGAGTTCATACTCGGAGAAGAGCTTGGCACGGAAACAAGCCCCCGTTGTGGCGGATGTCGTTGCGGTAAATGTCCCATTCTGGGGCATACCTACTCGTTCAAAGAAGAGCAAGAGCTGAAAGTTATTCGAGAGAATCTGGAATACGATGAATCAAATCGATGCTGGAGAACCAGTTATGCGTGGATTGTGGATCCGAACAGTCTACCGAATAACTACAACGCTGCCCTAGCAACCTTGGAGAAGACAGAACGTACCCTTCAAAAGGATGATAAGTGGTCAAACACGTATAAAGATCAGATGAATGATATGGTCGATCGTAGAGTGGCACGTCAGCTTACAGCCAAGGAGATCGAGGAGTGGAAAGGTCCTGTGTTTTACATATCCCACCTTGCAGTGCTCAATCCCAAGTCACCCTCTACACCTGTTCGCATCGTGTTCAACTTCAGCTGAAAGTTGCTGAAGAAGCCGAAAACATGCTCGCAAAAGGTGGATTCTCGGTAAAAGGTTGGCAGTTGAGTGGAGAAGCAAGTCCTCGTACAAGTTTTGATCAAAGAGTGTTCATGGTGGCCATGCAGAAGGAGAAAGCAGTAAATCGTTGAGTCTGCTGAAAGGAACTGACGTAAACCTACGAGTACTTGGCCTTGGATGGGATCCTCAAAGCGACACCATATTGTATGAAGTTACGCTAAACTTCAGTAAGAAGAGGCGTGGGATACGTATTGGTCCGAATCTTGAAGAAGTCGATTTGCCAAATGCTTTACCTGATGTCATGACAAAGCGAACAGTTCTCGAACAGGTGATGAAAATCTATGACCCGCTTGGTCTTGTATGCCCTTTCACATTGTTAGCGAAGATATATCTACGTGAAATATGGGCACGAAAGTTTGATTGGGATACTCCGCTCCCAGCTGATCTCATGGCTAAATTGGTCCGTTTCTTTACAACGTTGTTCAAACTCGAACAGTTGCGTTTCCCACGTCGTTTACGTCCTGCAGATGCCATTGGTCGTCCATGGCTCATAATTCTAAGCGATGGTAGTGACCTAGCGTACGGTTATGCAGCCTATATTCGATGGTCCTTAAGAAACGGTCTGTTTTGGTGTCGACTGATAATGGCCAAATGCCGAATCGCGCCTGTCAACAAGTTGTCTACCCCGCAAATGGAATTGAACGCGGCCGTCCTGTCGAAACTTGGAAGAAAAGTGATCGAATCCGAAATGCGGTTTGATTTTGAAAGAGTGTTGCAACTGGTCGACTCCGAAACCGTCTTGAGCATGATGAACAAGACGAGTACCCGCTTCAAAGTGTACGAAGGAGTTCGAATCCGGGAAATTCAAGCCGCTACCCATGGTGATCTGTCGTGTTGGGCATGGATGTCTGGTGAGAATAACACAGCTGACTGGCTTACACGCGGTCGTAATTCAGACGAGTTGGGAGAAGATTCGCATTGGTGGAACGGACCCCCCAGTGGGGTCTCAAGTTTGGAATCCAAAAGGACGAAGTTCTAAAGTTATACCACAACAACGTCATCTAATGTTCCTCTCATAGATTACCAGAAGTCAAGTAACGTCAACAAGATCATATGGATCGTTGCCAGAATTCTCAGTATGTTCAAGCATAAGTCATTTCGCAGAGGAAACACGTTATGCGTTTCGTCGGAGCTGCTCCAAGAAGCCGAAAGCTTCTTAGTAAAAGATGCTCAGAAGGAATTAGAAAACGAAATTGGAAAAACTGATCAGAAAGGTCGAAAAGGCGGCCGTTATGCAACACTGAATCCTGGCAAAGACGGACATGGTTATTATGTAGTTGGTCAACGGTTAAAGAGAAAGAACCCCATGACACCCGATGCGTCGTTGCAAAAGTTACTGCCGACTCGCCATCCTCTAACTCGATTACTAATGAAACGTGCTCATAAAGACTGTGTACATAGAGGTCGTGACGCCACTCTCGCTCGTTTTAGACAAAAGTATTGGACAGCTCAAGGCAGCAAGATTGCCCAGTCAGTTAGATGTAAGTGCCAGTTATGTAAGCTCCGTGACGTGAAGTTGGGAGAACAAGAAATGGGACGGTTGCCAGAAGCTCGGCTCAAACCTGCTCCACCATTCACTTACACCATGCTTGATTTGTTTGGTCCTTATCTCGTACGTGGCGAAGTCCAGAAACGAACAAGTGGTAAAGCGTATGGTGTCATTTTTACCGACCTAGTTTCCAGAGCTGTTCACATTGAAGCTGTGTATGGATATGACACAACTTCATTTCTCATGGCTCTCAGTAGATTTGCAAGTATACGCGGTTGGCCACAATTCATTTACAGTGATCCTGGATCGCAGTTAGTTGGAGCGGAGAGAGAGCTCAAAGAAGCTTGGCAGAAGATTGACCGAGAAGAGTTACACAAGAATGGGGTACAAAGTGGTTTAACATGGGTATTCGGATCCGCAGATAGTCCATGGCACCAGGGCGCAGTCGAATGTCTCGTGAAAGCTTCCAAACGAGCAATTGTCGTAGCCATGGGAAGACGACGTTTCTCAGTGCCTGAGTTTTTAACAGTTTGCTCAGAAGTTGCCAATCTACTCAACGAGAGGCCCATTGGAACGTTGCCTTCAATCGATTCTGATTTGAACATACTTACACCGAACAGTCTTTTGTTAGGACGTTCAACGTCGAAGAATCCCGGTGGTTGGCAACCCTATACCTACAGTCGGAATCCAAAGAATCGATACCACCTCATACAAGCAGCTGTGGAGGATTTCTGGGAGAAATGGGTGCAACTCTACGCGCCAATTCTAGTGTTGCGGCGAAAGTGGAGTGTTATTACTCGTAATTTATGTTCGGGAGACGTGGTGATTGTTGCTGATAAGAACGTAAAGCGTGGAGAATATCGTTTGGGATTAGTCAAAGAAGTCTTCCCGGGTGAAGATGGCAAGGTTCGACGTGTTTTAGTCACATATAAAAACTTCCATGTGGGAAGCAGTGATCAAGATTATTACGGAGTGAGTGAAGCTGTTACTGTTTCGCGAAGTGTTCAACGCCTTGCTTTACTGGTACCAAAGGATATGGATATCAAAGATGATGACAAATAAACTTGTGAACTGATATTACGAACACGTTGTTTATATTTTGTTTAAAGTTTAGAATGCGATCGTATCGACCCTATCCTCCCGGTGTGCCGGTATGGCGCTTGTAGGAAAAACATTTCGTCACGATCGTCATGAAGTACTGTAAATATTTTAGTTAAGTGAGTCCCCGCGGTATTGGTGAATTTTAGATTGCACCACAGCGTTTTACCGCACGTGTTTATATTTTTTACGAGAAAGAAGTTGGAAATCAAATCGTTTTATTTTGAAACATGTTAAAACATGGTTACATATATCTCATATGTCTTGGCGACGTATACCGCTATAATTAGTGATATCGAAATAGTCAAGAAATCTGGATACCTTGAAAAACTTAACAGAGGAGATTATGTTATGGCTGACAATGGATTCGCAATACAGGATGACCTAGCTTCTGTCGGTGCTCGCCTTGTTCTGCCGAACTTTCTGAAGTCAAGGGATCAGTTCTCAAAATTAGAGAATGACCATAACAAGAAAATTGCTGGTTTAAGAATCCACGTTGAACGTTGCATGGAAGGTTAAAAAATTGGCACTTTTTTGATAGGCCAGTCCCTATGTCCCTGCATGATATTGCTCCCGATGTGTGGATTAGTAATAGCATGTTTATCAAACTTTTTGCCACCCCTTATCGATTAGCATTAATAATAAATATATTGTGTATTTATAGCCATTAAAGTAATCAAAAACAACAACTTGGTTTTGACTGGTTGAGTAGTTGTAACTGTAAACAACTCAGCAGGTATGAGCCGGCAATCGCAACCTCGTACCCAGGGCCTTCTCTGCTTTCAAAATGGCGAGAGAAGACCCTGGCAAAGGCTGGTCACGTGATTCCAAAATACTCCAAGATTCGTGGAGTATTTGGTCACCTGGATAATTTGAACTTCTCCCGTCCTGGGGGGAGCGATTGGTTTGGTTCTTATAAACATAGAAGGTTGTTGCAAGTCTTGTAACGTTAAACTCGAGCGGTAAATCAGATATATTTAAAAAAACTACGTTGATTTACGACATTTGCTGGATATTTGTTGCCGTCATTCGCCAAGCCGAAGGCGACGTACGGTCATAAACAGAAACCCACTATCAAATCGAACTACTGCCGTACAGGTACTGCTACATACACTTAATATTCGAATGTTGTTGATTGTTGAAATTTATTTGCTGTCCATTATAGCGCATTTATGTTTCTTGTCCACACATTTGAGATTTGTGGAAATTTAATTGTTGTATCTGTCGATTAGATATTCAAATGGCATATTCGAATCTGCTGTCCTCGTTGAGGTTGTATAACTTGTATTTTATTAATACAAATATTCGATCAACAACAATACCACGATCGACGAACATAATTAGATCAGCAGTGAAGACTTTGACTTTGTATATTTCTAAACTTTTAAAATTAGATTTGGAAAGTCCAGAAACGAATAACGCCGTGGTTATAGGTCCGACACCGGACCTTGTTGTTCTCCAGCTATAGGGCCTACATTGACAGAACGCGTGCGCAATACAGTTTATTTGGACTATGCCTGTTGGATCTTTTCAAACTAGTACAAGGTCTGACATTATTCTGTCTTTATCGAATCTCATACGCTGAAAGCTGATACACCGCGCGGGGATCCGATAAAGTCGCAAAGTAAAAGATTACGAGTGTAAACTATGTCATTATTGCGGTCGGATTTAAATTACTCTCGGAAGTTTACGTTTTCTGCTTCAAACTGGTTTTAGTTCCTTCAATGAACGAGTATCTATGTTCCTTTTTTTATCTGTCTAATACCGTAATTGTATACCGTAAATATTAAAGAGAAAGTCTTACGGACGAGAAATGTCGGTGTAAATACATATTCTGTGCGACAAAGCCGTTCGCCGTTCCACACGAGCTCAGTTTTATTGGTAAATATTCATGTGTTCTGTTCCACGGATCTTTCAAATCAATAGCCGGAGAACAAGGTCCGGTGTGGGACCTATAACCACGGCGAACAAATAAACACTTCTTGCTTGCATTTAGTATAAAGCAAATATGTTGTAGTATGGACGCTACTTACTAAAGATGGTCATTAACTGATTTGATAAGTTTGTTAAGAGAATGTCTTGTTATTTGTACGGGTTTTTTTATTCTTGGTTGCTTAAATAGTTTGCTGAATAGCAAGCCAACTATACTCTGCTTATCAATGACTGTACCGAGCCCCGGGTACAATGTGAGTCACTCATCAAAATATTCCAAAAGTCTTGGGGTCATGTGACCAGCCTTTATAATAATAATAATTTTGGTTTAATGACATATTCTCGCACATAAATGTGAAATACAATACGTTTATAATCACAAATATTTATAAAAAATATTAAAATTTAAGGGTAATACTAGGTTATTTACATATGTTTATATAGTTTGTACGATATTTGCATAATAAAATGTTGTATCATCATATGTTCAAACGAACAAAAATGAAATAGAATATGTTAAAAGATCAGTATCGTTTATAAAGTATACGCCATTGCTGGGAAAAAACTTTTTTTATACCTATCAGTTCGACACATCGGTAGGGAAAAGTTCGAGTTGTTTCGCAATTCATACGAGCGACATTCCGCGCGTACAGGGGGTAACAAATTATGTAGACGCGAATCCGGGTACCGTATTCTTTTTAGCACCTTCAGACAAAGTTCCAATCTTCTGTCATGGCAATCCTCAACAACCAAAGCATCTTGGTAATGCACGCCCGGAAATATAATTCGCATCGCACGCTTCTGTACCCGTTCAATTTTCTCACTGAGATATCCAGGAATGCTATTAGTACATATAACAGAACAATACTCCAGTATTGAGCGCACAAGTGCGAAATAAATGCAAACCAGATCGTGGGATGGAAGACCTGCACGTTTAAGCACTCTTATAATGTGTAGGCGCTTTGATGCTTTACAGACTATTTCATCAATATTATCATTCCACAGTAAATTGTGCTTTAAAATAACTCCAAGCACCTTATAGGCTGAAACTTTCTCAAGAATCGTACCATATTTTTCAGCGGACAAATTAACATTTCCTTACACTTCTTTGGGTTAAGATTCATGTTATTATCTGCAGATCAGGTCAGACTGCATTGCCGATATTTCGCCAACATCAAGAGTCTCAGATATTGTGACATCGTCAACAAACTTCCAGTGGTTAGTTAGTAATACTTTATTTAATAATATTAAAACACGCTAGCCCCAACAACTCTTGGCTGATTTCCATGAGGGCGTGTTTACACACACAGTAAAATAAAAACTAATACTATATACAGCACCTTAAGGTAAGTACAATCCTAGTCTAAATACTACCCTGTGATTTTAACGGTGATTTCAGAGCAAGGTGTTGATCATTATTACGAATAGAATCGGTCCAAGTTTTGTTCCTTGTGGGACACCAGCATGAGTTGTTTCCCAATGTGATATAACTGATCCCAATTTGACTGCCTGACGACGTTCGGTGAGAAAACTACAAATCCAGCGAACTAGTGATCTTCGAACACCAACAGCAATCAACTTTTCCACTAGAATGTTATGATCAATATGGTCGAAGGCTTTACTAAAATCTAGATAACATATTCTGACGTATTTTGCTGGTTGATCCAAAGAAGAAAGCCAGTTCTCAAGCATGTCTAATAAACAGTAAGTGGTGGACAAACCTTTGAGAGATCCAAACTTTTGTGGGTCAATCACGTGTTGTACATCTTCCATGAGCCACCTCACAGCAAATTATTCTTGAACCTTTGATATGCATGGTGTAAGTGATATGGGTCTAAGGTCACCATCCCCAGAAACAGGAGTTACTTTAGGTATTGGAGTAATATACGAATCCTTCCACAAAATGTATATATTTTGTAAAAATGTATATATGCAAAATGTATATATTTTATAAATGTATATATATCCGCTATTGGTGTGGCGAGCTCTTGTGAAAAAATCTTCCAAATACGGTTGGGAATCCCGTCAGGTCCAATGGATTTCGACGAATTAAGTTTAGACAATTTCTTGCACACCTTTGATGGTCTGATAATAGGTAGATCATGCCGTGCTGGTAAGAAAGCTGGCAGGGACATAGTATCTAAAGGAGTGAGGTCAGACGTAACTGAAATCTAAAATTTATTTAGTCTTGAGGCTAAATTGACCCCTGACACAACATTGCCATCTTCGTCTTGATAACTAAGGTGGGTATTTTTAGCAGACCTGCCTGAGATTTTATTGAGACCTTTGCCAGGATAAGACCTTTGCCAGGGTCTTATCCACCCCGCCAGTTTGAGAAAGCCCTGGGTACGAGATTGGCAATCGTTTGCTAGCTAGATGCTCAGAGGAGGGTGGACAGCTCATTACTAAATATCTCGACCAATCAAAATGGCTTCATTTTCTCATCATTCTCGCGAAGTTGATCGGCTGAAAATTTTGCATTGGACTTAGAATACCGAATATTACGCTATTGTCATTATTTTTTTCTTCAAAAAAGCTGCGATATTGTCTCGTATATTGTTGGACTATCCATATCTGCAGGATTTTGCAAGGTAAATGTATTTTTTCTACTTTGTTTTGATCGTCCATGCAGGTAGTGTCGTCGCTAAGCTAAGACCACACTTCCGGTTTGTCAACAATCTTCAAAGCAAAAAATCTCGAATTCCCATTGTCCGAATTCTCTAATTTTTGCGTAATGAGTTAAATAAACGTCCATTCGTTCATTTTTTCCACTTGCCCCTCATTGCCCCAGCAACGCTTTTCGAGATATTTACCATTGAATCACTACCTAAATTCATTTTTCTGAAGAAATTCGTTAATAAGATTTTTCAATTCAAGATTTATAGTGTTCTGAAACTGTTGATACAATCCTGGCCAAAATTATGTGGACAGTCCACTCTAAACAAACAAATTAATGTTCATACATATTCTTTCCCCCCATTCCGCCCCCCTTTTCAATGTTGCATCTCACAATACATTTTTATCAAGTCCAGTTCATTCATTTATCAACATTGAAAGGGGGGACGGGGGCCGGGGGCCAACGGGCCTATTTTTGCAAGATAACAATGGAAATACCAGACACAGAGATTTATGCACGCGCTGTCCACACTAATTTTTGCCAGGATTGTCTGAAAATATGACTGAGTAGAAATGCCAAATTTAAGCGTTTATAATTGACCTAAGATGGTGCATAATAGGGTTGTTTGTTTAACAGAGATCATAAGACGTATGTTCATGTTCTTTCTATCTTATTTATTTGTGATAAAAGAGGCCTATTGTTTTCAATGTTAAGTGGTATTTATGCTGTCAGCAGTTACATCTATTAGAACGAACGTGTTTGATTAAACGAACCGGCGTGTAATAATGAGACTATATATTGAAATAGAAATGAAGCTATGCAAAGAGCTTATATCTTATCAACATTACATGCGAGACATTATGGTTACGTAGCTAATGACGTTTTTAATAGTTTAATGGATCACTGAGGTCTGCCAAAAGTTCGACGGTACACATTTGTGCACCGTTTGTTTAAATAATACACAAGCAATTCATTTTACTATCACAGTACACAGCTGTGTACCGTTGAATTTATTTATCCCACAACTCAAGTAAATAAAATAATTAACGTTCAGAAAATATTTATAAGAGTACATGGCGTTGTTACGTACGCGTAACTTACTTAAACAGACGGGATTGGAGTAACAATTTACATTAATTTAATATTTCAGCTTTATTCCTTTCCGACTTAATATAGTTGCAACGCGCTTAGGCATACGTTGGATTGTGCGGTCAATGAGGTCAACACTCAAGTTATCCAAACACCGAAAAGACTCCGTCCTGAAAAGCCTGAAATGGCTCATTTGTTATACGCAAATAAAAATGTCACTACAAAAACTTCTTATCCTACAGATGTGCTGTTAAAGCTCACTAAACAGTGAATTTGTTCACGAAATCCATTGTCACGTTTGAAATATTACATCGGAAGCCTTGTGATAAGAGAAATTTCCAAATGTTTTATCTTGTTTTTTTCTCAGACAATCCTGCCCAAAATTATGTGGACAGTCCACTCTAAACAAACAATTAATGTTCATACATATTCTCACAATACATTTTTATCAAGTCCAGTTCATTCATTTATCAACATTGAAAGGGGGGACGGGGGCCAAGGGGCCTATTTTTGCAAGATAACAAGGGAAATACCAGACACAGAGATTTATGCACGCGCTGTCCACACTAATTTTTGCCAGGATTGTAGCTATTTTAATGTTGTATTTTGTTAAATCATACATGATCAACAAACTGATAAATATTCAATCAGTGTTTCTGCAAGCTGGTAGGCCCAAGAAGCCCAAAGTATGTTTGTTTATATTCAAGGAATATATTTTAACTTCGTGCACCTTTGCCACAAAAATGTTGCTATCGCATTTGGAGGACTGTGTATGTTAAAACAGTTAAAATTTTATATTAAACAATATTTTATTTCTTATTTTGCCTTGTGGTAGAGTATTTTTTGGTTGTAAACCCAGGCTAACTTTGACCTGGATGCTAGGGTAACCCTACCTCCTTGTAAACAGGCCCTAAAATCGTCTTGCATTAGCCATAGTGAAATACTAAAAGGCCCTCACAGTAGGGAAAGGGTTAATTTAACATTTTAAGCTACTGTAAGCCACTACATGTAGTTGAATTGTGATTACTGCTGTGATTTTCGTGCTTGACTGCTGTCCAATTGGAAATATCTATAAGGCAAATAACATACTCACTAATGATGTCATAGACACTTAATTTTTGTCAAGCTATTCCTAACTCTGCATTTTATTGAATCCCTTTTTTGCCACAAAAACTTTGAACACCTTTGCCACAAAAATATTGCTATCGCAGTTGGAGGAATGTGTATGTTAAAACAGTTAAAATTTTATATTAAACAATATTTTATTTCGTATTTTGCCTTGTGGTAGATTTTTTTTCCAGTTTAACGCCTTCTTCCTTTGAAGATTTAGGTAACCACTAAAGATTTCTGCTTTCCTATCAGTTCAAACTTTTGAATTGATTTGAATGCCAGGAGATTACAATTAGTTGTTACCTGGCCCTTATTTCTTTTGAAATTGGGCCAGGATACCAAGCACTTAAGTTACCCTAGCTCTTGCACATTTCTTATTTTATTGTTTGTCATGTTTACAAAGACAAGGCTAACCCCGATGCTAAAGTAACCCTAGTCACCTAGTGGCGTGATCAGGTTACACTAGCATATGGGTTACCCAAGTGTCCTTGTAAACATGACAAAACTAGTAGCCAGGTTATGTTTTGCCTTGTTTGGTAGGCATAAGTCGCCTACGTGGGACAACGTTTTACTTGTTCTAGGCTAAACATCAAATAAAGTTTACCCGGGCAGCAGGGTTACCCTACATGTGAAATTTTGGTTGTAAACCCAGGCTAACTTTGACCTGGGTGCTAGGGTAACCCTACCTCCTTATAAACTGGCCCTAAAGTCGTCTGGCATTAGCCAGAGTAAAATACTAAAAGGCCCCCACAGTAGGGAAAGGGTTAATTTAACATTTTAAAGCTACTGTAAGCCACTAGTTGATTTGTGATTAATGCTGTGATTTTGGTAGTGACTGCTGTCCAGTTGGAAATATTTATAAGGCATATAGCATACTCGTAATGACGTCATAGACACTTAATTTTTGTCGAGCTATTCCCAACTCTGCATTTTATTGAATCCCTTTTTTGCTGAGCTTTGATTTAAGATTTCTAATACAAATGGCATTATTTTAAGAAATTGATAAATATGGGGACACGAAAGAATTCTTGTCACAGAAAAGAGCAACATCACCAACATCACATGTAAACTGGATATATAGCTGATGAATCTTCACAAGCAGGATGAGGCAAAACTAACCATTCCCTCCATAATTTTTATTTCATAGAAATATTCATCCATTTTTGTGTACAAATATAAATTAAGTTATTTTTATGTCTTGACTGCTGTGATATCAACTGGACCAAACTGATCTTTACTTCTGCATGGAGCTAATCGGCACCTGTGTCCATGCCTGTGGCACAAAATACACAAATGTATCTGGTACAATTTTAGGTGACTTATTCGAGTATAATAATTATACTCAAATAATTACTTCTGTTATACAGGTATGATAATTATACAAGTTATATGTGTAATGTTAAAATTCATTAAAGCTCTATGAAAATTCCACTGTTTCTTTGATTCCTGAGTTCTCAACACCACTTTTCTCTAACAATGTTAAAAAAAATATGGAAAATGATTTAGCAGTAGAGTAAACAATTTTAAATGCAATTAAAATTTAATATTGCGAAATTTACATGGCAGTATCTCCATTGATTTAATATAGCAAAGCTGTAAAGCAAAAATGTAATCATTAACCACTGTCACATACTCTTCATTGAAATCCTGTACTGCCTTAATCATAAAAATTTGATTTAGGTATTTACTACCAAGAAGAATATTAAAGTTTTACATCGCTCTTCAGGAGTTAAAGAGATCTATGACTATTGTCTAGCAGAGTAAATCAACTTTTAACTGTTTGAAGTCATTCTTAGAGATGGACTATCGTATGTTTGGGAGCGATTATAGAATACCCCGCCACTTTCTGAAATCGAACCAACTGCTACTATGGAAAATTGCGATTACCTGACCCCCGTACAATGGAACCATGAACCCTAACCCTAATCACAAATCGGATAAGTTTGTGGATGTAAAATTACGATTACCTTACCCCCATACAATGGAACCACGGACCGCGGTAACACCTGAATCACAATGATCTATCTATTACAAGTGGCGGGGTATTCTATAACCTAGCCCACAAGGAGTTGATGTAGTCTCTTAATGACCATGTGTTTTAAGATAGAAAACACATTTTAGGACTTTGAATATATATTTTATTATTTTTCATATAATTTTTCATAATAATTATAAAATGCGCTCAAAAATCATTCCATATTATCTCGATCTTATCATAATTCCATATTATCTCGATGAGGCGATTACGAAATTTCGCCCGAGCCCTAACTACTTCGTATCAGCGGAGGGGATGCGACCGCCGACCGAGCGTACTTTATGTAACCCTTCATGAAATGCACCAACGCTGGAGTGATTATCAGCCGTGAGCGCCACTGACAAAAAAGTCTCAATACTACTTCGCCCCCCCCCCCCCAATGTTTTCTCCATGGATTTGGAAAAATTAAGAAATCGATCTGGAAAAGAACTGGGGTGGACATGGTCCAGCCCGTGGCACCGCCACTGCAGTATTGAAGGCTTGAAATAAGATAACCCACCCCCTACCTGAGGCCCAAAATACCATGACCCATCCCATTGAGAAGGCTGAAAACATGGTGACCCCCCTGTACTTCTTGACCAGTCTCTTACGAACAGTTTTTACCGACTATCCTTGAACGCTATAATAATTCTCCCCATAAAAGTTTATTTGGATTGACACTGCATAATGTTTACAAAAAAAAAGTAAAAATCAAAAAATATAAAATTCTTCAACGTTTGGTTAATTATCCTGTACCGACTAAAAGTATTTTAAAAAAAGGTACGCGGGTACGAATTGCACGAGGAAAAATAAATATATTTGAAAAATCAAGTTTAAGACTTTGGACGAACGAAATTTTTACTGTTGAAAAAGTATACATCATGGATGCTGCTACTTATCAGATAAAAGACGGCGACGGTGAAATAATACAAGGAATATTCTATCGTGAGGAATTACAAGCAATAACATGAATATTCATATTGTTAGTAACGCAATTTCGAAAAACAATAGAAAAATATGCAAACGAATTTGAGATGCCTCTCACACAACCCATCGATACTATAAACCAAGATAAATTTATTGAAATTTTGCAAGTGTGTTACCCTTTAACAACTAAAAATATTACTCGTGACTCTTGTTGGTACTCGCTTGAAATTGAGTATAGCAATTTTAAAAGAGATAAAGATGAAAAAGTTTTAGCTGAAAAAATTTTATTTGAGACGGGGAAACAAATTATTCCCAACGGAATTTACGATATCGAACAATTACTTCGTGTTATGAATAATGGGTTAGACGAATACGACATATTATTTTTATTAAACGCAAATGGGAAAGTCGAAGCAAATATTAATCTTTATACAGAATATTGGTTGTGTCAGTATACACCGACTTATATGACTGAAAATGGTGCAGTGCATGATGGTAGATAATTAAATAAATTCCGTCTGTCATTAAAATCGAAAGAAAACAGTGGTAAAAATATAACATTAACATTAACTCTTTCTCATGCACTTTCTTTTATGCTGGGAATTGAAAATAGTCTTAATATATTTGAACAAAAAATAGATAATCAGCCTACGAGTTCGTCTGTAACTTCTCTTTATTCGAATTTTTTACCAGGTTTAAATAAAATATTTATTTATTGTGATGAAGTGGAAAGAACGTTAACTGGGGACACGAGCGCTGAGATGTTAACCACTGTACCCATTCAACGAGAAGGACAAGGGAGTGGTTCGTCGTTTTGTTTTACACCTATTAAAAGTCAAAGGAAATTAAAAAAATCGATTATATCATCGTTTCATATCTCATTGCGAGGAGTGACGGGTGCACTCATACGGTTTGATTCTGGAACTGTTAGTATTGATGCGATCCTTACATAATGCTCAAAATAAAATTAGTTGAAGAAACAGGTCTGCTTAACATTAAAAAAATGATGTGTCTTATCCATTTTCCCTTTACGTTGGATCAACTACAGATAAAAAAAATATATTGGAATTTAAATTCGTTTGAATGTAAAAACATTAAAAATTCTTTTCGATTTTTTTATTCGAGAAAATTAGATTTTTCAGGGTTTACACAAAAGGACGAAGTAAAACAAATCGTTGGTGGTAAATTAACAAACCAAGAAAACGTTGCCGTTCAAGCTGATATTAATGCGAAACAATGTTTTTTGTTTCGAAAAAGACTTTTATTTTATCTAAATGAAAGAAATCAAAATAATAATTTGAATTCTGATAAAAAGGAACTACCACGATTTCTAATTAAAAGTGAAGACCAAGCTGAAAAGGCTATTCAATTTATACTATCGTATGACGGTGATACAACAACAAAATTAAAAGACGAAGAAATTACATTTTACTTAAACTTCTTTGAGGAAAAAATATGGGTTTGACAGAAAAAGATTATTTAGATTTACTGCATGGAAAATGTCGTGGAAAAGTACATTCGAATACAAAATGTTATATTATTGAAACTAAGGACGGGAAAAAATGTACACACGAAGAAACATTAATAAAAGGCAATGTTGGGTTACCAACCACTTAAATCCTGAATACGCTAGCGTCAACAATAAAATAAATCCGTCAAAAAAAAGAAAGTGTGAAATTGATCCATCGGTATATCGTGTTTTAACAAGATAATAGTAATGAAAAGACATTATTAGAAGATTAAATAAAAAAACCCAAAATAAAACGGGTTTTTTAACAAAACCACGTAATTGGAACAAAAGAATGAAAAAAAGACAAACGGGTGGTGCCCTTGTGCTGGTATGGCATTTGGAATGTTTTTACCACAAGTTTTGGGAACGTTGGGAAATATTTTGAAAGTAAACGTATAAAAAAGTAATAATATTCTTTTGTAAAAAAACAGATGAAATAAATTTATTAAGAAAATTTATATTTGTGTTTTTGTTTTTGTTTTTTTGTTATATACTATAAAAGGATATAAAATAGAAAGTGATTTTAACAAACTAATTCAATTGTGTTCGTCTCGTTACACGTAAACGTGCAAGATTGATTTGTAACCATTTAAAAAAAAAGAAGAAAAGATTAGTCATGAATGACCAGAAAGAAGTTGAAAAGCACAATAATGTATTTACATGGCCTTTAGAATTATTAACTTCGTCTCCGTACAACGAAACATTTACGGAAAACCGTGTGTCTACTCTGCACGCTACTCCAAAAAACCCGTTGTCTGACAATTATATATTTACACACAACGGTGATGCTTTTGGTCTTATAAAATCAAGCGATGCTAAGTTGTCTTAAAACGTTAAAGTTGCTTTAGCAAATGGAAATGATATTCCGCAGGATATGAATTGTACTCCTTGTCCCCTCCCACTTCGTTTAATGTGGAGAAATAAAGAATTAAAAGTTAATGGAACGTTAGTTACATGAGCAAATAATTTGGCAAACTATAATACCTCTCGTGTCAAAAACTTTACCCACGAACCCACCGATTATGAACATTCAAAATAATTAAATATGGCCATACTTGACACACCCAGTCATTACGATAGCAGAGATGGGTGTGGGGTTTGCTAGATGAAGGTTCAACGAACACAACACATCTTTCTCTGGCAAGTGATAATCAATACTTGATCAATGACATAGACATCATGTTTTGGTGATTCCGGGGGGGGGAAATGTATATTCCCACTGCATTTAGATTGGACCTGGAATTGATACGTACCAATAATACAATAATTTTTATGTGTGCAAATATTGCGAATGGACCCATAGCCGATGCTCGTCTCCACTTAAACGATCTACAATTAATATTTCCCGTTTTTAAACCAAATCAGGCAGTTATCGCAAGCACTAAATCTAGCATTGGCAAATAACAAAGAAGAATGTAAATATTACACAACGGATTTTAGATGTGTTACTGAAACGATAAATGCCGATAGAAGACATCAAGTAACAGATATTTTTAACGGTAGCGTTCCATCGCGAATGTTCATTTTATATTCAAGACAAAATAATTATAATGGAACTTATACTTCAAACACCTATCGTTTTCAATACAAAAATATTTCACTTTGTCAAATCACCTTAAACAACGCAGGTTGATGAAGTAATAAAAAATTCAAAAGACGCCTATGCACAGTTAAGATCTGTGCTTAACCGTAATCACCGCGAGATGCCATTTAAATATTCAGAGTTTGAAGCTCAACACGGTATTATCGCATACGACCTATCTCCGTCAAGAGATAGTCATTGAAGTTTTACCGATCAGACCAAACAACGGTACAGTTAGTTGCGAACTAGAATTATCAGCGAATACACCTGCAGGAACTTTATTGTTTATTGAATTTAGAAATCAGTTGCGTATTGGTCTGGAAACACCCGCAAGAAGATTATTCAGTAATTAAAAAATGCCAAAAAATACACAATGTAAAAAAATAAAATAAAAAAAGAACAACATATCACTGTATAAACAAAGTCTCTAGCAATCGATCGGCATTTACCATTACACGGTGAACTCATTAGAATCTATCCAGCAATCTAAAAATATGCATAATAATAAAATGGAAAATCAGTGCAAAGACGAACAAAATTCATCAAATAATGAGAAAATAAAAATAGAACAAGAAGAGCATGAAAGCGAAAATAATAATAAAAAGAGAAAACATGAAGAAGAAGAAGAAGAAGAAGAAGACAAAAACGAAACGCGACGAATTATAGAAAGTTTATTATTATTAAATAAAATTTAAAAAAAAAGGAGCTTTACCCCGGATTAAACTATTTCTAAAAGCAGACATGCAAGAAAAAATAAAATTGCTAAAACCTGATATAATCAATCATTTACAATTTTTAGCAAAAAAATATTATAAACTTCAATATTCCCATTCGTGTCTCTCAAGACGTTAACCGTTTACTTAAAAAGATTCCAAGTAACAAAATAAAACCATACAATCTGAAATTATTGTTAACCGAAGATTTACGATTAGCTCAGTGTTTTGAAAGAGCTTACAAATTAATAGTTAAAAATGGGGGGAAACATCAATAAACTTCAACTTGTCGACCCTGCTAAAATCAATGAATTGTTGGAAATTATTAAAACCGAAAGAGAGGGGGAAAAACTACTATAATTTAACCTCCTCACAACATTTACGAGCTTTAAAAGAATTTAAAAAAACTAATATTCCTGTTGACTACATTCGAAACACAAAATTAAAAAGTATGTATGTGCGATTGGGTAATACAAGAATAACACCTGGTCAAAACTTAAGAAACTTACTACCCTCCCCACCAAGAGGAACACCTGGTGCTACACCTCTACGTTTACCGTCACCACCTTCATCAAGCAGAATTCCTATAAGAGATACTAGAGTTTTACGAATAATTTATTCTGAATACGCATACTAAAAAGAAAAAAAATGGTTTCGTTTTATTGTTTTCTCAATAAATTTTTAAATACAGATGTTAATAAAATTGGATTTAACAAGTATTTAAAACATTTTTTCCTGGGCACATTTCCTGCCAATATTAACCGAAAAAAACTCTTTTCCACATGTTGTTGGGTATGGAATACGGACGAGGATAACGAAAGCGGTAGACATTGGGTTTCTGTTTGGACCGACAATCAAAAATTTATATTTTTGATAGTTTTGCAAAACAAACAGCATTTTATAATCGAACATACTGGGAAAAATTTGCATATATATATATATATATTATAAATGTTGTAAAATTACTGTATCAAAGTATGGTCTCGACCACATGTGGTGTTTACAATTTTTATATGAAAAATGTAAAAATAAAATATTAAATAAAGACACAACAAAGTCAAACAACATAGTGTAAAAAAATTATTTTTAAACGAAATATTTTTTAAAATAGCGTCCTTTAAACAATACGGTAATTTAATGAAAAATATATACAACAAAAAATGTAAAGAACCCAAAACAAACGGTCAAATTTGTTGTAATTTTATTTCTGCATTTTTGTAAAACTTTTACAGTTATTTTTTTTTAATAAAATATATATATTACAATATATATGCTTTTTTTTATACATCATACACTATTGTACATTCATCAGGAAAAATATGTGTTCTAAGTTTAGTATTACTTTTCCCAAATGGAGAACCATCAAATACTAAATACCCATATTCATTTTCGTTTATTTCACGCATCACCTTACTAAATACGTCTGAATTTATTTTACGGTTACCAGCAACCAATTGCGTGTTTCTATGATCTGTCAAGTTCCTAAACATAACATGATATTCGCTGTTCACCCCAGCGTTTCGTAATTTACCATTTCCATACATTAGATTTTGGCAGACAAAAATTACACTCGTATTATGATGATGACTATCTCTCGAGGCAATATTGTCTAAATTCGTTTATTTTGTTTGGACGACGTAGCTACAATCATTAAGTCGTCTAATATAATCAAACTGTTATCACCTAAGTGAGGTTTCAAATCCGAAATCCTTTGGAACAGTTAATAAATTCAATATGCTTTAATGTTGAACGAATTTGATTTTCATGGACGGTTTTTTTTATCCGATCATAAATAGGTTAATAAGTTGTATACAAATACACAACTCTTGTCGGTACTGGTGAAATCATAGAGTCAATGTGTTTTATCAATTTAAAAATCCAATGCGTTTTTCCACATTGTGTCGGTCCACTAAGCGTTAACATAAATGGGTGTTGAAAAGGTAGTACAACCAATCTCATTTCGTCAGTCTAAACAAATTGTTAAAAAAACCCAACAAACTTAACCCAAATAACCGTATGGAACGCTTGTAAAATCTTGTTGCACGAGTCGTTTAGCGAAAGTAAACGAAAAAGATTTTTCTTCGTCACACAACAAAGCTGTTGCCGGTTGTTACGTGTTATCCTATTTTTATACTTAACATTAATAATTTGATTTCGATCGGTAACACAAGAAGATAAGGAAGTAAAATTTAACTGATTACAAACATCGCCTTTTAGAGAAAACCCTTTAACATGTACAACTTCTTTACCTAAGTGGGTTTGATATGCATAGCATTTTGGACCTGTTGAAGAAAACAAAGTAATCCAATCACCTTCGTCCAATTAATTGGTTAAATCTCCTAAAAAATTACCTGTTTTTACTTCGTTGTAATTCGACACGTCACACACAAATATAAAACGCGTTTACCGAGTTTATCGATTAACTCAAAAAGTTTAAGACGTACATACGCTGTCACAAAACATGCAATAATTACATTTCGACTGTTTAATGTGGTCGTCGCAGCTTCTGTTTTTTTGGACGTACACCTAACAACATCCTCGGAAAGAAAATCTAAACCTGTAACTTCCTTACTAAACTCAACAACTCATCATAATCGTTTATAAATTCAACAACAGTATTATTTTCATAGAGCATTGAGTGATGTTTTTGACACAGTACGAAGACCTGGATTTTGTTTAATATTTTGGTTATCCAAATAAAATTCCTTCGTGTTCCTCATATTGCTTAATATAATCGTTCAACTTTGCCTCGTCAACCTTACCATTTTCATCTAAACACGAAGAGGGTATACCGCTACTTTCATTTTTTTTTTTTTTTATAAATTATCAACATAACCACCAAACATTTTCTCCTTACGTTTATAATCGTATATTTCGATTTACTTCAACCACCTCGTAACCCTTTCTCTATCGCTACATTGATCTCTACACTCGTCCACGTACCAATAAGCATACGTTGATCCCTACTGTGACTACATTGCACACATTTCCCTTTTGCACACGCAAAACACAACGGAAATAATAATTTACCGTTCACACGAACAGGTAATACTGCAAAATATAAATCTTGTGGTGGTAAAATACAACATTTTATTAATTCAAACACATTACTTAATAAAACCGAATTACATTCTTGTCCCAATAAAATCGTTGATGACCAACAGGAAATTTTTTTTTTTCACAAACGGGTATAAAGATGTAACGTAGTAGTCGTACATAAGAAATTGGCGAATCAACATCGGTCTGTTTATATAAATAAACAGGTGACACGCGACCGTCGTACAGACTGTCACGTGATTCCAAGGGTAAATGAACGCTTAATTCGTTCCTCCCCCCGTCTAATTGCTTCTTCGTTTTTTTTTTTAACATCACTGTTTTTCTTATTCACGCCTCCCCCATCCCTTTTGTCACTCTATCCTAAATAGTTATAAACACTACTCTCTTTTTTCTTACACTTATTACTATTTGTCTTTCTTTTTGGTTTTTTATTTTTTTTATTTTCGCCCATATTATATATTCTATACTTATCTATTACATAAAACGTTATTACATTTTAGGGCTAGGGGCCTACTAGAAACCTTAAAAGCCTTTTTATTAATACCCCTAGTTTACATATTTAAATTGTTTATCTTGTGTAATCGGACCTATTTTTACTGAGTTAAAAAGATAAAAAGAGGAAATACTATTATATAGAAATCTAAAAGTAAAGGGATAACTAAACGTAAATGAAAACATGGTAAAGCTTGGCCAAAATATGTTGCCACAAAATCTGCCATCATATTTTGCTCAAAATACATGCAGCAAGAGCTATTTACAACAAGAGAAGTTATAACAACTGTAAAGTAAATTATATGAATATATATATGATATTATCTAATTGATTAGTTATGTTGAATTTGTAGGAAGTATTTCTTTGATTTTGTTTTAAAAAGTGTTGTATGATTCTATGTTTTTTATTTTTGTATCAAGGAGGTCATTCCAAATATCGACTCCTTTGTTGGAACGAGAGTGTTTAACATAGTTTGTTCTTTTATAAGACTTGTGAAGTTTGGATGCATTTCTTGTGTTGTGGTGATGAATTTGATTATTTGTAACAAAATAATTTGTAAATACTTCTGGCAAGTTCTTTAAGTGATGGTATTGGAACATGAATAAACTAGTTAGATAATCATTAAGTTTACTCAAATTCAATATTTCTAGGTTTCTAAATATTGCTTCAGTGTGTTCAAAGTAAGACTTAAATGTTATTAAGCGTACAATTTTCTTTTGTATATTTATTAATTTTTGAATTCGCTTTTTGTATGTGTTACCCCAAAGTAGATTGCCATAGATTAGATATAGATAGACTAAAGCATAGTAGATTAGTTTTAGAGAATTTAGATTTATGAAATGGCGTATTTTTTCTATAATTCCCGTGGATTTAATAACTTTCTTAGTTATCAAATCTATGTGATCTTTCCATGTTAAACATTCATCGATAATGATACCTAGAAATTTAGTGCTTTTGACTTGCTTGATAGATTCATTGTTTATGGAAATTGTTACATCTTTCTGTTTTTTATTTGGGGATCTAAATAAAACAAACTTCGTTTTTGCTGTGTTTATGGATAGTTTGTTAGTATTCAACCATTCAGCTATTTTGTTTATTTCGATTTGAAGAATTTCATTTAGTGTTTTAAGGCAAGAGTGACTGTAAAATATATTTGTGTCATCAGCAAATAATAAAATTGAAACAATTCTACTGCAATTCTGAATATCGTTTATATATAAAAGAAATAGAAGCGGCCCAAGTATTGATCCCTGAGGGACACCAGTCAATATCGTCATTTCTTTAGATTTTACTTGGTTATATTTCACAATTTGCTTTCTGCTTTTTAGATAATTTTTAAACCAATTTTGTGTTACCCCCCTGATTCCATAGTATTCTAGCTTCTTAATCAGAATCTCGTGATCAATAGTGTCAAATGCCTTTGATAAGTCAAGAAAAATACCCATGGTGTATTCTCCTTGATCTATTGCTTTTTTAATTTTATCCACAAGTTCTATTATTGCATGTTCAGTTGATCTATTTTTTCTAAATCCGTATTGATGTTTTGATAGAATGTTGTTTTTTTCTACAAATTTAATCAGTCTTTTGTACATTAGTTTTTCTAGTAGTTTAGAAAAACATGTGAGAACTGATATTGGTCTATAATTCTCGAATTTGTTATCTTCATTTGCCTTGAAGATTGGCGTTACTAAAGCTATTTTCAATTGTTCGGGAATAATCCCAGTTAGAAATGTTAATTAAAATTATTTATATGTTCACATTAAATATACGTGTAAGTGGTTTTGAAATTTCTTTATCAATACGTTTCATTATTCTGGCACTCAGACCATCATACCCAGGACTTTTATTTGGATTCATATTTTTTATTTCAGTTTCAACTTCATATTCAGTAACTGGATCAAGAAACATACTATTTGGGTTGTTGTTAGTAAGATATTTTTCAAATGTAGTATTTGAATTATTATTAATTTTCCTTGCAAGCTCAGGCCCTATATTTACAAAATAATTATTAAATTTGTTAGCTATCTTGATGGGATCATAAATGGTATTTGATGAGTTAGCCTCAATAAACTCTTTTGGTAGCTCTTTATTTTTCATACGTTTATTATACTTGTTTGTATTTAATTAGTTGTTCTTCATAATACATTTTCTTTGATAATTTTATTACATGATTCAGTTTGTTTTTGTATTTTTTGTATGAGATTTCATTCCTCTTACTAGGATGTAATAAGTATTTTTTGTAAAGTTTGTGTTTTTTCTTAACTGATTTTAAAATACAGTTCGTCATCCATGGATTTTTGGTTTTATCAATATGTTTTTTAACCACTTTTGTTTTGAGTGGGAAGTTTGCCGCATAAGTTGTTGTAAATAATTTTGAAAATTTAGTAAAGGTCTCTTTGGGATCGTTGTCAATAAGTACACTTTCCCAGGATATGTTTTTAATTTCATCTGTAAATAGTCTAATATTCTCATTATTGATTATTCTTTTAGTATAGTTTCTCTCACCAGTACCTTTGGTATTTTTCTGATAGGTATTCAAATTACTAATATGCACTATTGGTAGATGGTCTGAGATATCATTAAAAATAATTCCATTTATACTTGTATCAAGTTTATCAATATTGTTTGTGAAAATATTGTCAAGAAGTGTGCAGTATGTTCGGTAATTCTGGTTGGTTTTGTAATAAGTGG
The DNA here is from genome assembly GCA_035771165.1 of Paragorgia papillata. Classification (NCBI taxonomy): domain Eukaryota; kingdom Metazoa; phylum Cnidaria; class Anthozoa; order Scleralcyonacea; family Coralliidae; genus Paragorgia; species Paragorgia papillata. Next base: position 222,977 of record JAWNZC010000051.1, read on the forward strand.
ATAATAAGAAGATTTGCATAATCACAAGATTCTGATTTAAGTAAGTCAATATTAAAGTCACCCATAAGATAGCAAATTTTATTTTCTCTGTCAATTTTGTTCATTATTTCATTCATTGCATTTTCAAATGTTTCAATTCTATTATTTGGTGGTTGATAGATTACTCCGACAATTATATTTTTACCAGCGGATGTGATTATTTCTATAAAAATTGATTCAATGATGTCTTCTAGATTAACATTTAAGTCTTTACGGGTTTTATATTGTACTTGTTCAGTAACATATATGCCAACTCCACCACCTTTTTTATTAGTTCTGTTTAAGCCTATATATTCATAACCTTCTAATTTAAAATTTTCATTGTTACCATCATTTAACCAAGTTTCTGTTAAGGCTATTATTTGAAATGGTTCATTCAGTGAATTAAGTAAATGTTTAAAATTGTCGAATTTATTTGCAATACTCCTGATATTCAAATGAAAAAGTGAAAGATGATTTTCCGAGTTTATTTCTGTCGTTTTTTCTTTGAATTCGCTTGGTAGGTAGTAATTACAGTTTATTGTGTTCATATTAAAGGCAATATCCAAATTTTCATTATTTCCACATGATGCTGTATCGTTGTTAAATTTAAAGGGGTTGAATTTTAGCTGATTTAGTCTATCCATATCACTTTGAGAAAGATTTTTTTCACGTACATCAAATTCGTCGTCTATTAGTGTTTGAAATGGTAAGGAGTCCTGTAAACATTTTTGGCATCAATCAATTTTCTTATTGTCAATATTGAAGTTAGCCTCAAGTGATTTTACGCATGCAGACGCAGCATGAAACAAATTATGACATGTCATGCATTGAAGATAGTTTATATTTTTTCCAATCGTTTTAAGACAGGAGGAACATTTCCTAGTAGAATTATCTAACTGTGGCATTAGGGTAGTCATGTTTACTACTATCTTGCATTAAATGTTAATTTAAGAGTATATATAACTATAAGGATACGATATTTAAGGCTAGCTTCTGATGCGTGAAACTTGATCCCGTGCAAAAATTCATGTCGGCTTAAAAACTTGACCATCAATGTAGAGTTTGTCTCTGACCATTTTGACTTTTTTCCCAGCTGCGTTTGCTTTTTTTTAGTTCAGGGTAGATACTTTGTCTGATTCTTGCAATTTCTTCGGGAAACTGCTCCGAAATGCCAATTCCTGACCCTTTTAGCTTCCTTGCATTCAGTCTTATATCCTCCCAGTCTTGATAATAGTTGAATTTGGTGAAGATTGGTCGCGGTTTGCCATCTGTTTCCCGTTTCTTCCCTAAACGATGAGATCGGTCGACCTTTACAATTGTTGCCGCGTTTTCCATTCCCATTTTTTCTTCCAGTATTTCGTGAATGATCTTCGTCGTATTCTCTTTTTCCTGTTCTCCAATGTTGTAAAAGATTAAATTGTCACGCATTAACCTCGCTTTGAGGTCAATGACGCTATTTTTTAACTTGGCATTTTCCATTTCCAATTTTTCAAGACACTCTGTTGTTTCCTTTTCTACCTTGATTTTCCTCTCACTTTCGTTCTTCATATCGGTAATTTCGTTGTGCGCATATTCGATTGAGTGCTTGACTTCGTTTAATTCTGTTTCCATGTTTATAATTCGGTCTTCAATGTGTTCGAGCTTATCAAGCTTCTTGCTCATTATTTCCATCAAGGCGTGGATATCTTCTAGATTAATATCCTTCTTGGTTTCTTTATCCTCCATCTTCTTTGGTGAATCACTTATTTCATATAAATATTAATAAACTGCGGTAAAATTCCACATATCTATCTCGTTCTGCAAAATATCCATGGTCATCAGTCAACATACAACGTTTGTGTATAAATTTAACTATATCGCTTATCTTCATACGATCTAGATCTTGTTCTATAAGTTGTTTTAAAGAATTAGCAAACTTTGCACATTTAAACCAAAACAATTCATCTTCATCCTCATCTTCTTCCGTTCGTACAACATCGTAAGCAAATGTTTTCAGTTTCAAAAAATTCATACCAAAAATTAAAATAAGAAGAGTTAACAATACATATATATATATTATATATATATACCGAGAATTGACTGTAACAGAGTGGTTACAGAACTTGTCAATGGTTTTAGAGCGCTCAATACCATTACCGGTAGAGCGGATAATATTTATTTATTCGGTAGACTTCCTGTGCTACTCGGAGTTTCACGCAGTAAAGCGATCGTCAGGCAACTGACAGATCTGGTGAAAGAAACGATCCGAACTATTCACCAAGTGCAGACATGAAACACGATACCTAATATCACACTGTAAATAGAGAGTAGCTTCCGGCATCTCTATTTAACGGAATCAACGGAATCAACGGAATCGAGGGAATCAACGGAATCTGCCGGAAATTTGGTTAATCGCTTACTAACAAACGGTTAATAAAATACATTTATTTACGTTTATTAGCTGAGACTGAAACTGATCGGTCGTCGATACTTCAAGTAAGGTTATTGGATTAGACATATACGTACATATATACGCGTAATTGTTGAAAGAGATTTTATATTTTTGATTGCTATGATTGCGCAAATATACGTGTCTCATTTTAAATTTACTAAGTGTTAAGTCGGACACAACGGAACCTGTGGGTTGATTAACAGAAAAAGATTTTCGATTTTTAACTAAGGATCATAGCAAAACAACCTTTTGAAGCTTGGTTAAATGTAAATAAAAAAATCAGGGGTCTTCATTTATAAAAATATAAATACACAAGTGCTCTGTCTGTTGAACTCATTCTTTGAATTATAAACACGGGTATTTTTATTAAGATGATTACATTTAGCGTTTTCCGCACGTAGAAGGTACTATTGCGTCATGGATTGCACAAATGCAACAAATAAATTGTTGATTGGATATTCCACACAGACAACGGATAGTTATATTGGATTTTAACCATACAGTTGCCTAAGTGAACTAAAGCTTGCAAAAGCTCGAAGCTTCAACATATATATGAATTAGATCATATTAAACATTCACGCATGTTTTTGACTATGCTATAAAACACATCTTTGAAATATTGTGCAATTTTTTAAAATATAAATCTTATATCCCTAATCCCCTAGTAAATAAAGGCATGTAAGAAAGACGGCCACACTACCCCTCAAAATCAGGTCTTCCTGGAGGAGTTTGGGTTTTGGTCGAGTATCGAGGGTTGCAAGCCGAGGGTCGTAAAATACGCTAAAATTTACGCACATAATTTCCTACTAGCGGCACAAATAATATTTAGGCGGAAGATATACATGTTTTGGACATTTCATGCGCGCGGCAAAGGTGTTTACTCGGCACTGATGACAGGAAATATTTAGTAAATTTGTCTACAAAATTTTATTACAAAATTTATTTGTTGCATTTGTGCAATCATGACGCAATAGTATACCTTCTACGTGCGGAAAACGCTAAATGCAATCGTCTTAATAAAAATACCCGTGTTTATGATTCAAAGAATGAGTTCAACAGACAGAGAGAATTTGTATATATATATATATATATATCTTTATAAATGAAGACCCCTGATTTTTTTATTTACATTTAACCAAGCTTCAAAAGGTGGTTTTGCTATGATCCTTAATTAAAAATCGAAAATCTTTTTCTGTTAATCAACCCACAGGTTGTGTCCGACTTAACACTGCGCAATCATAGCAATCAAAAATATAAAATCTCTTTCAACAATTACGCGTAATATGTACGTAATATGTCTAATCCAATAACCTTACTTGAAGTATCGACGACAGATCAGTTTCAGTCTCAGCTAATAAACGTAAATTAATGTATTTTATTAACCGTTTGTTAGTAAGCGATTAACCAAATTTCCGGCAGATTCCGTTGATTCTGTTGATTCCGTCGATTCCGTTTATTCCGTTGATTCCGTTAAATAGAGATGCCGAGTAGCTTCACCAGATCTGTCAGTTGCCTGACGATCGCTTTACTGCGTAAAACTCCGAGTAGCACAGCAAGTCTACCGAATAAATAAATATTATATATATATATATATGTATATGTATATATATATATATATACAAACGAGCACGTGTGATTTTGTTCACGGAATGTCGTAAAGTGCTCAATACCATAAAGGTAGAGCGAATATAGTATAGTTTAAGTGGGCTTACCTCAAAATGTTGAGTATCGCAACTGTCAGTTTCACGCGGGGCGATGAAAACTGACAGTTGCGGGGCGTGAAACTGACAGTTGCGACACTCAACATTTTGAGGTAAGCCCACTTAAACTATACTATATATTACTATATATATATATATGTATAAAACAATAAACCTTTTTAGTAGTGTAATTCAAGAGTGAATTATGGCAAGAACACAACGCGGTGGTTATTTCCGGGGTATACTAAGACAACGAGGAAAGAAAACAAAAAGGTGGAAAACTAACAGCAAACGTCACAAATAAAATCCTCTCGCAGGTTGTAAACGGAACAAAAATGTTTGAAAATATGATCGGGACAAATTATAAAAAAATTAAAAAACGTATAGTTAGAAAAAATCAAAAAGGGGGTATAGCTACACCTCTTCTATGGAATCGTTATGGTAATAGGTATGGAATAGGTATAGAGACCAATTCCTTAAACAATAAAAAATAAATAACACAAATTCGTTTCTATTTCTCTCTATTTGTTATAATTTTTTTTAAACAAAAATACATTTCCATTTTTTTCTCTAATCACAGTTTTTTAATTAAAAAAAACCTCCAACATAATATTATCCAAAAATAATATTATTAAATATATATTGGTTCAAATCTGACGATAAAGTTCGTAGTTTTTTTATACTGCAACTGTACAAATCTTTTTCTTTACATGATTTAATATATAAAAAACTGTTTTATCAGTACAAGTGATAAAACGCAAACCCATCCTTGACTGAGATTTGATTCATACTAAAAAATACAAGCTTTTATACAATTTCAAATTCTCCTTGTAACTCATGTTCGCAAAATACGTAATACTTAAAATCAAAACCATATTTCCCCTTATCACAGGGTACAAAACATACGTCTGGTATATATGTATATATAATTTCATGTTTTATTTGCACACAACATATTTTCTTCTTTCCTACAAATTTTAATACAATATACTGTGTTCTATTATTTGATTTAGTAACAAAATCATGTAAAATATATTTACATTTACGTCGTTTAAAAAGATGATATAATGTTACATATACTCCGTTCTCTTCCCATTCGTCAGTCTCGTGGTTCATCTCTGTTCATGTCTTTAACTTTAAATTAAATTTTTTTTCATAAATCACTCTCTTGTTCATGAGGTGATCGGTATTAAACATTTTATCATCAAATGTATAGTAATACCCACGGACAGGTCCATAATAATCCTCTTTATCAGTCACCAGTTCATCAAATATAAGACGCTGTTCTGTTTCACCATCAAATAAAGTAGACGCTTCACTTTTACGCAGTATAAGCGATATGCCTGGATATCAACAGGTGAAAGATAATTAGCTTTTTCAACCGTTTCCCCCATTCTATTCAATGTAAAACTGCCGTCGTTGTGTCGTATTCGAATCTACACTTCTTGCGTCTTATTTATAGCCGCAAAAATCAAATTTCAGCCGCCCACGCACTCCATTGAAAGCAGCTCAAACACGAAATTTTATTTTCTTCAAAATCCTTATACACACAGCCCACGCAATCACTGAGTGTTGACACTATTCGTGCTGTGTAAATTAATTAAGATCGATTACAGTGTTTGCGCGCCGATAAATCGTGTTTTTACAATTTTTTAATTTTTTCGTAAATAATACGAAAAGATAACATCTGTCATCGATTACACTGTTGCGCCTGATTATCATTTTTTTCTTCAAAATAATACATATTTTCGTAAATAACCCCGCGATATAACTGTTGCGCAAACATTTCATTCTCACAAACGCTCGTTTCTCCTCATCCTTTTTAATCGTTTCGTATAAAACATACGTATAAAAAACTATACACCAGACTATTACCCGCTGCGACACCAATCCAATTACAAATACGCGTATTCAAAAAACTGTTTGATATTACACACACTATACTATAAATATATTAACACCCACCACATTGTTTGAAAAAAGATGATTTAATAATATATACGCAACGTATATTATTATACATATACCGTCTATATATTATGATTTAATGATACATATGATGTGTTCATTATCCATTTGTCGGAATCTGTCTCCAATAAATATTTATCTGTCTCAAAAATTCCTTCGCAAATACTTGGTACATATGTTGGGTTTTTTTCTGATTCGTCTCTCTCTTCAACACACATAATGACCTATTGCAATAGCGTAATCATAACCTCCCATGTATAACGTATAAAAATATTTAGCCTCAGGACTTGGGTAAACTCCAACTCTCCCTTTTGACAACTCTCAACAATTCTCTACTTGATAATAAATCCTTTGAACGGGTGTTGAGATAGACAGACCGGCAGATTTCACCACATCTATCACCTTAATACGTGTGCCAGGACATCTATTCAACAGTCTGAATTGCCTCGTATGCAATAAACCTAGCTTGATCTCTATTCATATTTACAGTTGGTTATAGACTGTTACTCAATGCAACTACACATGAAGTGTCTTATTTATATATACTTCCTTATCTTTCCACACTTTACCCCCAAAAAATAAATTTTTCACCAATAATAATCCGCACGCAAAAAAAATAACACACGGATTACTTTTCACCCAATAACATCATATAATTCACAGGTAAAAACACGCTCATCAACATGGTAATGTGGTGTGCTAGAACGAACAATATTTTCCTATTTCCAAAATATAGTCATACTCGCCCTGATATAATGTATAAAAATATTTATCCGCAGGGGTTGGGTAAATTCCTTCAGTATTCACTGCTTCAAAAATAAAACGTGTACCAGGCCATCTATCCAACATAGACGGTATTCGTGCGTATACAATAAACTTTGCTTGATCTCTATTCATGTTTACAAATTGCGTATACACTATATGATCACTCAATACAACGTGCAACTGTATTATACGAGTGGAAAGAAACCGTGTCTTATATACATCCTTCAACACTTTACCCCAAAAAAATAATTATACAATTCCGTAATAATAATCTGCCAAAAAATACACGGATTATTTTTTTTTGCAACCCAATATAATTTTTTGCAACATCATATAATTCATGACGTCAGACAAAAACACTCATTCAATGTCATGGCGTCACGCTAGAAGGACCTCCGCGCAACACAAACAAAACATTGCGCAAAGAAATAATTTTATTTTTATTTTGAAAAAAAATTATTTTGAACCATTTTTCACGTCGTCAACAACAGAAGGTGGAACGATAAGTGACATCACCACACTCTTATATATCCAAAACGGATACACTAAGAGTCACTGATACCGTCACTTACGCTTTCATTTCCTGTTTGTGATGACGTCAACAAAACTTTTTTTTCCATAAACGGAAACCCAACTGGTTTTTGCTCACCCCCCGAAATGAAAAAAAAACAAAAAAACTTCTGTGATTGGGTAACCAATTAAAATGAAATGATGTGACTGGTTTAGAGCTCGAGCCAGTCTCCAACATAAAAAAAATATAATATACTATTGCACGGCGCCCTATATTGGATAAAGCTCTTAAACTCTAGACAAAACTACCATGTCCGATAGTTATTTTAATATTTGGTATATACATACGCACCTGGCTGACCGTAATTTCCATCTTTCTTGTCGACCACAAAGTGACTTAATGTCTTCCTTTCATAATTACAAATGACTGATTCAACGTCCTCTTCACGCAATAACAGCAAAAAGTGAGGTAAAACAGCACTCCGGAGAACCAAATAACACGGGAATCTGTTAAGAACTTCGACAACATTGAATGTGTTTGTAATTCCCGCGTGAAACTGGTGGATGTTGCGCGTTGAATTACAAATACCCAGGCGTTTCTCGACATTTCGAGTATACTAAAGAGCCATGACCTTTGTGAAAGTGTATTGTTGTCTGGACAACATTTTCTGATATTAGTTTGTTCTTCTCAGATGTCGTCAAATTGTCATGACTTCATCTGTAGCTTCTTTCTTCTCGACAGTTTCATATATTGACTTGAGGAGCCCTCTCCAGTTCCACTCTGCTGCTGAAACTGTAATGAAATGTGTGGGGCATCCTTTTTGGCGAATTGTAACCATAAGCCTGCAAATACATCGCAGTACCACGAAGGTTTTTAAAAGCTATAAATGTTCTCCCATACCTCAAGGCTGTGATACGTCATCCGTTGCATGTTTTCAATAGTCAATCCTGGAGTTTTTCTTGCTTGTCTGAAATATACCCCTATACATCTCTTCAGTTGAATCTGTTCTTTGATGAGAAGCAAGAATGCTAGGTAAATATGATCATTTCGGAATTTTGGGTCTGCATTCATGACATGGTGACGACAGTAAACCACAAACCCCATGTTCACTCGTGTAGCAAGGCATGTACTGAGATACCCCCCAACTCCATAGGGGAAAAGGTGTGGAAAACATTTTTCTTCAAGGTGAATATCTTGTTTCCCATTCTTAAACTTCCCATATTCTGCAGTTGCAATAGATACATTCATTTTTTCATCCACTTTTTTGCATTCTTGTTTATTTTCTCCTGGAGTACACTCACCATAGACTGGGCTTGTTCTTCACTTGGTAAAGTTTCTTTCAGAATACTTTCACTTTGATTTGATGGTTCAGTTTCTGCCTCATTACTATAGTATAGTTTATCCTCGACTTCATTGAAATTAATGTATGGATTAAAATCATCTATTTCCTCATTTAGAACGTCATTGTCGATTTCATCAACGAAATCATCTTCAAAATCTTCTTTGGTTTCTATTTCAACTATTAGAGAAGCAAGCTTGTTCGCTACTGTTGCAGCGTCTGTATCTTCCTGATATTTGTTGCACATAAGAGTAGTATATTGCTGTTGAATCTGTTCTTTGTCTGCTGGATCAATCACATCTTCGTCATCTTTGTTTCCACTGATTACCTTTTCAAGCATGACATCAATGTCTACCTCTTTATCTTCAATACCTTCATTATGAAGGTCTTCCTCAGTGTCGTCTTTATCTCCTGTTGTTGTGTTAGCCTTTATTGATGTATTCTTGTCTTCACATTTTTTTAACTTTTCCCAATTCGTATCTGGCTCACTAATAAGATTATCAATTTCACCCCCAATTTATTTTTTAATGTTTTCATCAATTTGTTTTCTTGGAATAGAAATGTTCTCAAACTGAAGAGCATCAATGGCAATTTGTCTTTCAAAGTGATGTAACAGTGATTCGTTAAGTTCCAAACCTTCAAATAAAGGATTGTTTTTCTTCAGCCAGTGGAAATAAAATGCTATTTTCTTCTTGTCTATGATTTCATAGAAGATATGTCCATCATAGCGGAGCTTCCTCTTGAACTTGACAGCTAGAAGTTGCTGTTTTCTTGGAATGATGTTTGTTAGAGTTTCGACCACATCGGCAGAGGTCATGATTAGATTTCCTCTCACCTTGATTTTGTTAGCTCTGTTCTTTCCTTCAAGGTAAGCAATTCTTATGAATGGAATGACAAGCTTGATAATATGTTGCTCCACACAACGGGCATAAATGATGTTGAAAACGCTCACGTTCATTCAACTTCTCAGGTTTTATTTCAGTTAGTCTCAACTTTTGCACTATAACAGACATCCATAATCCTACAAATCATATGTTTTTTTGTTTTTCGATTTTTTGAAAATGTTGTTTTAATATTTTTGCATGTTTTATAACTGCTTCAAAAACAGCATGATATGTGAACTCTAAAACCGAAAAAAAAATTTGAAATATCGTTATTCAATCAAAAGTTATAACGTTTTGAAATTTGAATTTTCGCCATTTTGTTTCTATAAATAGCTAAAAATGGCTGAAAATTGAAATTTCAAAACGTTATAACTTTTTATTGAATGTTTTCTTCGGTTTTAGAGTTCACATAACATGCTGTTTTTGAAGCACTTATCAAACATGCAAAAATATTAAAATAAAACTTTCGCGGTAAACATGTGACGTCATTTTCCCGCTAAAAATACAAAAATTCGAAAAATAAAAAACATAGGATTTGTAGGATTATGGATGTCTGTTATGGTGCAAAATTTGAGACTAACTGAAATAAAACCTGAGAAGCTGAATGAACGTGAGCGTTTTCAACATCATTTATGCCCACCATGCAGTTTGTTCAACTGCACCATGTTCTTGTCATCAACCTCTTCTTTAAGCTTTTCTATAAAAGCTGCAGGAAAGGTCATAACACTCATAACGACTCTGGCTTTTTATTGGATCCTTCTTTGATTTTACACTTTTCTGGCAGACATTGTAAATATAATATTTACCATCCATATCCATACACTTATCTGTAAACTTACAATATTTTTGCTGTTCTTTAAGAAGTAGGTTTTCAGCATTGTATGTACATATTTTCTGAGATTTAAATTCATAGCAAACACAGCAGACTCTTTCGAAGCCTGTGTCTCTCTCGAAGTCTTTTATCTTACTTTTCGTCTCGAAGATTTCATATATGCTGAGTGCTTATCTCTTTGTTTTGCTTTGTCTTCTTGTGACATGGTTGCTGTATTATATGTCATTCTGTCTTTGGCTTTTGCATTTTCATTTTCTTGCACTTTCTGCCGTAGTGATATGGTTGCTCTATTATCTGTCATTCTGCATTTGGCTTTTGCATTTTTTTGTACTTTCTGGGCTTGTGACATGTTTGCTCTGTTATCTGCCATTCTGTCTTTGGCTTTTGCTTTTAGAGCTGCTTTCTGGGCTTGTGACATCGTTGCTCTGTTATCTTGCATTTTGTCTCTTATCTATGCGTTTTTTCTGCTTTGTTCACCTGTGACATGTTTGCTCTTGCTTTAGCTCTCCACTCTTTACTTTGTTGCAGTTTCTTCTTTACTTTTCCCTTCTCCATTTCCTCCATAGATAGATAACTTTATTTTACCTCGGATTAATGAAGCTGGTTAGGCCTCTAGCAAATACATGCTAATATGCTGAGAAATTTAGAAATAAATAACATGTTATATCTAATAATATCCTAATACATAATAACACTAAAACATTGGCAATAAATTACCAAAATATAAATAAATCTAAGTTATTATTAATTAAATTTTAAATTTTTAATTGCGGTTAAGTTTTTCCCTGTCGTAATGTTTCTAATTTCATCAGGTAAGGCACTCCATTCCTTACTTGCTCTATAAATTGTTGATTTTAGGCCGTAACGTGTGGTGTTAATCGGAGGTAACACTAATTTGTTCATGCCTCTCAAATTCTTAGTATTGTCTCTCAATTTAAACATATTCGTAATGTAACTAGGTAATTTATTATTTAGTGCGTTGAATACGATATTTAAGATCTCCTTTACGTCGATCATCTAACGTGCCGCCAATACGACTAGCTAAATCTTGGTAATCGGTGCCACATATCTCAAGGCTCTCTCGTTCAGTTTTTTCAAGGAGACGGGCCAGGAGACGCACCAGGAGACGGGCAAGGAGACGGACCAGGAGATGGGCAAGGAGATGGGCCAGACGGACCACCAGGAGACGGACCAGACGGACCAGGAGAGCAAGGAGACCGACCGGGAGACGGATCAGGTAACGGACCAGGAGACGCACCAGGAGACGGGCAAGGAGACAGGTAAGGAAAGGAGGCTGGACGGGAGAGGCCTCATGAGCAATAACCTCCCTTAATTGCAGTGCATCTATCAGACGGGCAAGCGCCTTTTCAGCGGTCGCATGGTCAGTTTTTCGCCTTTCGTCGATGTCATAGGCTTTCTCGATAATTTTTTCTGCAAATTCTGTTGATGCATAATGGTTGTTTGCAAGACGATTGGCAAAATTTATCACATCATCCACGTTTTTATCGACTTTCTTGGTAAACTCTTTGTGTTTCTTGATGGCATGTACCACAGCTTCAACAGTGGCTGGGTTCTCATCGTTCAATAAAAACAATTCTTGCTTTTTGAGCAATAAATTTGCTTGTTTCACCTCTCTCGTAAAAAGCAAAAATGGTGTTTTTTCAATTTCATCCAGCGCCTCTTGGTAGCCTCTTGTTTTTCTGTCTAGGTCCATCTTGCCACGGTTTTCGTCGTAGGGGACTAGGAGGCGTGCTTGCATGTTTGCAGTTTCATGTGTTCCAAAGCTGGCCAGTGAGGGTAGCCCCTCATCTTTGCCCAAACCAGATCTCCTTCTTTCAGTTCCTTGGTTGACATATTCATTGATTCATATATCCTTGATTCCTCTAGTCTCCCTCGCAGCCGTTGTTAGGGTCGGTCCCAAACTCACTCCTATAATGCTTTTTTCCAGTAGGTCCCTTTAAATGTCTGACAAGCTTTGTGAATTGCTTTCCACAACCTTTACATGTTGCTTTGTTTTGAAGAGATGGTTCTGGAGACTTTGCTTCTATTGAAATGTCTTCCTTCATACATGTAGATCCAAGGACCTCATACTTGTTGGAAGACTTAACCTGCTTGCTACAAATTATATCTTCTGTTTTAGGTAAATCTCCACTCCGCTTCCTAGCGTTTTTACCTTTCCCTCCAGAATTTATGATTGCCTGACTTATTGAAATCTTCATTCACGTTTTTCTTATTCTTCTTATAGAAATCCTCTCTCATTATTTACCTGTTCTTGTGCCTTCTTTTCAGCATCGTCTTGCTTTCTTTTCTGCTTCTGAAGCTTCTCAACCAGCCCAACCTTTCTTCTTTCATCCTCCTTACCGGTAATGACCAATTTTGATTTCTTTGTCTGAAGATCATTACTTTCCATCTTCCTCTTCTGTTTTTTCGAACTTCCTTGCAGTGGTTTAAATACGTCATTCCATGTTCTATCCTCAGCTGGAAGCTGCATTGACTTTTCAACTTCCTGCTTCAAGTAATTTTGAATCTCATGTTTGATATCACTTTCCTGCTTGTTAGTCTTCTCTCTATGCTCTATAATCTTAGATTGATAAGCTGGAGAGATACGAGCCTGCCTGCCTCCGGCTAGACTAAGTTTCTGCTCTACATACCTGGGCAGGGGGACTTCGCCCTTAGGTAGCTTGCCACTCAGCAGTTGGAATGAAGGTTGGTATATATGTCTTTGCCCTCTTGGTGTACATGAAAATACAGTGGAACCCCGCCTTACGGCCACCTCGTTAATACGGTCACCTCATTAATACGGCCACTTTTTTTTGTCCCGGCAAAACGCCAATACATTTCCTTATAAAAATACCCCGGTAATACGGTCACCCCGTTAATACGGCCAACGGCCACATCGTAAAATCCCAACGTTAATAATCACCCCGTTTATACGGCCACTCCAACCAAACGTGCATTCTAAAATCTAAAAGACAGACAAGTGGAAACGGAAATATATCTTGAAACAAAAGACTCGCACCTCGAGACTTAATTTTAATTGAAATTAAAGTGTCTGTGACATGTCATGTTATAAAGTTTCAGATAAGCAGCAAAGTTTTCAACATGGTTTACTTTTCTTCTTACTATTTCCTTCTTGCTTTGTGTGTCTTTTTCTTGTTTCATCTCTTACAGAAAGATTATTTTCAATGTCGAAAAGGTTCTTTAGCAGTTTGATGTATCTTTCCTGTCCCGAAAATCTGTAAACGCAGGGAACTTCCATGCCATATCCGCCACCTCGGTTTACAGCTTTTCCCACAACTTCAACTTCAGCTTTACTGTCTGTCTTTGTTAGGAAATGTTGGACAATCCCCGTCCCTTGTTTTGTGCTTGCTAGAGCCCTTGGTATGTGGCCAACCACGTGTCCATCTCTAATCACTACAATAGCATTCTTGTCATGCTGATTTTTTGGCTCGTGCTGTAACCCCAGGACTTCCCCAATCTCGATCTCCCAGTTATCTTTATACGCATGATATCCCCTAATCCAAGATGGGACTTCGATTTCATTCAAACTTGAATCCAACATAGCATGAGAAACCAGAACTGTTGCCTTTCCTGTGTCCTGAAACCCCCGGGGCATAAGTTTGTGGCCGATGTAAACAAAAGTGTATGGTTTCAAAATTTGACAGGTGAGTGGGCAGCGCAGATTCAGTCACATTTAGGAGCATTGATTCAAGTGAGAAATTTAATTTCTTGTCATGTCATCCACAGGCAAACGAAAACGACAAGAGCTTGATTTGAAAACACGCTTTGAAGTGATTAGATTTAGCGACGCTAATCCTAAAGAAAGCACGAGAAAAATCGCAGAAAAATTTAATTGTGGAAGAACCCAAATTCAGAGTGTTTTACTAAAGAAAGATGAGATCCTGAAGGCCTTTGAGGCTAATGGTAGCAGTAACACAAAAAGATCGAGGGGGGCGAAGAATGAAGAAGTCGACAATGCATTACTGGAATGGTTCCAGAAGGCTAGAACTAAAAACATGCCTATTTCTGGGCCTATGCTACAAGAAAAGGCCATGCAAATTGCCAAAGCTTTAGATGTGTCCCCGGGCGAACTTAAAGCATCGAACGGATGGCTCGACCGCTTCAAAAATAGAAATGGTATTAAGGCTAAATTCATTTCTGGAGAAGCGGGGGATGTGAACGAAGATACGGTCGACTCCTGGAAGGAAAGGCTTCCAGATATCTTACAAGGACGAGCGCCAGAAAACATGGAATATGGATGAAACAGGCCAATTTTTTAGAGCCCTGCCCAACAAGTCCCTGGCAGATGCGTCTCGTAATTGTACAGGAGGAAAGAGATCAAAAGAGAGACTGAATTGTTATTGGCAAGTCGGCCAATCCAAGATGCTTTAAGGGAATTTCAGATAGATCGACATTGCCATGCCAATATTTCAGTCAACGCAAAGCCTGGATGGAAAGTGGTATCCTAGAAGAAATTCTCCAGAAACTAAATCGGCGATTAAAAAAAGATAATCGAAGAATCCTTTTGTTTATGGACAATGCCCCATGTCACCCTGAAGATCTCGAGGACAAATTCACACAGATTAAAATTATATTCCTACCCAAGAACACCACATCCCGTTTGCAGCCACTTGACCTCGGGATAATACAGACATTTAAACTCAAGTACTACAAACGCCTGTTAACACATGTAGTGAGTAAAATAGATGAATGTAGTTCTGCATCCGAAGTTTGCAAGTCTGTCGATGTTCTGCAGGCAATAAGATGGACTGCCATGGCATGGAACGATGTTTCAGAATCAACAATCGTTAAATTTGTTTGTTTTATCAAGGCAGGAATTTTAAATTCTGAAGGTGATGCTGATGCAGTGGAGGCGGCGAACAGTGATTTTGACCCTTTCGCTGAACTTGACAGTGAAGTTAACAATGTTGAAGACATGGCTAGAGAAACGAGTGGACCAGATGCTGTATCCATAAGAGAAACAGCATCAGTTTTTTTTGACCCACCAATTTGTCACAAACTACCAGACAATTGGGAAGATATTTTTTTTCGTCAAGTGGGCCAGGATCAAGCAGCTATTGACGACAATGACGAGGACAACGAGGCAAATGATGAAGGAGTTCAACAAGTTTCAGTATCAATACCGAAGCTGACCTCTTATCGAGAAGCAATAGCTAGCCTTGAGGACGTTTTGCGTTTTCTGGAGTCCAGGGGAAACTCTGATACAGCAAACGACCTCTCAAAAGTTATTTGCCAGACGCAAAGTGATTGGCTTGAACGCAAGAAAAGTCAATCAAAAGTCACAGATTTCTTTTTAAAATCCTGACGTTGTATATAGCTGTTGGTTTTTGCTTGTGAAATCCAGTTATGTTTATGTTTAGTTCTTATTTAGTTATGTTTGGGTCCGTTTAAATTAAATTGTTGTTTAGAAGTGCGATTGTAATAAAATCTGTCATGACATCACTTGAAAGAAAACAGCCATGAAATTTGACCCTACCCCGTTAATACGGCCACCCCGTTAATACGGCCAAATTGTTATGGCCCGTTGGTGACCGTATTAACGGGGTTTCACTGTAGTGTTCTGGGCTGTCGACTAGGTCAGTCAGGAACTGTGGAGGGTTGGCATCATTAGAAATACACCATCGCTCACCATTCCTGTATGGCAAATAATGCCATCCAATCTGTACTCCCACTTTCCATGTATGAATATAGTTTGAGGTGATATCAGAAGATTCATCTTCTTGTTTTCATTCATGCCCCTCTGTGCCTGCACCATCAAGATAGATGGAACCTTCACAAGCTTATTATGTCTTGTAAACCTTCCTGACTTGCACTTCTTGTCTCGTTTATGGTTAGAACTATCGCCATGAAAACAGCAATGTTCACATCTTTTTCCCTCACCAATGTCACGAGTTCTGCAGCAAAGTACATGTTCACCTCGTCCTCAAGGTTGACAAGGACATAGCCAGCTGGCAAATGAATCCTCAGCACATTATCGGTATGTTCTTTTCTGGAGGGAGAAATGTTACCTCAGGACTCCAGAATCTTCTGATCTCATGAATCTTCAACTGAAACATATCTTGAATCTGTTCTTGCATCAGTGGAATGAAATCTTCAAAAAATTCCATCACATCTTCCATTCTCCCTGCTTGGTAGTCTTTCCCACTAAATCTTCCCACTGCGTGTCTCAGGTATATGGTGGTTCTCAACTCTGGGACTCCGACAGATAAGAATATGTCCATTAGATACTCCTCTACCAGAATCTTGTTAGGGATTCTTATCAGCAGGTCGACTAATCCGGGGTGGTTTCTTAAAACCTGCACCAGAGAATTGACATAGCAGCTGTTGCTCTCCAACTGAAACCTGTTATTTCCAAGTAGAAGAGACAACACCTCTGCTTCAGACATGGTTGTTGGTTATTTATACTGCAGTTTGGGGGTGGTTGTTGTTGGTTGATAGTTTTGTGATATAAGTGTTCTGATTGTACTCTGCTGTAACTCCTTTTGTCAGGCTGAAAGTAAATTAAATGTAACAGCTACAAATAGGGTGTCAATATACTGTAATAATATACTGTAAACTTCTGATAACCCCCTCCCTTATAATTATCTGTCCTGAATATAAGCCCGCAAGCTTATGCATAGTACATATAATGTACATGCAAAATGACCTATTTTGAAAGGCAATATTTTCCTCCAACCATACTGTAAAGCCCTTAGAAAAAGTCCTTAGAAAAAAGATAAGGCACAGGCTTATTATGGGAAGTTTACAGTATGACAAAATAGTTCTAAAGGTACAAGCATGCGAGGTATGGAGGCATGACACTGACAGAAGACCAAGGATCAAGTTTAACCCTTTATAGTCCATTGGCCACTTTAATAATTTTATTCTGGCTAACGCCAGGCGATTTTATTCAGCATATAGGAAGGTCTTGGGCTATAAAGGGTTAAAATATGGTTAACCCCCCTGCCTTCTCTCTGAGTTGGAAAATTAAATAGAGCTCCCTATATATGGTCGATCACTCCATTATGCCCTTGCCTTAAATTAGTAAATACTGTATACCACTCCCTCTAATAAGCCCATTTTGACTTAAAATCAATAAGCCCCCTCTAGTCTAAACATTCTAATTCCAATATTAGAGAGATAGTTTATAAAATTAGAATGTTTAGTAATATGTATTCACCATTTGTGTACTCATCTACTGTATTTTTATTTGGTTAATTGCTTGATTTGAATGTTCATCTTTGCAGCTCGAGAAATGCATGCAAACCTTCTTGGCTTCACCTTCACCCTGTCTTGATGCGAAATTCAAATGATTATAATTACATAAATAATTAATAAAAACTAAAATTAATATATAAGCAAAAAATATTTAAAAATCATCAGTTTCTAGTCTGGATAAGTAAGTACTGCGAAGAACAGTTTTAAAATATATATAAGTCAAGTGCACTATAAATGCTTTTCCTTCAGAATGAAAATTATTCCACATCCGTATAGCTCTGGGAAAGAATTGGGCCATGTCCACACGTATGCGTTTTTAAAGCGTTTTTATATTGTTAGAGAAGACTGAAGCAAATGCTCTTTTATAATAGGGTCCATAAATGATTTAACATATTTTTGTTCATGAGGATACCATAGTTCACTTACCTCGATAATATTTATTTTCGCAAATGCGTTTCTCCAGCTCAAATTAATCTTCACCAGCAAAGCCGCCCTTATCAAAGTAAAACTATGGAAATTCTATGGTACTTAATGGGCCATATGTGACCCATAGATGTGAATGCTATGGGAAGGTACGATGGTATATGGGACTACTATGGTGTACTTTTTCGCTAAATTTCAAGGTATGGAAAATACATGGGATGGCGAGTCTATGTTACACACAATACGGAAAAGCTATGGGGATGATAAGCCCATTAAGTACCATAGAATTTCCATAGTTTTACTTTTATAGGGATATGGCATTGATATGGGTTGAGCCCATAGGTTTTCCCTACCAACCTGGTAACAGCAACTTTATAATTTTTGAGAACTTTGATAACTTTCAAATTGTGGGAGACTGACAGTTACAACTATGTGTGATAGTTTTTAACCTAAATTGGGATCTAAAACAGCTCCCCCACCCCCCTAGGTGAAGAAACTACAATATGTAAAAGTGCATCAGTCATGAAAAAATTTAAAATTATAACAAATATATAAAGCAATATTAAAACATGTAAACAGTCTGTTATGCCAATATAATAAAAAATGCAAACAACGTGTAGCACAGTCCACATCCGTTACGAAAATTTCACATAAAATACCAATTTCTTAATATATCATAAACATAAGCTTATGTATTGGCCGAGTGGCGAATTGGTGTGAAAATTCATGGGAACGACAAATGTGTTGGCGCCATAGACTGGGAACGAGCACCACACGCAAAGCATCATGGGATATCTGTCACCTCCATCTTGGCGAGTTTCTTTCTCGTGTTCACGTGTTGTTGTTTTGATCCAAGAACATGAAGATATCTGCTTCATTCTAGTCCGGGCTATCGAAGTTTCCTGCCTACTCTGTTTCTAAAAATGACTTCACTGCTTGTGGGAATATTTGTCGTATCGTTTGTCAACGAGCAGCCAAACTATTGAAGGTAAGTAATTCTGTTAATATTGATATATCTTTGGGCTTTAGTTAGATCAAAGAGGTTGTGGCAGTTGATCTTTCTTAACGTCTTGTCGACTGACAGAAGCTTGGATTTTGTAATTTTCCTTACAGATACCGGATTTTTCAATAGCAGGGGAATCGCATAACTACATGCTACAAAAGCCTGAAACTTTATGAAAGTTTGGAGAGTGAAAAATCATCTCTGCATGACTGGGGTAAGTCATCTTTTGCTGTTTCGCTTTACTTTGTCCTCTCCTGATTAATGTTTGAGGGTCCTACTAATTACTGCCCGAGACTGCCCGGGACTGCCCGAGACTGCCCGGGAGTAAGAAATGACCGCCCGAGACTGCCCGGGAGTAAAAAATGACTGCCTGAGACGGTATATTACTGCCAGAGACGGTATATACATCTATATTAGAGGCCTTATATAATAAAGAATAGATCCACATTTACGGCACACCGCAAACTGCAGTTCGAAATCAGCAGTTAGCCATTAGAAGTTAGGACAATTTGTATGTTAAGACTGAAAGCTTCCGTTTGTGATTTGCCTTATATATATATCTATGTATTTTTATATATGGTGAATAAATACGAGTTTTTCCCCTTCGATTTATATATAGCGCAAGAGCGAAGCTCATGTCTCCCACAGCGCCATTGAAATGTTAATCGCAGTCGGCAATGATTAATGTATTTGTTTTTCTATTTTTGAAACCGAGTGCTATTTTTGAAACCTGTGCTGAAATAGTGCCTTTTTCAGAGTATGCTAGACCCGAAAACCGAGGTTTATTTCAACGCTTCGTAACATCAGCTGAACGATGTTATATAATCAATAAAAAACGAAATAAATTTAAATTATTTAGAAATTCGGCAAGTTATAATGCACTTCCGCGTGCTGGCGTTCTGACTTTCGCTTTCATTATTTTGACACCATGCATAACTGAACTATCGAACTGGGGCTATATACAGTATAAATCGAAGGGGAAAAACTCGTATTTATTCACCATATATAAAAATACATATATATATATAAGTGAGTTATGGTTCACGAAATGTTAGAGAGTGCTCAATACCATATAGATAGAGCAAAATACAAAGTATAAAAGTATAGTACCTTTAAAACTATACTTATATACTTTGTATATATAATATATATATATAATATATATATATATATATTATATATATATATATATATATATATATATATATATATATCAGTGTAGCTTGGAACAATCTGAATGAATTTCATCAATTACTTATACACATGCGATTGTCGGTGACAACCGCATGTGGGACAGCATCGGTGAAGTACATTCAGATAGCGTGAAGTGCGCATGGGCCCAGAGTGCTCAAACTTCCACAAGGGTAGTGAGCGTTGCATTATCGCTAATAGGTACCCACGGTAACTTCACAGAGTGCTCAACAACACCGAAGTGAAGGAGCGTACATATATATATATATATAATAAGGCAAATCACAAACTGATTTCGAACTGCAGTTTGCGGTGTGCCGTAAATGTGGATCTATTCTTTATTATATAAGGCCTCTAATATAGATGTATACCGTCTCTGGCGGTAATATACCGTCTCAGACAGTCGTTTTTTACTCCCGGGCAGTCTCGGGCGGTCATTTCTTACTCCCGGGCAGTCTCGGGCAGTCCCGGGCAGTCTCGGGCAGTGATTAGTAGGACCGATGTTTGATGGTTAATGATTATTATTTGTCTATTGCTACAATGCTACTTTTGAACATTGAAAGATAGTTATTTTATTTAAAATATTGAGTGGTTTGTATGGCATAAACATACTTCATACTATGTAGATTTCACCTATAATTATACATTGACAAAATTGTTGGAAGCTAACAGCTTAACATGTGATGGTTTAATGCTCCCTCTCCCTGCTTCAATGTTGTGAAACTCAAAACATGCAATTTGCACTCAGACATCTGCCATTATTAATACATATAACATGTTTCGAGTAACAACATTGAAAGGGGTGTGTGACAATTTACTTGACCTAAATTGTAAAAGGGATTACTGAAAGGGACCCATCCAGTCCTTGCGAGGCTTTTCCAAAATACAATGTATGTTGTCGATAACCTAACAACAATCTTCTCAATAACCTAACAACAACAAAAACTCTAGCCCTAATCAGA
Source organism: Paragorgia papillata (assembly GCA_035771165.1). Taxonomy (NCBI): domain Eukaryota; kingdom Metazoa; phylum Cnidaria; class Anthozoa; order Scleralcyonacea; family Coralliidae; genus Paragorgia; species Paragorgia papillata. Next base: position 244,225 of record JAWNZC010000051.1, read on the forward strand.
AATCTGGTTTACTGTCTAGGTTTTTGGAAAAATATACTAGTACAGTATTTGACAACATACAGTATTTTGGAAAAGGTGCAAAAGGACTGGACAGGTTCCTTTGAGTCATCGTGCTTATCAATTAGCATGGCATTACTTGCTCAAGTTGTTTCAACTAATCTTAGCAATGATTGTAGGCTCATCATGAAAACAAATTGCATTGTGTTACAGAGAAAGTAGAAGCAGGCAGCAAGCAGCTTCTACTTTTTGGAATGCTACACGACAAGTTGCAGTGTGGAAGACTAGTTCACTGCAACTTGCTACACATGTTACAGTATGACCCAGGCTGTAATCAGGTTCAGTTGTTTGGAAAATGTTTTTTTGATTATAAAAACAATTTGTTTCAAATCTTACAAAAAAGATCTTACAGCAAGAAGTACATTCTGCTATTATAAATTCTTTATACTCTTTATTGCTTGTTGGCCACCTTTTATTCTACTGTAGCTGTTAAATAAAACATCAGGCAATTTTATTTGATGTGGAAGAGCACCTGGATTAAAAGGGGTTAAGATATTATAAGTCATCTTCACTAACTAGACTAAGATTTTTAGTGTGTTAATGATTTATACTGTATTTTCAAGGATATTGTTATAAGCTAGTGAACTCCGGTAGCTACTTTCCAAATCATCCCTGCCTATTAAAGTTAAATTTTGTTAAGTATTCAGATATGGTATCAGCTTTTAGTTTAGCAGCTTAGTCACCTTTCAAAATTAATGAAACTCGTGGTTGTATACAGTAGAACAAAAAATAATTTAAAAATGCCATCTTGGAAACTCAAGATAAGAGTTAAAACAAGTGAAATAATTTTACAGTAGTTGCAATTGTTTTAACTCAACTACCGTACCTTGGGTTTTCAGAATGGCATTATTTTTTGAAATATGTTTTATTTTATACTTTTTCAACTGTCAAGTTGTCAGCTGGTCTTGGTCCCTGATTGTATGTCATTTCCATTTTCTAGTCTACTGTACAATGTACATTGACACCAAATGCATTATTGGAGTTGGATAGTAAAAATATTGGTAAGTAATTTCTTGATGTAATTGCCATGATGTACCCTAAGAGTGTCTGGAGAAACTTGAAAAACTAGTGTATATGTTGTAACTGTAAGAATTAGCCATATCTTTTTTACAAACCCATTCTAGAGAAAGGACAAAACATGGAACTCCTCGACCTGGTTACCTCAACACGGTTTACCAGAGGTCCATGTTTTCTCCTCTCCTCATTTAAAGTAGTGTCAAATTAGTTGGTTGGTACATGTGAATATTTTTAGATTTCTGTTTTATACCAGTACTGCAGTATTAGGGAATGTTTACACGAGGCTGGTCCGAACTCAGGCCAGACTGACTTTAGGTTCGTTGTAGTGTTTTTACTGTAGATCATTTTCATGAGTCCGGACTGAGATTCAGTTCACGCCGGCCTAATCTCAGGTTGCCCACTATGGTGTCATATCCACATAAAATAATGATTCTCTGGTGGTAATGAGCTAAGGCAATTGACACAAATCTTGAAGCAACAGCGAAACCAAGCCTATAATAGTTTCAAGGCCAGCCTCATGTAAACAAAAACTGAAATGCAAAATTCAGGCCGGTCCGAGTTCAAGCTGGCCTCATGTAAACACTCCCTTACTTTAATCGATTACTGCATTAATTTTGTATCACCATACAGTTTGTAAAATTAGATGCAAGATGTACATAATGGTTTTAGAACAATTAGCCTATTGTGTTTATATTATCAGCTATAATCAAATGCTAGATAATTTATGTTATGAGAGGCTGTCATAAACAATATTAAGTTAAGACCTACAGTACATGTATCTTAATCCATTTCTACTTGGACAGCCCCTTAATGTTTTATTGTAGTTAACACAGAAATATAGGAATGGTTCAAGAAATAATTTATACATTCCTTCCTTTCACTTCACAGTAGCCATGTTACGGCTTATAGCAAAATTTAGCAATACATGTAGTTTGATTTAGGAAAAAGGTAGCAATGGGTTAAGTTGTTAGCAGGTCATGTCTTTAATTTCACATTGATGTGTACAGTAAATTGCACATATCATATACATGTATTCATTGATTTTCTCGTTTTATTTCCAGGATAAGTTAGTCAAAGTTTTCAATTTGTGACGAGAGCTACCTGCAATTTTTATCAAAAACTAAAGACAGAAAGGAAACATTCAAGAAAACAAAAGAAGGAAAGAAGTGAAAGCTGAGTAGACAGTCTTTGAATGAATGAATGAATGAATGAATGAATGAATGAATGAATGAATGAATGAATGAATGAATGAATGAATGAATGAATGAATGAACAAACATTATATTAAATTAATAAATTATTATACTTGTAGATAACTGTATTTATTTGAAATTGTATTATCTTAAGCATTGACTGGATAAGTGACAACTTTTAATCGTTGTTTGAGTTGCATTTCAATTTTAGCCATAATAATATGCATGACATAATTACTGTATGACAAAATTTATATTAAGCTATTTATTATTTAGAGTTGAAAGGGACCTTTTCATTAAGTACATAATTATAAATGAATAATTTATACTTAATTATAAATTATATGTAGTTTAAGAAATCATAACATTTTAATGTGTTTGCTATATTATAATGAAAATAGCTTTATATTATAGCGTTCACATTAAGCGATAGTTTTGTAGTGAAATTAACAACAATGGTTAGATTTGTTACCCATAGAAAAACCATTTGTTGGATCCTGCACTTGACCCCTTGCGGTTGAACAGTTGCAATCAATCATTATGGTTTCATTAAATTGAATCTATCAAATACCTTTCTATGACATGTGGCTCTCATACGATCACAAGAAATCAACACATTAAGCCAATCCCAATTGTTTAATTAATGTAAGGTAAACAATGTTATACTAACTCGTACAGAATTTCCATAGTTTTCCCATAGTTTGCAGAAAAAGTACTGAATATATGGCAATACTATGAAACTCCATATAATTCCCATAAGGAATGTGGGAATCCTATGGATTTTTGCCAATTTCCTACATTTTCCATATATATGGCTCTGATATGGGGAGCAGAAGCCCATAGCAAAACCATACCCTCTTCCATAGTTTTCCCATAGTTTGCAGAAAAAGTAATGAATATATGGGAATACTATGAAACTCCATATAATTCCCATAAGGAATGTGGGAATCCTATGGATTTTTGCCAATTTCCTACATTTTCCATATATATGGTTCTGATATGGAGAGTAGAAGCCCATAGCAAAACCATATCTACCCCATGAATAGGCCATAGTTCAACCCATATTTTTTCCATACTTGGGCCATATATGTCCCATATCCCCATGTTTGGTAAGGGCGACTGCTTTCCGTGACGCAAAAAACGTCGGTTTCTATTGATTCCTCACGAACGAACGAACGAACGAACGAAATCACACAGAATATAAAGCGGTTTGAAAGTTAGCTGCGCCCGCAAACTAACTTTCAGGGCACCGCAATTTGAATGTGCTTTGCCATTATGCTCTAACTCCTAATGTATAGACCTGATATGAATTGCGTAAGTCAACACAAGAAATTATGATTATATCGTCAAAATCTGGTGCTAAGTCAAGTTGGGAAGCAGCGACCACAGACTCGAGAAACTTGAGAAACTGCGGGCACAGTTGATAATTGAAATTGACCATCAGCAACAACCGCATTAAGGGTGGATTTCCACTATATCGCGCGAAGAAAGAAAAATCATGTAAACGAGCATTGACCGCGCGCTTGCTTTAGTATAAGATTATATCATAACCTAAAAGCTGAAATACATAGATCTGGTATATAGGTATATGGTTTAGAAAGCAGTCACTGATTTCCAAAAATTGACAAAATCGTTTAAACTTTACTGTATACCGACAGACCAGTAGACCACTGTCAGCTATCAAGTCGTCGTGGATATTTTCTTGGTGTCTTGTGATTGCGTGCAATTATCCATGACCTGAAGCGAAACTAGACTTCCAATCTTCCAGTGATTGTTCTGGTACACACTCGTAAACCCATTGGACATACGAATAAGACTTCTGAAGTATGCCTATTAGCTTTGCCTTGATCACGTGATTGACGAAAACATTCTTACACACACATACACATATTTTTATATAAGTTTGAGTGTAGTTAATGGGAAGCACAAAAGAGTTAAAGTCATGTAATGTATTCTTGAAGAACGAGGGAGAATTAGAAGGGAATTTGAATAAAAAGCGCAATTAGCCTCGGCTATGTTGCGTATGGAAAGGCTATACGGACCACGCTGTTGGACATGCAGTGTATATATATTGCTTAAAGAACCATGTACAAAAACGACAGAAGAAGAATAAAAGATATGTAATGTATAGTATAGTGCAATCAAGATCTGGGACACAACCTGGACACGTTTCGACCTTCTGGTGGTCTCATCAGCAGGGATTTGGGGTTGGGAGTCATATGTAAATATTAAGTTAATTGTTGGAAGAGAAATAATAATCGCTATCAACACAATATATTAGACGAGAATAAAAGTGAGTGCTTACCAAACTTGTTGTGCGTTTAAGGTAGTCCAACACATTTGAAAATCTGGGAGTAGAGTAGGAAGGTAGCAGTGTGTAGAGTTCTCGTAGCAGTTTAGTAGGAGAAACAAAGAATCACTTTGTCAGTCTTCGGATATGTAATGAGGGTGTCCGTATGTAAGAGAAGGGTTAAGTAGTGTTGCATCATTCGTTTCCAGGTCACAGCGAAGCGTGCGTGGTGCAGACATCGGGAGTAGTCATTGTCCTTAGGGGTAATTGTTGGATAATGTCAAGAGATAATTAGTAAATTGTTTGACGCACGTATAAGTGGAAGTGTATAAATTGGTAATGTGGTCTGTATAGATTACAACAGTTTTGGGTACCTTAAGCATATCAACGGAGGCTTAAATGCCTTCATCATTTGATATGTTTGTGTACAAGCTATTGACTTTTATAGTAATAAGTATGGGTATGTTGGGTTGTGTATTTTGGGAAGTAGGTATGTCAGTGTGTTTGTATTAGTTTGTGGCCAAAAGGAAAATTGTATATCATGTCATTGAATAGTTGGTATAATTATTCTATAGGTGTAACTAGAGTTATTTTGTTGGTATATTTGTTGGGTAAGGTAATTCGTTTCCAAGTCACAGTGAGAATTGTGTACGTGTTGTAGGAATTAAGGGGATAGTCATTGTCCTTAGGGGTAGTTGTGGGATTATGTAGGGATATTAGTAAATTGTTGGATGTAACTAAAAGTGGAGGTATATAAGTAATGTATTTTGTGTTAATGCATGTCAACTATCTTGTGTATCTTAAGCATATCAATGCAGGCTTAAATATGCCTTAATCATTTGATATGTTTGTGTACAACCTGTTGGCATCTATAGTAATAAGTATTAAATCAGTAGCTGAGTTGTTGAGGGAAAATGTTCGTATGAGAATGTCAGTAGTGTCTTGGATGTAGGAGAGTTTGCGGGGGATGGGCGATGGATAGGCTATACGGAAAAATAATGGCTCAAAGTCAAACTGCAAAGTAATTTGCTCTCTTTGACTATAAGCTTTACACCTGGCGTTTAGGAATGTCGTTCATCACAGTAAAACTACACAATGTGGCGAGCCTGGATGAGCTCTCTCCTTTCGCTACGGGGTTATCATTATTTTTTTATAAGTTTGAGTGTAATTAATGGGAACCACAAAGGAGTTTTAGTCATGTAATGTATTGTTGAAGAATGAGGGAGAGATTAAAAGGGAATTTGAAAAAAAGCGCAATTAGCCTCTGGCTATGTTGCATATGGACAGGCGGTAGTCATTGTCCTTAGGGGTAGTTGTGGGATTATGTAGGCATATAAGTAAATTGTTGGATGTCATTATAACAAATGGTCATATAGCCGAAGACTTTTATTGAGTTTCCAGATCCAATCATTATCTCGTTCATTGATTAAGCCTCAACATGCCGAAGAACTAAAAGTAAAAAGAGCAAAACAAGCTTTATACCTAGCTTTGCGCTTATATACTTATATTCGCGCAAGTAATACTAATATTTGTCAAAAAAATATTAGTGTTACTTCTCATGTGAGGAAATGTCGTTTAGTGATGTGTTTTTGGAATTTTGTGGATGTTGTTTTTGGAATATTGTGGATGATCCGTGCTGCTCTTCTGTGAACTTTCAAGATCTTCCAGGATGGAGGAGGAACAAGAGCCCCAGACTATGCCATAGGTGGAGCTAGGAAGAATTCCATGAAAATATTTTTTTTCAAGGCCTTCGGAGGAGAGTGATTTCATTCGCTTTACTTTTAGATGTTTTACTTTTTTATTTAGGTTTAAAGCTGTTTTCTTAACCTGAGTGCTCCAATTTATCCTATCATCAATCATCATCCCTAAACAATCTGATTCTTTCGCAACTTTGATGATGTTATCTCCAAGTCTATTGGTTGGATAGGACCCACAAACTTTCTTGATGACATGAACATGATTTCTGTCTTGTCTGGATTTTGTCATATCACTATGTATGCACATTGCACAATATAAAAAGTTATTATTGCATAAGATTGTTGTTGTATATTAGTTTTCTTTAATTTATTTCTATATTGGTTTACATATATCCGGTGTTTTAACTTTTTCGGATCAGATCGGATCGAATCTGATTTGAGCGACTGTTTTCGTATCGGATCAGATTACGACATTATGGTTTCGGATCGGACCTGATTCGGATAGACAGCTTAGGCAAAACCCGATCCGACGCACACGTCTAATCACGGTGCATGGTCTAATCGATACCTTGCCAAATTTGTGCCGAAGTAAATGCCGTGTGTACCCAATCATGACCTCATTTTATTTTATGTATTTACTTCCAAACTGGCTCCGATCTCGTTGAGGCTCCGTTTAAAATAGTTGAAATGGCACTATTTCTCTGACGGAAATCCCGAACAAACCTCCCAACCTTGTTCCCAGGGCGTTCGTGAGAAGATGCAGCGAACCCGACAAACACCCTGGCAAAGGCTGCAGAAATATTCCAATATATTTGAATAATGTTCCTGCCATTTAAAAATATAGAGTCTGTTCAAGAAAACTGTGCAAAGCAGACAAAGTATTTTACTCTTACCGACTCTTTGGCTTCCAGCATGCTGCAGCATGCTGAACTTACCAGAAAATCTTCTAAATGCATCAAAACAATTCTTAACGTATTCCCGCCAAAATCCAGCTTTTGTCAGGACGTTTGTTCGCCTCGCCGCATCTTCTCACGAACGCCCTGGGGACGAGGTTTCAAACCTCCTTGCTGTCTCGAGGTCAGTGAAGGCATAAAATATATAATTTTCCGTAAAGATATCCTGTTTGTCAGTGAAAGCTACAGCCTAGCGTTTAACTTTTATGCCCGCTGTGGCAAAATAAACATTAACTATCATATAACGGTTCGTATCAAATCAAACTATTATTTTAAATATTGGGCATTTCATACGATTGAACTCAAAATCAGTATAGAGCTAGGTTGATGGTGAAGTCAGTTTTTTGTGAGATGTATACATTTTAAGACCATTCCGGGACCAGTTGCGAAAATCCAACACTAAGGCCATCCGCTGGAATTAGTGCAGTGGTAGTAACAATTGAACTACGAAAGCCGCATAATGTATGCAGAATAATATAGTAAGGTTAGGTATACTGTATACCTATAACCTTACCATATTATTTCGATTGTTGTTTCAACTATGCCTATACGCAGCACACTATTTTTATTTTAATGTTTACAGAACTCGTCACCAGCTCAGTTGTGAGAGCACTGCATTGCAAAATTTAACGGCAGACACCACCTTAGGAAGTGGGTAATTTAACATGGCAAACTTATCCGACAGTTAACTTTATGCTGTTAACTTTATGCTTTCATGTTGGGAAATAGGGATTATGGGTTTTGGCGATGTGAACACTCGCCCTCAAGAATTAAGGAGTGGAGAATGCATTACGTCAATGGACAGCGATTGTGGCAGACGAGGCCAGTATCAATTTAAGAAAGATTGTCATTCAGTGCTTTTGTTGTAAAAAACTCCTGCTTGCCAGAAAGCTATAGATATTTCTTCCTTCAGCGTTTTATGCCCACTGTGGCAAAATGGTCAATTAGATCAGTACTAAAGTAACTTCGTATTCTTTAAATCAAAAAAACTGATGCGGCATATAAATGGGGAAAACGCAATGACTTTGCACTACAGTAGCTGAGGTGAAGACATGTTCCTAGCTATCTGAAATTTTAAAACGAAACACAAGCCAAAAGATAATTCCCGAAAATCGAAACGATGAGTTGAAGCCTAAAAGAAGAAAAGTCAATTGCCCCCTTGTGGCCTTCTTCCCCGGTGGATGTGCCAGCTGTCGTTATTGGCTGTTTTACAGCCGGTCATGAACAATTAGGCTGACTTTTTAAATCTATATTGCTTTTTATGTTTGTAAGAATTTTACAGTGGCAGTACAGATCAATTTATGCATGTTATCTTATCCTGCCGTTTTGAGATGTCTGTTGAATTCCGATTATTCTCAACAAACTACGTCAAACAAACTACTTTGTGGTAAAGGAGGCCAAAACACCTAATGAGCCGAGCGGGACAACTGCAAATAAGTAATTTAGTTCTGTTGAGATTGGGTAATTATGGATGAAACTAAACTGTTTCGCTAGCTTCGTGAAAAATCACCCAAGTGACTTGCAAACTGCGTGCATTAATTTAGTGAGTGTACTGGTTGAACTCTAAAGACTTCTAGTCTTTTAGTGTTCAACGAGTGTACTAAACCCACTTTTGTCCCGCATTCAACTATTATCCTTGCGACACATCCAACGATTTCTATCGACCGATCAACTTTGGGCCAGTTGGGCCGTCTGCACGCAGGATAGACTTTACGTTGTTTTTTGCGGACTTTGGAATTTTTCGGCATTTAAAACCAAAAGATCACTTGTCACATATTCATTTTTGTTTACGAATTTAATATGAATTTAAACTGAATCAATGTGAACCAAATGCGAAGATTTTGCGACGTTATTAATCGTAGCTCAATCCATTTGGTAAGAGTGCTGCACTAAAATCGCAGTCGTATTGAGTTCATTCGAGTGAATGCCCAATATTGGTCAATATTGTTAGAAATCTGTTGCTGGAAGACCCGACTAACAGGTCGAAAATCGCAATGTCGAATTCCGACCTAGTTTTCGCGTGCTAGACTTATTAGACTTCTGGGTAAATCTTTATTTTGTGATATAATTTATCAGATGCCTAAAGTGGAGTTTGTCGAGTAACTGTACTCAGTATGGATTATTTTTCAAACGACTAGATAGACACTTGAAGAGAGTTCATCCAGGAATTACGATGGAGCAGCTCGAGACGTATCCAGCACCAAACGTTATGGAAAGAAGTATTCGCAAAATGTCGTCAGCTGATCGACACATAAGAAGGCCCTGTCATGTACCTGGTTGTCGATATTACAATATTCCTGTAGCGAGACTTTCCGATCATTTACGCCGTCGACATGTACTAACAATCAAGGAACACGACGCCCTTTACGGCGAAAGTGCATCTTCGAATGGCAACTGTGATACCGATTTATACGCTTTAAACTCGACATCATTAAGAGACGTCGTATACACTTTGCCAGGCGCAGGTCACTTTTGGGAATTTGAAGAACAAGACCAAGCCATATTGTTCCCCCAATCAAAAGCTAAATGAATTACAGAAAAATAATGAGAACTATAACATTGCTACGTTCTCGATAAATGTGATGTTAGCTTGCGCTCTTTTTTGACAGTGTTTCTTTCTTAACAGTTGTCTGTTCCTCAAAGAAACTTCGTCTAATGTAAACTAATATTTACAAAGTAATAAACTATTAACGATGAAAAGAGAAAGGCAGGCTTAATTTGCGCGGTCTCGAATTTTCACGAAAAAGTCGCAGTAACGCTGAACGCCGTAATATGACGGAAATTGTCCCTCTCCAAGCCGCGATCCCAGTTTAGCAACCTGGGATTCCGCTTTGCCGGCATCTTTCCATATAAACGGAACGGGGTAAATATGAGAGATATACATGCATGGCGGGATCCCGCTTAACATCCCGTCCCAGCAAATATTCCGTCCCGCCCCCCGGCGAGATGTTGTTCGTTGTTTTGGCGAGACCTCTCTAGGGGGGTATGGGGTCAGAAAATTTTGAATTTTTAGACGCAAAAACGCTCTAATTGAGCTGCTAGAATAACTTTAATGTTGTTATAATTAACATATATGCTTAGGTTAGAGTAATATAATTTGTAAGAATTTATTTTTTCTAAAATCTTGTGGGGGCGGATCGCCCCCACTGCCCCGACGCTTCAAAACATTTTACGGCTGAGCTATTCCATTCTTACCAAGATTAATTATTGACAGTTACCATAAACGCTTTCTGTGTTTGGCAACGGTGTTTCGCTGTACAACAGCTCATCAGTGTGGCTTGGAACAATCTGAATGAATTTCACCAATTACTTATACACATGCGATCGTCGGTGATAACCTCATGTGGGACAGCATCGGTGAAATACATTCAGATAGCGTGAAGTGCGCATGGGCCCAGAGTGCTCAAACTTCCACAAGGGTAGTGAGCGTTGCATTATCGCTGATAGGTACCCACGGCAACTTCACAGAGTGCTCAACAACACCGAAGTGAAGGAGCGTACATAGTTCAATCTACAGACACGGTGTTTCGCTGTACAACAGCTCATCAGTGTAGCTTGGAACAATCTGAATGAATTTCACCAATTACTTATACACATGCGATCGTCGGTGATAACCGCATGTGGGACAGCATCGGTGAGATACATTCAGATAGCGTGAAGTGCGCATCGTCCACGGGTGTGAAACTCCGAGTAACAACGAACACGTTTTCATTTTTCATAAATACATTCGCTCTATCTTTCGAGATATTGAGCACTCTTTTCAAGTCAATTGTTACCTATTATATTATATGTTATATATATATATATATAATGACAGAAAATTGTGACTCATTGCTATAATTATTTTTCTAATTTTCCTAAGTTACGATGCAAGTGCAGAGCCAGAAGATGGAACTAAAAAAATACTGGGAAGACTGGTAAACCATGGCGAGAAAGATGACATTAATGCAAAAATGAAGGTGATTGTTGTTGAAAACATACCAACGCTATGTTTGTTTGCGATAAAGGATATTCTATCAGGGCTGGAAGTCCTTTATAATTATGGGCAAAAACATTATCCATGCATTGAACTTAAACTTTGCAATCTCTACATAACAAAAAACTTAAGGATTAAGAACTATATATGGTGATATTACGAGTGTTGTCACCAGTATGGCAATTTATAGCCTCCCACATTTGGTAATTGACTATATATACATATACATATTTATAAAATAACATTTTGAAAACACAAGCGGTGATTGGTTAAAGGCCGTGTTTCTATAACTCTATGGAAAACATGGATGGATTATGCCATCCAATATGCCATCATTCTAATTAAAATTTGTACAGAAACACCGTTATACGCCATCCACTACACCCTCCAATATGCCATCCATGGATGGTAATGAGAATTTACACTTTTTATTTGGATTAATTTTAACATTTAATCAATCTTATTAAAAAGGAAATGGAAAAACATTTTCCCTGTGTTCCTGTAGAGTTATAGAAACACTTGTGGAAGTTTGGAAGAACTCAAAATAGTGTGGAAACACTCGACCTGCGGGCTTGTATTCCCACACAATTTCGAGTTGTTCCAAACTTCCATGAATGTTTCTATAACTATATAGGAACATGGAAAAATTGTTTTCTATTTCCTTTTGTAAAAGAACCCATCAAAAATAGATTAAATGTTAAAATTAATCCAAGTAAAAGTGTAAATTCTCATTACCCTCCATGGATGGCATATTGCATGGCGTTTGATGGCGTAGTGGATGACGTATAATGGTGTTTCTGTACAAATTTTAAAGTGTTTATGCATTGAAATTTCCTGATTAATTTGGTATATTCCAAACATAAATTGAAGAACAGGAAGATGTTTATTTCTTCGATCAAACTTACCCACGACGTGCGAATTTTTTATTTGCTAATTAATTTGTGCGTGACGTCACAGTGAGGACGCGACCTCGGACATCTTTGTTGATTGAAATCAAGTGGCGTGAGCTAATAATAAAGGCGAATAAACATGAGCTTATCGTGCAGCGAGAGCTCGTCATCAGAAAAATCTGATTGGTCACAAGATACAGGTGATTTGCATTCTGATACAGAGCCGGATATGTTTGTTGCTGCTTCTGTTGTGCGTCCATACGAACATGAGCCACCGGCGCTTCCAGGACAAGAAGCTGCAGTAGCCGAGGAAGATGAAGACGGTATATCTCCCAAGATTCTAGAATCAAGATTCGACGGAACTGTTCATGTAAATCAATGGTAAGTTATGTTATCAACTTCAAGCTAATAAACATTACTATTTTATAGAAGGAAACAATTTTGTGAAAGCCCCAGTGGCCAGTGATCTAGTTGTCAACACTTGACCTTCGACTTTCTCTTTCATATTTTATAAATATAGGTGTACTTGTAAGTTGTGTAGCACACAGTTACTCACCGATGCGATGGAATTCAGGTGTTGTAGAGAGGTTGGCCCTGCCCTATACCAACTAACATTTGATGGTAGCATCGAAAAGATTAGTTGTGTGACTCAACACGAGGATTACCAAGCGATAACGCACCAAACTGTTCTCAAGCAAGTTGGTCCACTTCTGCGAGATAAAAATTGGCGAGCATACAAACGTCGTGCAGGACAAAATCAGAACGAGTGAGTCCAACAAATTATTTTTTATTCGATATGCTTTAATTAACCAGTACATCTACAGACAGTGTATACCTATTAAAGGAATACAGTTTTCACCTAAAGATCTTTTCTGATTGTAGGTACTTGAGAGCAGTTGCATATAGGTGGATAATTCGATGGATGTGTGGATGTCTTGGCTGGGAAAATACTCGGCCCTTACCTGCCTGCATATACACAGACATAAGAAACAGGTTTCCTTTAGGGCAACATGAGCAGCATCATGGATACGCATCAGCTCAAATGAGAGCTTAATTAGATGTAAGATATGTTCCATTTGTTGGGCTAAGTTGTTAATTTTAATTTGTTAAAATGTTGGGTTAGTTGAGCAGACAACCATATCAGCAAAAAATGGTGGGATGTTGATTTTACCATAATTTCTTACGAACCTAAAGTAGTTCTTAGAATACTTAGCAGTAAATAGTAGCTTTTAAGACATAGAGTTTTCCTTATGCAAGTGTGAAGTCAACATGCCACCATCTTTTTTTTTGTTTTATTGAATTTGCAATATTGTTGACATACTGTATGTTGCAGGATCACACACAAGAGAATATCTGTTTAAACTTAAACTGTTTAAAGTTGTTTTCAGGGGACTTATTTCTAGACGTTTCAGTATAAGCTTACTAGGTGTAACTTCTAAACAGAACAACATTTTGAATTAAACATTTTGTTTAATGAAACAAAAATCCAGGTAAAACAAAATCTTGCTATTCCTGTGTAAATTTGCAACAATTACATAGTTGTAGTCTACAAAAGTGAAGTTGTATTTAGTTACTATCTGCATGTGGGACAATGTTTGGGCACTGACTTCTTGGGTGACCTTTCATTGGGTGCTTGCATTTTTTACAAAGACGTGCCCTTTTCTGTCTTGGCCCTATTCTTCTTTGATCTTCTAATTTGTCTTGTTGATGTCCTTTAATATAAATAGTCAATTATTTTAAATCAGGGTGTACCTGAACTTGTATCACAAAACTTAAACACAAGAAAAAAGCTCCAAAGTGACCCTTTGCAGCAAATGCCAATCTGGTAGACAAAACAAGAGAATTGTCTGCTATTGATAATTCAAAACTATTCTTATTCCAAAAATATCATAATTGCTTTATTTTCCAGTTTGGCTTTTAGTGCAACAAGTCTATTATATGGCAATTATTTTTACCAAGAGGGAATAATGAAGTGGAGGCATGTTGTTTCCTCTCTAGTTGGTGCTTGATGGCTTCATCCCTGGAACATCTATCAGGGAATTTTCTGTTCAAAGGTTCTGGGATGTTATCTTTGTATTTGGCCATTACTGCGTCCAAAGTAGCTTGTGTGCTTAGCAAGAAAACCTGTTTTATTTCATTGACATAATCTGCAAATATAAATTTGATAACAGCGGAGGTTACATATCAGTTTGGAGATAATTTTCCTTTTGACCAGAAAGGGGTAGGCCTTGGCCCCACAATGATTTGCTCTATAGGAATGGGTATTTCAGAGAGCCTAAATTTCACAATTTTGAGGCTCCTATTGTTGCCACACCCATATTTTCTCCTTGCTATTCCCCCCTTGCTATGCCCCCATGTTTACTCACTGTATGATGCCTGACGTGAAACTTCCCTTACAATTTCTTCACCTAGTTTGAACTTCGGATAGGTAACATTGTAATAGAGATTTCCGTCCTTCGTCTTTTTTCTTTCTCTCTTAAGGTTCTCATTGAAGTGAAGAATTGCAAGCGTATGCCTAATAAGCAAATAGACTGCATGTTTTATTTTCCATCAATATACTTCATCAAAGCACAAGAACAAAACATTAGTACATGTACCTGCAATATGTCCCAAGCCAGGAGAAGTGTGTCATCTTCGGGTGCCAGTTATTCAAAGTTGAGTGAAAGCCCTCAAGAGAGCTGCTTTGGGCATCCGAAGATAATTTGGAAACATCACCCAGGGTTTGTGTCTTCATTAAAATTGTACACAGCCTCTGATAAGGTTTTGTACCTGTTCAAAGAAAAACAAATTTAGGTATGATCAGAAGAATAAACCACTCAGTTTCATGAATCTGGAAACCACTTTTCTAGCTAAAATGGCAAAAATGGCAAGTTACTGTGTGAACTTACCAACTTTAAGCCATAATCGTTCCTCTAGCTCACCATGGGCACATTTCGTAAACAACTTGTCTGAGTGGTTATCATGTTTGCTGGTTACATGCTGAACAATAGATTTCCATTTTGCCACTATTAACTCGCCAAATCCCATCTTTGTTGACATAGCACACCAGTACAAATGATTCCGGATTCCTTTCATCCACTCCTTCAATACTTCGCAACCTTTCTCCTTGCTTGCTTTCAGAATTTTTTTGCTAAGTCCTTTGCATACGTGCCATAAATCATAGAAATGAGTTGTTTCTTTCTCTTCAGTCTTAATCCATTTTGCTATTCCCTTGTGTCGGTCACTTATAAAGATCGGAATGGTCAATCCAGATTCTTTGATAAACCTGAAGGAACGCTGAGCCCCATCTAACGCCATGGCATTGCTATTGCCTGACTGGTTTGACTAAAATTCATGCCAGTGAAGGGAATATTTTACTATTAAAAATTAATTAACCAAATTGTTCGTAAGGTTTAATGACTAAATGCTATTTTCCACTCACTGCAAAAACCAGCTCGCAGCTTGCTTGAGTGCTTACATCAAATTAAAAAGAACTCACTGCGCTTGTTTTCTTGCTGTGAGTTCATTTTAATGAGATGCTTGTGCTCGCAGCAAGTCAGTTTCTGTGATGACTGGAAAAGAGGCTTAATACACCTCACTTTATGCTTTTACTTATAATGGTGTCCATTTTACCTGCCTGAGATCAAAATGAACAATTTTTTGTATGGAGTTGCAAAACATGGTGTAAACACCATATTTTGCATTATGCCCCATTGAATCGAAACGCCCATCACCGGACCATGTTGCATCTTTAACTTTCTTGAGCTTTTCAATAAGGGCCAAACGATACTTCTCCCAGTGAACCAGAACTGATGGAAATAAAAACTTTCTTTGATGGGTGAAATATGTCCTTATTGAAATGGCACATAACCCCATATGCTTGAACAGCAACATACATTTACTTATGCAAACACCAGACATGAGAATACTAAAGCTTAGCATTATATTGCCTGCAGGATACTTCCCAAACAGGTATGGTGACTATTCCACTGGAATGGCTTTTTAGGCCCACAGATTCTACATGTTTGGGTTACAATTGCCATTGAACCATTCCTCTTTATGTCAACTTTAGGCTTGGGCATCTTGCACTCAAAGCAAAATAAACTGAACAGGGAGATGAGCATGCCATAGAAGACTATAAACTTGGGCTCATCACATGGTGCTGTATCAGGTTCAATACTATATAAATTACAAAAATAGTGATACAAAACACTACTATTAACCTAACTCCTTACTTAGTAGCACTATCCCAACTTTGGTGTTTTTATCTACTTGTTAACAGTATTTTAAATGTTACTATAAATTCATGCAATAAACATACTTAACATTATTCCTTGAGTTGCGTCTCTCTCCATCTTCATCATCATCTTCTGGTTGAGAAGATTCTTCTGCAGGTTCCCAATCCATGTCATGTTCCATATCTATAACATGTTCACCAGCATTGTCACAATGACGGTCTCCAAGGTCAACATCATGATCATCAACATCATGATCATCAAGAAATGCACGAAAATGGTTGCCCGTGTTTATATAGCCTGGTTCAAACACAAAAGGGAGTTTAGGAGAATTTATAGAAAGTTTATGTGAACTCGCTGTATAAGTACTTTTGAATTCTCCCAAACCAACTTGAGTGTTTCCACCAAGCTATACACAAGACTAGAAAGAACGTGTATGTATGTATATATATATATATATATATAAGTGAGTTTTGGTTCACGAAATGTTAGAGAGTGCTCAATACCATATATAGATAGAGCAAAATACAAAGTATGAAGTATAGTTTTACCTTAAAGTCTTCGCTGCCAGAGGTTTCACCCTAAACGGGATCATCGCCTGATGATCCCGTTTAGGGTGAAACCTCTGGTAGCGAAGACTTTAAGGTAAAACTATACGTCATACTTTGTATATATATATATATATATATATAATAGAAAATGCTTTGTCTCTTTTTTTAAATAAGCGCCGCCCTCGAATAAGCGCCGCATGTCAGGCGCAAAAAATTTAATTAGCGCCGCGGCGCTTATTCGAACAAATACGGTAGCTGGCTGAGAAAATCCAAGAATTCCCTGATAGAAAGAATGAAACAGGTTAGAACTGTAGAACACTGTATTATATATATATATATATATATATATAATACTGTATTATATATATATATATATATATATATATATATATATATATATATAATATATATATAATACAGTGTTCTACAGTTCTAACCTGTTTCATTCTTTCTATCAGGGAATTCTTGGATTTTCTCAGCCAGCTACCGTATTTGTTCGAATAAGCGCCGCGGCGCTAATTAAATTTTTTGCGCCTGACATGCGGCGCTTATTCGAGGGCGGCGCTTATTCGAGGGCGGCGCTTATTTAAAAAAAGAGACAAAGCATTTTCTATTCTGAAATTGTTTATTTTCTGGCTGTGCAATTTGTGGCTAACATAACTTTTAGTTTTCATCATTTGTCTTTGCCTATTAACAGAACAAACAGAACTATTGACTGTAGTCATTGTCCTTTTCCGTACTTTTCCACCTGTTTTCAAGTCTTCACTCGACTTCGATGTCACTGTCCCCCTCTTGATCTGAGTCTACAAGCTCCATCGCGGGAGGATACGCCTCTTCCACATCTGAGTCTGTGCATTCGAAAGGATTTGCTATTTCAGGTTCCCTCAAGATTCCTAACTGCGTACGAAGCATTGCTCTTCCGGCGCTACATGGCTGGCCTTCTTTGAAACAGTGAATAAAATCGTCGTTCGAACCGTCCACAGGGAGGTTCAAGGCGCAGCTTCGGAAAGAATTCTTGATAACGTCTGTTGGTAGCTCGGCCCATGCATCCAGAATCCACTGCAGAATAGCTCTCCTCGGGGGAGTTTTCAAATTCCCAGCAGGAGTTTCTTCATGAATTCCGACTGTTCCCAGCCATTCATCGTATTTTTCAGTGCAAGAGGCCTTGAACGGCTTATTCCAACAGACGTCTGGTGCCTGGATGTACTTTGTGCACCCGCCAGGCACAATTACGGGATCAATTTTCTTAGACTTCAATGACTCGGTGATGCTATCCTCCATGTGACACTCGTAGGAATCCCAGGCTAATAGCCTTCGATTGAATGCAAATGCTCCAACTACAGAGTCAACCCAGACCTTGGTTAACTCAGTATTCATCCATCCATTCGCAGAAGTTGCAACAATTGCGCGATGTTGGAATTCTTCTTTCAACTTCGCAACTTCTCGCTTTCCTCCTTTGAATACCACCATAGGTTTCAGTTTAGTTCCATCGGCCTTTGCGGCAAGACAGACCGACACTCGCGCTTTTTCGTGACCGGTAGATTTCAAAGTAATAGTTTTCTTTCCGCGCGTGTCAACAGTTGTTTCTGATATCATGTCACACCAAACTGGGGTTTCATCCATGGCAATTATGTCAGAGGCGCTGTACTTGTGTTTCTCTTGTAGTCTCCTAACATGGATTACATACGATACAAGTTTTCCCACCATTCTCTCCGGATCTTGCTGAGCAACGGAGGTCTTTCGTCTCAATGACAACCCATTTCGCTTCATAAATTTGCGGAGCCATCCTCTGGAAGCTTTAAAGTCTTCGCCGTTCACGATGTTGTTTTCCGTCATATCACGATACGTTATTTCTGCTTTCTTCATTATGAGCTTACACGAGACTCGTAATCCTCTAGCACGCCTACTTTCGATCCATTCCAGCACGACTTCCTCAAGTTTTACGCTCAAAGGTTTTCTACCACCTCCACTCAATCTACTCCGTTGCTTTCCTTTGACAGCCCCAAGCAGGCCTTCGATATTACTCTTGTTAGCTCGCCATTCCCGTATTCTCCTTTCATCAACCGAGAATTGCTTGGAAGCGGGTCGATTCCCTCTTATTTCAGCATAAGCAATCACTTCTTTCTTGAATGAAAGACTGTACTTCTTAATTTTCTTCCCCTTGTGAGAGATTGCGTCTTTACTCAGGTCTGCCATTCTCTCAACCAAGCACGCTATTTGTATGGTTAATTATTAATCAGACATACAACATTGGGTCAAATTTCTTGGCATGCAGTGGCGGTGTAGTGTGTCAGAATTTAGCGCGCTCTTCAAAGCTACAACAATACCATGGCAAGAGCTTCGCCGATTGAATACAAGATGTATTACAGAGTAAGTTTTGAAACAGTTATCAGAGGACATCATGTGTATAAGTATACGTGGACCCCCCAAATCAATGAAATGTTACAGTGCGAAGAAGACACACGTGCTGAAGCAAAGGAATATGATGCTAATGCAATCGGCGTGTATGTGATAAAGCTCGACGCTAACAAAACCCTTGCGGGCCATGTGCCGATAGAACTATCGCACTTGTTGAGCTACTTCCTACAAGCAAACGCCGAAAATCAGCTAGTCGCACAAGTAACGGGGAAGAGAAAGAGGGAAGTTGGACTCGTTGTACCGGCAAAATTCACAGCCTTCACACCAGAACTGAGAAATGCCAGAATTTTGGAGAGAGAACTAAATGGACGAGCGTCAAAATATAGTCACTTTGAAATGAAGAACATTGCCATTAATGAAAATAAATTACCAAAGCTGTTTTAGAATCGCATTACAGTGGTGTTTTTAGTGATAGTCCAGTTGTAAGAGCATAATTTGAGACACGCTGACAATTGACAGACAGATTAGAATCAAGTTCCCGTGGGAAAATAGCATTGCATTTTGCGCTATTGGTGAGGCGAGAGACATTGCGATGTTTTACCCGCTTTGACTATATATGGGATTCTTCGAATAAGCGCCGCACTGGGACCGCGGCGCTTATTCGAGGGCGGCGCTTATTAACTTTTTGGTTCAAAATGCGGCGCTTATTCGAGGGCGGCGCTTATTCGAACAAATACGGTAACCTTCTTTTGCAGCTTGATTACTTGCTTCTGAAGGGTTTGACACTTATTAGTACAAGACTCTAGAGTTATTACTTCAGGGATTTCCGGCTGCACCAGTACTTGTTCGACTCGACTCCCTTCGATTATTTCAATGTCATTTCCCGAGCTGACGTCGACAGAACTACTCGCTTCTGGCTTCACTTTGCTATCTAAACTGCGACGAAGAATCTGGTAGAAAAGGGCTTTCGATTAACCAAGGAGTGATTTATTATAAAAAATAATTAAATTCGATTATTCACCACACTGACCTACCTGTCTTCGTTCACGATCTGACATTTCTGAAGAATATGGGGTCCCCGCGGTATCTACCGTCGGTACATCATCTGCATTCAATGTTCTCCTTATGCCTAACGACTTTGCTATTTGCCCTGACATAGTAAAAGCTGAATCTTCGAAGTGCATCGAGCAGAGTTGAGAGTGTGGTGAAGGAACAAAATTTGCACGATGTCTTCGAACGAACTTGACCCACATTTGATGTGTTTCTCTCATTTTGTCCTTGTTAGGGAAACTGTGCATTGATATTCCTTTAGTATGTTGGCCGTTTGAACAGCTTTCTCCATTTCGCCATCCGGCAACGCAATATCGTCCTCCATGAGGCTTAGTCTTAGTAGAATTGGAAACATCTGGATTATCTACGGGATTCTCACTGTGACGTCACACGCATTGAAATGGAAGCGTTCAATTTTCGCACGGAAATGCTAAGAAACGCTAATTTCAAACCACTTTACAAGTAACTTATAGTTTACAGAATTTTCCTTGCGATAGCTCAAAATGATCGGAAGAAGTCCAGCAATCTAACTGTATAAAAGAAGTTTAACTCAAAATTTCGATGCATAAACACTTTAATTAGAATGATGGCGTATTGGATGGTGTAATCCATCCATGTTTTCCATAGAGTTATAGAAACATGGCTTTTAACCAATCACTGCTTGCGTTTCCAAAATGAATATATATATATATATATATATATATATATATATATATATATATATATATATATATATATATATATATATATATATATATATATAAAATATATATATATATAAAATATATATATATATAAAATATATATATATATAAAATATATATATATATATATAATATATATATATATATATAAAATATATATATATATATATATATATATATATATAAAATATATATATATATATATATATATAAAATATATATATATATATATATATATAAAAATTTTTTATATACGTTAAAGTGTAGTTAATGGGAACCACAAAGGAGTTTTAGTTGTGTAATGTTGTAAACCGAGGGAGAGATTAGAAGGGAATTTGATGAATAAGCGCAATTAGCCTCTGGCTATTTTGCGTATGAAAAAGTGACGCGGAACCGCTGTTGGGACATGCAGTGTATATATCATGCTTAAGAATCATGTGAAAAAAGAGTAACGATAAAGATTTGTAACGTATCAGTAAAGTGCAATCAGGATCTTGGGACACAACCCTGGACGCACGTTTCGACCTTCTGAATTGGTCTCATCAGCAGGGATTTGGGGTTGGAAGTCGATGTGATTAGGTAAATAGTTAGACAAGAATAATAACATAATAACCATAATAGAGATAAAGTGAGTGCTTACCGAACTTGTTGCTTGCTTTCTTATGGAAGCCAACGCGTCTCAGCATCACGGGTTTGGCAGAAATGTAAAGGGTGTCCTTGTCGCAGTGGATTAGCGTATCCAAGAAAAAATTGTGCTCCTCTGTCGTAAGTCTTTGGATGCGCAATGAGGGCGTACGTATGTAATGGTAAGGTTAAGAGGGTTAAGTGTGTTGCGTCATTCGTAACCAGGTTGTAGCTAAAGGCGCGCGTGTTTACGTTGGGAGTTTAGAGGGTAGTGGGGATAAAGGGTAATCGTAGGGTCATGTAGGGATAACCATGTGTAGTGAAGGCTAATGGTTGATGGAGTGGTTATGAAGGTAAATTTGACATAAGAGTAAGGACGTCCTAAGAGGTAAGTGTTGCAAGTAGATTGTATTTTGGTATATAATTGAAATCGACTGATGTAAAAAGAAGGTGCAAAATTAATTAAGTGACCATTATATTTACAGCGAAGAGTGGATATAGGTACCAAGTATTGGTGACTTATATTATTAACTGAATTAAAATTAAAATTGAATGAAATGGTTGAAGTTACTGTCCATCATAATGTGTCTGTTTGAGCGAAATATAAGACTGATAGTGATCCTTTCCAGAGTATATGTAGATAGTTCTTCCAGGCTGTTTGTAAAGATTAGTTTTTCCAGGATGCTATTAAATAGTTCTTGCAGGTTATTAATTTTGTAAATATTTCTTTCAGGGTGTTTGAGAATAGTGGTTTATGTTCTACATAGTGACTCGTAGGTGATCCATGTCTCATTTCCTCTGATGTTGATGGGAGGTTGGATATAGTTGTCCTTGAGAGACTTGAAGACAGTAGCTTGGGCAAGGTTAGATTGTACGTTCCACATTGGGTGGTATCGGTTCATATTGTAGTGGTAGACTGGTCACAGAGCATTTGGACAATTGACCAAGGTTAGTGTAGTAGTAGGGGT
This sequence comes from Paragorgia papillata, assembly GCA_035771165.1. Classification (NCBI taxonomy): domain Eukaryota; kingdom Metazoa; phylum Cnidaria; class Anthozoa; order Scleralcyonacea; family Coralliidae; genus Paragorgia; species Paragorgia papillata. Next base: position 266,767 of record JAWNZC010000051.1, read on the forward strand.
TATATTGTGTTGTTTTCAGGAGTGGAGTTGGTTTTTAGTTTAGCACGTACAAGAGAGTCTTTGAGGTTTTTGTTTTTTTGATATGCCACTATTGGAGCTTCTGGCCATAGAATGCTCAATGTGCAATCGTTCTCAATTAGGTGCCAATGTTTACGTAGAATTTGTCCTATGTGTGTAGTGTTAGTGTTGTAAGGGGTGGAAAAGATGGGGCTGTTAATGGATTTGTCAGATTTGTCTTTGTGTAGTATGTCATGTTGTGAGTGTTGTGTGACTCGTTGGAATGCTTTGCAAATGGTGTCGCGTTTGTATCCCCTGTTAATTAATATAACAGAAAGATTGTTGAGTCGTTTTTGTAGTATTTCGTCATCTGTAATGATACGTCGATATCTGAGTGCTTGGCTGTAGATAATGCCTTCTTTGCAAGTGGGTGGGTGGAAGGAGTCATTGTGAAGAAGTAGAGTCCTGTCTGTAGGTTTGGTATAGAGGTCAGAACGAAGTTGATTGTTTTGGTTGATGTAAATAGTAGTGTCAAGGAAGTTAACTGATTTGTGAGAGTAGTCGTAGTCAAATTTGATGGTTGGGTGGAATGTGTTGAGATAGTCGAGGAATTGTAGAAGTGCTTCAATTCCATGCGTCCACAAAGCAAAAATGTCATCAATGAATCTTATCCATTCAATTGGAGTAAGACCATCAGGTGCATTAAGGAGCATTTGATTTTCCAGGACTGACATGAAAATGTTAGCATAAGTAGGGGCCATTGGGGAACCCATGGCTGTGCCATGTATTTGTAAGTAGTAGTCATTGTTGAAGGAGAAAAAGTTATTGTTAAGTATAAGTGAAAGTGTGTTGGTGATGTGGTCTATGTTGATGTCGGAAGTATAGTTGTATTCTTTAAGCATATCAATGCAGGCTTGAATGCCTTCATCATTTGGTATGTTAGTGTACAAACTTTTGACATCTATGGTGATGAGTATAAGTCCAGTAGGTAAGTTGTTGTTAAGGGAGAAAATACGTTTGAGGAAGTCAGTGGTGTCTTTGATGTAGGAGGGTATGTGGTGCAAAAGTGGTTTGAGGAGGCGATCAGCATACTGTGAGAGTCTTACTGTAGGGCCCCCACAACCTGAAATGATGGGTCTACCTGGGACGTTGGGTTTGTGTATCTTGGGGAGAAGGTAAAGTGTTGGTATGTTAGTGTTGTTTTGTGGGAGGAGGTATTTGTGTGTTGTGTCATCAATGAGTTGGTCGTTGTGCATAAGTGTGACCAAGGCTCTGATTTGTTGTTGTATTAGTTGTGTGAGGTCATTTGGTATTTTCTGGTAGTGGTTTGTGTTGTTGAGTTGTTTGTAGGCTTCAGTAAGATAGTCCATTTTTGGCCAGATGACAATGGCTCCACCTTTGTCAGCTGGTTTGACAATGAGATTGTCATTGTTGATGAGTTGAGTGATAGAGTTGGATTCACTTGTTGATATGTTGTGTTTGAGAGGGTTGTGTGATGTGTGATTGGTTTTAAGGTCATAGTAAACTTGTGAGATGTATTCAAGCAGGTTGTGGTTGTCAGGAGTGGGTGGGGTGAATTGAGTTGGGGTTTTGAATGGGTGTCGTGTTGTGTTATTGTTTCCAAAGAGATATTTGGTGTACATGTTGCGTCTGTACTTGAGAAAGGAGTTGTAGATTCCCTCTTATTTCAGCATAAGCAATCACTTCTTTCTTGAATGAAAGACTGTACTTCTTAATTTTCTTCCCCTTGTGAGAGATTGCGTCTTTACTCAGGTCTGCCATTCTCTCAACCAAGCACGCTATTTGTATGGTTAATTATTAATCAGACATACAACATTGGGTCAAATTTCTTGGCATGCAGTGGCGGTGTAGTGTGTCAGAATTTAGCGCGCTCTTCAAAGCTACAACAATACCATGGCAAGAGCTTCGCCGATTGAATACAAGATGTATTACAGAGTAAGTTTTGAAACAGTTATCAGAGGACATCATGTGTATAAGTATACGTGGACCCCCCAAATCAATGAAATGTTACAGTGCGAAGAAGACACACGTGCTGAAGCAAAGGAATATGATGCTAATGCAATCGGCGTGTATGTGATAAAGCTCGACGCTAACAAAACCCTTGCGGGCCATGTGCCGATAGAACTATCGCACTTGTTGAGCTACTTTCTACAAGCAAACGCCGAAAATCAGCTAGTCGCACAAGTAACGGGGAAGAGAAAGAGGGAAGTTGGACTCGTTGTACCGGCAAAATTCACAGCCTTCACACCAGAACTGAGAAATGCCAGAATTTTGGAGAGAGAACTAAATGGACGAGCGTCAAAATATAGTCACTTTGAAATGAAGAACATTGCCATTAATGAAAATAAATTACCAAAGCTGTTTTAGAATCGCATTACAGTGGTGTTTTTAGTGATAGTCCAGTTGTAAGAGCATAATTTGAGACACGCTGACAATTGACAGACAGATTAGAATCAAGTTCCCGTGGGAAAATAGCATTGCATTTTGCGCTATTGGTGAGGCGAGAGACATTGCGATGTTTTACCCGCTTTGACTATATATGGGATTCTTCGAATAAGCGCCGCACTGGGACCGCGGCGCTTATTCGAGGGCGGCGCTTATTAACTTTTTGGTTCAAAATGCGGCGCTTATTCGAGGGCGGCGCTTATTCGAACAAATACGGTAACCTTCTTTTGCAGCTTGATTACTTGCTTCTGAAGGGTTTGACACTTATTAGTACAAGACTCTAGAGTTATTACTTCAGGGATTTCCGACTGCACCAGTACTTGTTCGACTCGACTCCCTTCGATTATTTCAATGTCATTTCCCGAGCTGACGTCGACAGAACTACTCGCTTCTGGCTTCACTTTGCTATCTAAACTGCGACGAAGAATCTGGTAGAAAAGGGCTTTCGATTAACCAAGGAGTGATTTATTATAAAAAATAATTAAATTCGATTATTCACCACACTGACCTACCTGTCTTCGTTCACGATCTGAGATTTCTGAAGAATATGGGGTCCCCGCGGTATCTACCGTCGGTACATCATCTGCATTCAATGTTCTCCTTATGCCTAACGACTTTGCTATTTGCCCTGACATAGTAAAAGCTGAATCTTCGAAGTGCATCGAGCAGAGTTGAGAGTGTGGTGAAGGAACAAAATTTGCACGATGTCTTCGAACGAACTTGACCCACATTTGATGTGTTTCTCTCATTTTGTCCTTGTTAGGGAAACTGTGCATTGATATTCCTTTAGTATGTTGGCCGTTTGAACAGCTTTCTCCATTTCGCCATCCGGCAACGCAATATCGTCCTCCATGAGGCTTAGTCTTAGTAGAATTGGAAACATCTGGATTATCTACGGGATTCTCAGTCGCTCACTGTGACGTCACACGCATTGAAATGGAAGCGTTCAATTTTCGCACGGAAATGCTAAGAAACGCTAATTTCAAACCACTTTACAAGTAACTTATAGTTTACAGAATTTTCCTTGCGATAGCTCAAAATGATCGGAAGAAGTCCAGCAATCTAACTGTATAAAAGAAGTTTAACTCAAAATTTCGATGCATAAACACTTTAATTAGAATGATGGCGTATTGGATGGTGTAATCCATCCATGTTTTCCATAGAGTTATAGAAACATGGCTTTTAAACCAATCATATATATAAAATATATATATATATATATATATATATATATATATATATATAAAAATATATATATATATAAAATATATATATATATATATATATAAAAATATATATATATATATATATATATATATATATATATATATATATATATATATATATATATATATATATATATATATATATATATATATATATATATATATATATATATATATATATATATATATATATATATATATATATATATATATATATATAATATATATATATATATATATATACTATAAGTGGGCTTACCTCAAATGTTGATGGTCGCTACTGTCAGTTTCACGCTGGGCGATCTTCAGGCGGCCGAAGAAACTTGAAAAGCGTGAAACTGACAGTAGCGACCATCAACATTTGAGGTAAGCCCACTTATAGTGTATTCGCTCTATCTTTACGGTATTGAGCACTTTTCGACATTTCGCGAACAACACTTTGTTTGTTTGAATATATATATATATATATAAAGCATGAAGTATAGTTTACCTTAAAGTCTTCGCTACCAGAGGTTTCACCCTTAACGGGATCATCAGGCGACTGAAAAATATCGGTTAGTGGGCTGCTTAAATGCGTTGGTTGGGGCGTGGGTGTGGGCGTCGAAACGTCTGGCGCATTCGTTTGAAGCGTGGGTGTGGGCGTCGAAACGTTGCGCGCATTCCTTTGATTGTTTAGGTTGTTGATCCGAAATCTGTTTTTGTGCCGACAGGTCGAAACTATTTCTGATCTTTTGTTTAGTAAAAATTGTTTGTCTGCCTTCATGATGAAAAGTTTTTCGTCCAAACATAAATTGCATCTTTTTTATCCTCCTGTGTAGGAAATTGACTGTTTTAGTATAGACCAGGTTATGTCGAAACTTTGTTTTTTTTCTTTTAGATTCCAAATGTATTTCGAAAGTTCCGTCTCATTTGAATACTTTTTATTCTGGAAAGATTTAGTATGGTTACGACATCGCTCTTTAAATGTACTTGCTGTCATGCCATTGTATTTCTTAGTGATGTTCGTGTTGCTTATGGAAATAGATGCCTTGTATACTATGTTGTTTGTCATGCATTGCCCACGTAGGGGGCAATTGTCCTTAATCCTGCAATTGCAACTGCTTGTAACTATGTTTAGTGGCTTGCTTTTCCTGATTGTGCGTGAATTATGTTTCGTGATAATAGACTTGACGTTGTTCATGCAACTATAGCTAATCTTGACTGTGTTTCTGTTAAAAAGTTTGTGAAGCTTGTGTCCTGGTGGAAAGTGCTTGTCAATAAGGCTAAGAAAGTTGCATCCTATGTTTGTTTTGACATTTTTGTTAAATGGAGGTTTAAACCAGATGATATTGCAGTGTCTATTTCTGCGTGTTTGCTGTGGTGCTTCTTGTGTGTAGTTTAGCTCATGGTTGAAATTGCTGCGCCTTAATGCATTTTGGTAAATTGGTGCGGTTTCATGGAATTTCCGCTCGTCACACGAGAGGAGGGAAATGCGCTTGTTGATTGATGTAGGTAGCTGTCTTAAAATGCTTGGTGGGTGGTTTCATTGCTTGTTTATATAAGTATAATGGATCGTCATTGGGCTTTCGAAAAGGTTTGTATTTTCCATTGCTTAGGTCGAAAGTAATGTCTAAAAAGTTTACTGAAATTAAAATTGTTTCTGCCGTGATTATTAAGCCAAACTGTTCGAAACTTTTGTGAAGATCTTTTCTTGTTTTGACTACCAATCGTGCGGTCTTATTTTTTAGTAGTGCCAATCCGTCGTCTCTACACATCCGTCGTCTCCACACCCACGCCCCAACCAACGCATTTAAGCAGCCCACTAACCGATATTTTTCAGTCACCTGATGATCCCGTTTAGGGTGAAACCTCTGGTAGCGAAGACTTTAAGGTAAACTATACTTCATGCTTTGTATTTCGCTCTATCTATATATGGTATTGAGCACTCTCTAACATTTCTTGTTTACGTAGTTTTGTAGTTTTATAGTATTATACCTTAAAAATGCGATAACAAAAACATATAAACATGGATCAGAGGACACCATAGAACAGATAGACAATGAACTAAAACACATTTCGAATAACTTGGGAGTTGGCGACCGTATTGAACACATGAAAAAACGCGAAACATTTATTTCACTCAAAGACCATAAGGATAATTTCGAAAACAACCCAACATGCCGATTAATTAATCCTGCTAAAAGTGAGTCCGGAAAGCTCAGCAAAGTAATTCTTAAGCTAAGTAACTCTAAGTTAAGGAACATTTTGAACGTAAATCAATGGAGAAACACACAAGAAGTAATCGAATGGTTTGGCAACATTGAAGAGAAAAGCAGACATACCTTCATTTCGTTTGACATTGTTAATTTCTACCCTTCAATTTCTGAAGACCTTCTGGACCAAGCATTATCTTGGGCCAGAAATTTGGCTATCATTACCGAAAGTGACATTTCAATAGTAAAACACGCTAGAAAATCGCTCCTTTTCAACAACGAAAAACCGTGGATAAAAAAAGACAACAACAGTTTATTTGATGTTACCATGGGTAGCTATGATGGCGCTGAAGTATGTGAACTAGTAGGCCTTTTCATTCTAAACGACCTAGGGAAAAAGTTTGGCAACCAAAATATTGGCCTATATAGAGACGACGGATTGGCAGTACTAAAAAATAAGACCGCACGATTGGCAGACAAAACAAGAAAAGATCTTCACAAAAGTTTCGAACAGTTTGGCTTAAAAATCACGGCAGAAGCAAATTTAATTTCAGTCCTAGGCAATGGTCAAACTTTTTAGACGTTACTTTCGACCTAAGCAATGGAAAATACAAACCTTTTTGAAAGCCCAATGACGATCCATTATACATAAACAAGCAATGAAACCACCCACCAAGCATTTTAAGACAGCTACCTACATCAATCAACAAGCGCATTTCCCTCCTCTCGTCTGACGAGCGGACATTCCATGAAACTGCACCAATTTACCAAAATGCATTAAGGCGCAGCAATTTCAACCATGAGCTAAACTACACACAAGAAGCACCACAGCAAACACGCAGAAATAGACACCGCAATATCACCTGGTTTAACCCTCCATTTAACAAAAATGCCAAAACAAACATAGGACGCAACTTTCTTAGCCTTATTGACAAGCACTTTCCACCAGGACACAAGCTTCACAAACTTTTTAACAGAAACACAGTCAAGATTAGCTATAGTTGCATGAACAACGTCAAGTCTATTATCACGAAACATAATTCACGCAGAATCAGGAAAAGCAAGCCACTAAGCATAATTACAAGCAGTTGCAATTGCAGAATTAAGGACAATTGCCCCCTACGTGGGCAATGCATGACAAACAACATAGTATAAAAGGCATCTATTTCCATAAGCAACACGAACATCACTAAGCAATACATTGGCATGACAGCAAGTACACTTAAAGAGCGCCCATTCTCCCAATAGCTTCTTAAAAGATCTACTAGACCTTTAGGAGCATTCCCAAAACTAAACAATGTGAACGAGGACCACAATATAAACCATATACTGGATATGAAGCAGAGAACAATCTACTTGAACGCGGCTGGATACGAACCGGCGAACATGTATAAAATATTGTTATGTAGGTTTAATTAATTACTGAAAAGAACAAATTATTCGCATTGTGATTATTATAAGTGAAAGGTACTCACCCATTTCTTTCAAATTCGGCATTGAACGCTAGAAATGCAGCTTCACGCTCGGGAAGAGTTGCTGAAATTCAGCGCGAAAGAACGCGCAATTGGCGCAAAAACTAAAACCGCTGAACGTAAACATTGCGCTCCTACGAACATCACCTTACAACCTCCCCAGTCCCTTGCTCGAATACGTGTACTTCTGGGAAAAGACGTACATTCAATGCATCACTATGGCAAAACTAAAACACAACATGAAAAACAAATTCCAAAATCGAACAATACAGGCAATAAGCTTTCTTTAGACAATAAATTAAGCCATATTATCGATGTGAAATTTAGCCTGGGCGGATACCTTAAACTCAATATCTTTGGAAACAGTTAGTTTCCTTCTGTTTTGGCATGTTTTATGCCGGTGGATCGCCAAAATATCAACTATCAACGTACCAAACCTATAGTGTAAAACAGTCAAAGTCGAAATGGCATAAGAAAAAATAAAGGAAATTAAATGTGGTAACTAGGAAGGGACAAAGAAGAATATTCCACAGTATGTTAACATATTTTACCACCCGAAAGTAACGCCCCCCCGTAAGTAGCGTCCCCCCGAAAGTAGCGACCCCCCAACAGCGGATAAAACCGAAAGTAAGGGGGGCCGCTACTTTCGGGATTCTACGGTATTATAAATCTTTTTGTTGTCAAAGAAAGATTTTCGTGGCCCGCCTCATATATGAACAGCCCCTTGATGTCTTTCAGATGTTCGAACTTAAGTGACAAGAAAGTTTCTAAGTATTATTTTTTCATAAAATAAGTCGCTTTTAGCGCGGAAATTCTTTATTTATGTCACATCCAAGGGCTATTGCTGTATTGAAAACCGGTTTGGAACATGCACAATTTTGAATTCCCGGTATTTGCATCTGGATATAGAAATGCAGATGCCCACTATCTACTTTTTAAGGACAATGGCAACGAAAAATATGGCTTTTGACTTATTCAGTATATATAGTAGTTTGACGATATGGAAATTATTGGCACATTTAACCATCTAAAAAGCCTCCATTTTGAATCATGTCAATGATACTTATCATGGATGTATATGTTGACCTGTTTATGTTGTAATGGCGATTACAAAAGTAACGTCAAGACGATGATTACTCTCACTGGAATTCTGCTATTGCTGACCTCTTTACCCAGTGCATGGCGTCACAGACCATATTAAAGAGAATCTGATTTTCCTTTAAGCTGGATTTCCGCTAGGCGTAAAAAATCGCGCGCTGTACTTTTTTCTGTACAACGGATTTAAATATTTTTCTAATTTGTTCCACATTGGAAACTCACAAGGCAAAAGAAAAAAGACGAGCGCGCAACATTTCACACCTAGCGGAAATCCAGCTTTAGAGGTGTTGGCAGTACTTCTACAATCCCAGACTATTATATTCCGGCTATTTAAGCCTATATATATAGCTTTGATCTAAATGCCCCTTATGTTTTGTTGCCAATATCTTTTAACTGGTATAGTACACACATTAATTTCCAGTGTATGTTCTTACTTTTAGTATACGTTAAATCAACGTCCACGAATGACGACAATTCTCGAGTGTACGACAAACTGAACCCTTGTTACTACTGCGAGAAAGAATTCCTGAAGGTTGGTCGACATTTTCAACAACTTCACAAAGATGGTCCCGAGGTCATCAAAGCTCTCAGTTTTGCGCCAAAAAGTGCGGAGAGGAGGATGGGTCTTGACAGAATAAGGTTGATGCGGAACTTTGTCCACAACAACAAAGTCCTTGAAGCAAACGTGGGGAGCTCAAAGTAGTCCGTCGACCAAGTGTGGGTACCGCCATGTTTATATTGTAATGGCTTCTTTCACCAGAAAGAATTATACAAGCATGTGGAAATGTGTCCGTTTGCAGAAGGCAAGAAGGAATCCCATCCTAGAAGGTTGCGTTACACCTGCAGTATGTTGCTAGCATCAAATAAGTCCTCATTGGTTGCTAATAAAGCCTTAACTGACCATATTTTCCCGCGAATGAAGTCAGACCAGATTAGTTTGACTGCCAAGAATGATGACACAATTGTACGTTATGGGAAAGCGCTGGTGGGAAAACATGGGAAAGATAAGGCGAATTATGTGTCCAAGCACTTGCGCGAATTAGCACGACTGTTGGTGGAAGCAAGGAAACTTTCCAAAATGCCATCTCAAACCATGAAGGACTTTATTGCACCAAGAACACGAGTGGCTACCAAGATGATGTTGAGGATCATTTATCGCAATACAAGTCTCCTTCCACGGCGCTAAAGCTTGGGTACGCCTTAAAGAAGGCCGCTTACATTGTAAGAGGGGAAGCAATTCGGGACCGCGACGAAACTGACCAAAAGAATGTTGATGACTTTCTCAAATTACACGAGCAAGAGTGGGCAGACAAGATTTCGGTGAAAGCGCTAAATTCCCTGGCCTACCGGAAAGATAACAAACTGGATTGTCTTCCTATCACCGAAGACTTGTTGAAGTTGAGACAATTTCAGCTAGAAAAAATTGAAGAACTTCGGCAACGTCTGGAGATTTCTCCACATAAAGAAATCTGGCGAGAGTTGGCGACAATCTGCCTATCACGAATGATAGTGTTCAATAAGTGAAGATCTGGGGAGGCGTCAAGATTACGTGTGGACGTCTACAATTCTAGACCGGATTGGAACAGACACCAAAATAAGGAAATTGCTTCTTCACTCTCACCACATGAGAAAGAGCTGTGTAAAAGGTAATCAGTATCTAAACAAGAATAATAAGTTTTAACGAATGAATTAAGTAATTGCTATTATTATAATTTATATTGCAAAAATATTAGCTCTAAACGAAGAAAAGATTCGCATTTTTTATCGAGGTTTGATTTTATGTCAATTTTCTACAGGAATGTGAGGTGTCACTCATTATACACAAACATTCTAAATGCACTTTTAGAGGACACCAGATTATTTCGCAAATTTGTATACTGTAAAATATGTTTTAAATACTGACATTTATCAGTCCTTGGTGACAATCCATTACTTTCACCAAATTTCCCCACACCAATATACACCTAAAATAGAAAACAGGCGTGAAACCTGTAAGCTAAATTGTAATTTTATTCACAAAAAAGTTCACATTATATAGCATCATGTCTTACCTTGAAAAAAATCTCTCTTTCTGAAACAATTCGCAGAGAACAGTACACCAGTATTATAAATCAGTACAACACGTTTAATGAACGTTTCTTGCTTAAAATCCTGAAACAAATCCTTGCTAAAAACTCGCTCACCTCATCACATGGCCATGATGGCGTTGAAACATTCCGAACATATAATTGGCCATTCGCACGGTACACTGACATACAATGGTATTTGGTGACAACTACCAGAATGCTTTGCTAGCATCTAGTGATAATCAATAGAGGATCTTGGGAAAGCATTCTGGTTGTTGTCGTCACCCAAAGGCATTGAACGTCATCGTGCAAATGGTCTAATCAGATTGCTTCCGTAAACATTTGGAGTATGTAGTTGTAGTATGTAACTGCTACATCTCAAAACGTCATATTCTGGACAAACATCTCGACCCACTGACATCCAATAATAAACGTTTTCACAAATAGAGACTTCGTTGACACTACATAGCTCGGTCAAGAGGTGTAGATACGAACCCAAGCGGGATCTTAATGAATACGCTGCCTCGCAGAGGCACGGCAGCGAATATATAATATAGTCTACAGAAGTAGAACACATAATAAAATATCAAATATGTAAAATAACACTGCGTTGCATATTTTCAATTACCTGTAGATTTGACCTTGTTGAGATTCTTGGCAAGAGGAACAGAAAAGTCCCCATAATCTTGACACCAGGTCAAGAAAGCAATCCAGGTGCTAAATGACACCAGAAAAGAGGCAAACGTTCATTCCAAGAATCCGTACGTTTTTGCTGTGAACAACGGGTCTTCACTGCAAAACATCAGAGGCAACGATGCACTATCGAAGGTTACAGGTGGATTGGTGTTGGAGCAGCCAAAACAAATTTCCTCTACAGCTCTGAGGAAATATGTAGCTACCGTGTCACAGATCGTTGACATGAATAAATCTGAGCTGACCTGGCTGGCCAATCATTTGGGTCATGATATCGACGTCCACACGGAATTTTTTGAACATCTTTTGCAGATCTTCGTTTCCGTGCTTCGTTGTTGAGATATTTCAGTTTCTTTGATATGCAAATTAAACACTTTGACATCACACGTGTATAATGAGTTATCGGAGAAAGTTCTATATCTTTGCTATTATCAAACGAAATCACTTCGAAGCCGATCCTGTGCGTCTACACGTATTTCGCATACAGCATTAGACATACAGATTTTTAATTGATTTTGTTTGATAACAGCAAAGATACCGAACCTTCTCTGATAACTCATTATACACGTGTGACGTCAAAGTGTTTAATTTGCATATCAAAAAAAATTTAAATATCTCAACAACGAGGCACAGAAACGAAGATCTGCAAAAGATGTTACTTTTTCGTTTTGAGAGTTCTTTCATTTAAGATAATAATTTTCGCTTCATAGGCACTTTAAGGATAAGATTTATTCTCGTCTCTGGTTGGTCAACATACTTACGTTAATTTTCACTGCCTGGCAATTGTGACGTTACCCCCTTCGGAGATCGAGTAAATTATTATTTATACCAGATATACGCAGACGCAACAACCCCTCGCCCGGTTTTACATATGCATTTGTGTAAATAGAAAAATTTGTGAAATGTCTGTGTCAGACCACAAGTTGATGGTCGTATGTGTAAATTAGAAAAATAGATACATAGTGGACTTCCTCAAAGCCATTAAACTGTACTTTAAATAAATATTATTTATATAAATTATATAATAGATTCCTATTATTTATTAATACTTAAATTCAGGACACACATAACAGTAGTTTGTAATTACTGAAGTGTTTCTATCCTGATTAAAAACTCGTATAAATAAATAAATAAACAAATAAAATACCCCATCTGATTAAGAGGGCCGGTACTTACAAATACTAATTGTATTCTGTTAATATTACCTAACCCAAAAAAAAACCTAACCCTAATCAGTATTTATAAACGAGCATGGGCACGAATTAGTAATTGTCAATTGTGGCTGTGATCTGCCTAAGCATTACACTAATCACTCAGTATAAATGAGAGATACGACCATCAACTTGTGGTCCGACACAGACATTTTTCAATCCACACAAACAGTCATTACCTTCGTCTCTGGCCCAGCAATGGACAAAGCCACAGCTCCAGAAATTTCCCGATCAGATCCAGGAGATCTCAGCCACTAGTCGCCCGTCACTAGTGCTTCTTAACCAATACATGCTCTACCACCCACATTTTCAGCACAAGAAGCGTCCAAATATACGTGGGACATCACGATCTCGTCCGGAAGAACTAATGTGTTTATTCAGCGATAAATGTATCAGCTAAAGATGCTGACGAGTTTGGTTTGCATAAATTATACGTGACGTAGTCGGAAGCTCAAAAATTAACCAATCAAAACAGCCTTAGTCACACCTTGGAAATTATGTTTTTTCATACAAAATAAGTCTTTCAAGACGACCAAGGTGTGATGTTCCGATCTTCAAGTTAACTAGGAATTAAAAGGGACTGGACATTTTAAAAGAAAAGAGCAGTAATACATTGTACTGACGTTTTACAACCTGAAATCGGGTCATTTTCATCGCACCATGCAATTGTGAACTATCGCTATTACGGACACCATATGACGGTCCACAGGGTGTCCGCTATGGCGAAAGTTGACTGCACAATGCAGTACTATTTAACAGGCATATCAAACATTTCAACAGCTTATTTTAATTATAGAACAATTTAAAATTCAGGGCTATTACACCAAAGGTGTTCCAGAAGTTAAATCCGTAAATCAAGTATATAATAAAAAAGTCTGGCCTTACGTGTACTTTATAATATGCCCAAATTCGAAAATTCTCTTGCCAATACCCGTTAAGAGTATCTATATTCGCCATGTTTATTATCTTCCTGAGCAGGCTATTATCTATTAACAATTTGACGTTGTATCTACGGATGCCAGGAATCCTCTGTAGGCCAATCATCAATAGCCAGCCAATCAAAATCATAAAGTAAAAAATCATTATAGTAATTAATCATTAACAAGTAGGAATAAATTCAATAACGTTTGTTTCGTATATTTTTATTTGGTCAAGTGTCTAAAAAAAAGCAGGCCGCAGTGCAATTGTGGACTACCAACGAAAAAAGACAAGTGAAAATATACTTTGAAAAGTTTATTCAAGCAGGCAAAGCACCCGGAAAAAAGATGTGTGAAGATTTTTTAGAAGACAAAGAATATTTGTTTCCCAACAGATCGTGGACGAACATTAAGGATTGTGTTCGGAACATGGGAATAAAGGAAAAGAAAAATAAGGGAAAAGAATAATAGGGTAATGTTACGTATTCGTCCCGTCACAAATACCATAATGCTTAAACAAAATGGAAGAGCGCAACAATAATCATTTTTACCCATTTTTAATCAATTTTCCGCATTGAAACAATGTATTTTGTTTTGTTGTTACCCCCCAAAGCACAAAGGATAATGGTAATTGCGAAAGGGGCGCGAAAAAAAAAAGTTATTTATTTAAGGAGGATACGTTTTTCAGCAGAGCTGGTGGGGTCCTCCATTTACAGCTAAGACCTATAGATGTTGATTTTTTTTTTGAAAGTAGAGAGAATAAAGATTTTGTGGTAAAGGTGAGAGAGAGAATGTATAGTAATGGGCCTATAGCCCCATCCTCGTAAGTTATTTTCAAATTTCATGAGATAATTCTCGCGCGTTAGTTAAGGCGGATTTCCATTCAGTGCTTTTTGTCGCACTATCGACTTTTTGCGATCGCTTTCTTTTGAATTGTGAGCCCTCGACCGGCCGTTCCAGTCAAGGGCTCACAATTCAAAAGAAAACGATCACAAAAAGTCGATCGCGGGACAAAAAGCACTGAATGGAAATCCAGCTTAACTCGCAACCTGCCGATGTTATGACATTAGGTGTCACACAATAACATTAGGTGTCCTATTCTTGGTTTAACTTAACAAAGGTTTTTCATCATTTGAATCTCTGCGACTACACGAGCGTTTTAGCTCTTCCGTTGAAGAGTCTGTTGTCAATTCTTGAGTAAAAACTTTAATAAAACCATTTTGTACTGCAATTCCTCGAAAAAATGTACTTCACTTTTACAATTTCCCCCCCATTTTGTTTTCCCGAAAGGAACGTGTAAACCGCCACGCCAAAATCACGATAGGTATCACATGCTATCGTTTGAGTATCGTTTAATGATTGGCTAACCCGAGATCTAAAAATAACTTAAGAGGGATTGAGAGGATTGAGGCTGGGCCATTACTGTACATATTCCCTCTTTCACCTTTATGCTCTCTTGATATAGGATAGCTAAATGTTTTTCGAGAAACCATGATAATTCATGACAAGTCCAAAATTAAGTTGCTTTTAAATAGAAGGTATTTTAAATATATTTGGAAATGTTGATTATTTTACGTTATCTGCTCTTGTTTTCGAGAAATAACCCTTTTATTGTTTTTGACGCTGAAATCTTTAATATGCTCGATGGCTCCGAGTTAATGTACAGCAGCCGTTTTCTTTTCAAATTGACGTCATATAGTCATATATATACGTCATATATATATATATTATATATATATATATATTACACATATATACCCCTTTTATCAAGGTTCAATAAAATTGTTTCTACAGACACTTTTACCACAAAAGTCAACTACTTTATGTTCACAAAAGATCTCTTAAATTAAGGAATAAACGTATCTAATTTATAGCCCCAAAAGCTCTCTGTCTGTGGGCTGATTTACATTAGGTTTGTCAATAATCATCACGAACCATCATATTTACAAATATTACATATATATATATATATATATATATATATATATATATATATATATATATATACAAAGTATAAAGCATAGTTTTACCTTAAAGTCTTCGCTACCAGAGGTTTCACCCTAAACGGGATCATCAGGCGACTGATGATCCCGTTTAGGGTGAAACCTCTGGTAGCGAAGACTTTAAGGTAAAACTATACTTTATACTTTGTATTTTGCTCTATCTATATATGGTATTGAGCACTCTCTAACATTTCGTGAACCAAAACTCACTTATATATATATATATATACATATGGAAAATTATATATAAAATGCATGTCCTCACGTTAATACATTATGGGTAAATACATCAAAAACATATGACAATCTAGATTAGCGCAGTTTCCCTTGCACTGGAAGTGATACAACCTCAACGGTGTATACACAATCTGGTTCACTCACATAAACAACTGATATTTCATCTTCAATTGATGAAGACTGTACTTCTGCAACGTACCAACCCGGCTTCCATCGCGAATTTCCAATGTCATTCGAAGTCCATTTAATTTTGACTTTTGAGCCAAATGACTTTTAGTGAAGAGAGCGATGCAAAGTTAAGATGCAGCAGCATGAATTACATTTTATTGAAAAAGAGTTTATGTGTACTAAGGTAGCTATGATTGCAGAGCGGTTTGGCTAGTAAATACAGATTAAATTGCTCAGTAAAACCTCTACAGTGCAGCTTCAAACTCTGTTTTGTTTTGTTTTGTTGTGTACATTCTTTATATACTTTGATTTGAAGTTTGGTGAAAATTTTCTAAAGTCAAACGATGAAACAACTACATTGACTTTGTGCTTGAATAGCTTTTATCTATAATCTAAATAGCTTTCATCTATAATCTAAGAGTATAAGTTTTGATTAAAGTGTTAGAAATATGAACCAACAACAGTATGGGATAAAATGATATAAATGTAGTACCAGCCACCAGGCAGTTTGGCCTTAAAATTTGTGTTTGCGGAAAAACTATCCTGCTTGAAGCGCGAAATATCCAAGAAAAACCTTTTTTTTTCAAATAAACTCTCAAACAGTACATACATTTAGTCACTTAACATTAACAACATTATATTATACTGTCAGTTTCTGATAAAAACATTGGTTCATAATAAAAATAAATTTTCATTAACAATGGCTATACACATCTAACACTAGTATTTGTAATAAAACTATGTAACCGGTTCATGTAGGAAATTTCTGTCCCGGTTAACCTCACTCATGAATGAGATGCCAGCTAACTCAGTAGGCTTGCCCAAATTTTACCAAGAAAATTAAGTATTGTAATAGAGGGGTCTGCCAATTTAGCCATACTGGTATAAACATGGGCTTAGAATCAACTAAAATGAAGTAATAGTGGCCTGGGCCTATGTTAACATGTCTAATCTAGGTATCTGAAGCTGGACTCGTATTGATACTGTATATGTACATGTAGCCGGGCTCGTATTAATACTGTCCATATAGCCAGGCTCATATTCATACTGTACATGTTATTAATAGGACAGAATCAACAAAGTCATTAATAATGTAAAAACGCACAAGTTGAAGCAAGTCTGCAGCAGACTTATTACAAGACTGTTCGGACAAGCCGGTATCAAGTTGTGTTCACACTGCTTGTTCCCAGTTGTTGTGACAAGCCGATAACAAGTTGTTGGCAGCCTTGTAACAAGCTTGTTGGAACAGGGTCGTAACAACGTTGTTGACAACAACCTTGTAACAGCAAGCCAACAATTTGGTACAAGCGTATTGAATCAAGCCGTAACAAGCCTGTGTGAACATCGCGTAACAAGTCTGTGTCAATAAGGTTGAAACAAGCTTGTTGAATTTGAGCCGTAACAAGCTGTTTCAACAATGTTGTCACAAACGCGTTTTATTATTTTCCCGTTTGCTTTTTGTCAGCGTGGCCGCTGATTTAATACAAAACTTTCACAACAAAAAATACAATGCAAACATTTATTTAATATATTACTGAGTGTTCTTCGTAGCAAGATAACAAAGATATTCACAAAAAGGAAAGCTAAAACATGATCAAATAATATTACCTTAAAATACGTTTGAATTTAGCCTTGAGATAGTATAAAAGCCTTTTACAGACTGCTAGGGGTTTGCCAGGGGCAGATAAGCTTTAGTAAAAAACAAGAAGCTATCCTATGCAAAATCCATTCATAAAGGAATATTCCTAAAGTATATTTTCATGTTCTTAGACAAACTGTCACCACTAATCTTATTCTGTGCAGCATGTTTGTCACCTCCCGGTTTATTTTATAGTCAGAAAACATTTAAGAGATATAAAGATTCATTATAATTATAAACAGTACATTATGTAAATCATACAAGTCAATATAGTTTAAAAAACATGCTTCCGACTAACGGAGACAGAGAGTCCAACAACAATAAGAAAGAACTTTGAATCAATAAAATTTACGAACCAAAACGTACATGTACATAATTCTCTTTAAATTATAATGATGTCCATATCTGCTATAGACACACGTTTTCCGTTTTCGATAAATTTCTCGGCTGGATTTTATCGGCTCACACAAGGTCAATCTTCAAAATGTTAAGCTTAAGTTGTTTGCGTCAATAAATACAAAATGGTTTGTTTTTGAAGGAGTGCAATCATAAACTCGCAGTTCGTGTTTAATTATAGCCCTAATAAAACAATTTAACAGGCGAGATCTATAAAACAAACTCTGCTAAAAAGCATGCCAAGTTTGAAAAAAGGAAAGAATAAAACGCCAACGAAAACTGTCTTTTTAAAAACTAACCTCCTTGATAACGTTGACAAGGATCTTCGTGTATAATATTCTGTCATGCCGGTTTGCTGTGGATGAACGTCCACTGAGCAAAGTCTTGTTGTTTTCTCATTTCATTTGTGCTTGATATCATTTGCAACCACTGAAAAATTACCTCCAAACAGATCTCTGCCATATTTTGACGACAACTTCGTGTAAATAACATCGCCAGTAAAAAGCCGTTAATAAGCCAATGTCTTGTTCAAATTTTCTCTTCATAACCCACGCCATCTATGATTTAATCGACGGGTTCAAACCGCTTTTCACATGCTATTTTTAAGTTGTTGTGAAGGCTGAATCTTGCTTGTTGTGACAAGTCTGCCACAAGTTGTCACAGCGATCTTGCTCCAGACTTGTTAAAACAATCTGTAACGAGCTTGTTGGAACAACTTGTGACAAGCTTGATGACTTTAACAGACTTGTTACAAGTTGTTCCAACAAGTCTGATATGGCTTGTTGACAACAAGCCTGATCCTGGCTGTTCCAACAACTTGTTACCGCTCTGCAGCTCAACAACTTGTTACAAGGTTGTTGTCAACAAGCTTGCTACAGCGTGATAAGCCAACAACATTGTTACAACTTGTTCCCAGGCTTGTGACAATCTTGTTCCGCCAACATCTTGTGACAAGCTGTGAGATTTTTACGTGTGTAGCGTATAATATTTGACAATTAGACTGATGCCAAAAACTGTAAAAGCAGGCTAAAATAGCATTTGCGTACATGCAAATTAAATTATACCTGTATATCATGGCCAGAAATTTGCGATATCTGAGCCCACGCGCCTGTCAGCGGTATCCCGAATTTAACTAGAGAATTGCTCCAAAATTTAAATATTATGCATAGAGAGGTGTATATATTTGTCCATAGTTAATAGAAACATGGTTTGGAAGCTCAACAAAAGTCATTGTTGTATGTTTTTGTTCAGGTTTATGGAAATGTGTGCACTTTCACGGTTACTGAACATATTGTGTTTTCTGTATAATGAAGCAATCATCCAATAGCAACGTTTGGGTTGAATCGCTCAACCGTACTGTTTAAATATTAATAAACCTAAAACAAAGGATTTGTGCACCTTCGTGTACCTTTCAACATGAATCGTAGCTTGATTGTTGACCGCTTTGAAGTTTGCCGGGTTTCCAAACCATGTTTAGAATAACTATGATTTGTCTAAATATATCGAAAGAAATGTTTTAAATGCAAAATGTCGGATTCACTATTAATTCTGAATAACATAACGCAGTGAAATATCATACCTTTAAGCATCAGCGCTGTAACGTTGCTCTGCTTTTGAAACGCGACAAAAGCTGCTTTGCAGCATCACTCAGCCAATGTATTTCATAGTAAATCTTGTTCATGAGCAGTTTTTAAAATCCTTGTATACGCGAATTGGTGAGCATTTTTAAAAATGTCGGGTTTGCATCATGGATATGACAGATAGTACCATAATTAACACTTAAATTCCCCTGTGCTTCTGCCATAGTTGCTCTACTTTTCAATGTTGAAATCTTTGTAATTCCACATAATTCGCGTTGGAAGATAAAAGCGGAAATAAAAAATTGCTTTGAGCCAAAACGCTGGGTTGTCCTGAAATTTCTACGCGAGTTTCTAACAAAATTCATCATCTTTGGTATCGTTCAAAAGCTCAGAAAATAAGCTTTCTAGCCGTGCAAAGTGCTGTGGGATTGAAACAATATCAGCCTTCATATCCCACAGACCCACACAATTACCCACACATATCCAACAAAGACCCTAACTTCCTGTTTGTTTATTGGCGGCAAAATTAAAATAAATCGCGGCAATACTACAATACTATAGGTATATGTTGAATAGGATCTATGTTCTCTGTTTTGAATAAAGAAAAACGCAACCAGTCTATAAGTTTATCGACGAATCACTGTTTGAATTACACCAAACAGCAAGGAGTTTCGTCAGAAAATATTGCATTAACACTTTATATTCCTCAAGAAATCCTCAAAGATTGGGCTGAACTAAAGTCACAGGCTGGCGCCCCAACGTTTGTTGAACTGTTGAACGACTTTATACCACAAAACACAATTAAAGTAAAATGTGGAAGGATAGAAAACCGATTACGAATAATTTGTGCTGATGTGAATCGGAAATTTAGAGGAAAGAATGGCGCTGCATATAGAAAGTTGATAAATGAGAAGAGACGTCTTGCCATTCAATCGGGAGAGCTTGTCGACGCCAGTGCTTTGGAAAGACACATCAATGATCTTACCGAAATCAATTCCATTCTTTCACGAGATAACGAGAATCTAAACGAAAAATGTCAACAACTTTACGCAAGTTTATCTGAAGCAAAAAAGCTGCAGCAGAATCACAGCAACAGTTTGAAGAAATTACTGTTGGCATGACAACGCTAAAAGAAAGAAACCGGAAATTGAACGAGTATATTGATAATTTAGAAGGGATGGAGTACGAAAACAATTGTAAAACGATTACGGAAGTAGGAGAAAGACAGCGTTACCGAAAACTACGTGCACTTAAGACCCGGGCTGAAAAAGCAATGTGGTTCTTAAAATCGTTCGCGGTAGAGTTAGACTGTGAGTGTCAAAGACAACCAAGGCATAATTCATCGCCTCTGTTTATGATACAGAATCTGAACGTGAGAAGAAGTCTTACTGCAGTTTGCCAGAACAAGGAAAAGTTAAGACTGTAATGTTTCTGTTGGGCAAGTTTTGCATTAGCGAGGCAGCTTATCACGAGCTAACGTTAATACCAGACGAAAGCTACTTGCCCAAGTCCTATCTAGTCAAGCAGTGCAAAGACAACCTCAACGCAATGTGTCATATCCAACGAACACCTGGATCTGCACTGGGAGTAGAACTCGACATTATAGACGAGCTCAGAAACGCCATACGAAAATATGTGAGATTCCTTGCCATTTATATACATATAAACCATGTATGCGTGTGGGAGTGTCCTTAGTGGTATATTGTCCCTAAATTTATTTATTTTTAGTTGTCGGGACAGTCCGATGAAGAATCATCAAGATACACCAAAATACAAATCAAACTCAGCAGCTATATACATATGAAATAGAATGAAACATTAACTACTTTCTGCCTCAAACATTTAATAACTCTAGAAACACGTAATAGCGAACTTGAAGGAATGAAAACCACAGTTGGCAGACTAAACAGTTGAGTTTTTAAAGGGGGGAGGTGAAAGATATTCCAGCCCACCCATATAAAATGTTGGGGTGGGGTAGCAGCCCCCGTGCCCCCCCCCCTCATTCCTACACCACTGTTCCCCTTTTTTAAAATTACATGTACAGTGTAGTTCATTTTTTTCTTATATTATTAGATACAATATGTCTTTTCCCATGAATTATAATTGGGAGGAAAGTATGGTACAGGCTCTTCAAGATGTGAAGGAATGTGCACAAAAGAGCACATATTCTTGCATTCACAGACCACTGCTGGATATTCGCATGGAGAATGTTGTATTGGATGAGCTTCACCTAATGTTAAGAGTTACCGGTAATTCATTAAATTAACTTGTTTAGCACTTTGAATATTATCTAATGACTATTTGTATTGCAACATTAGGCATCCTGACCTGGAATCTCATCACTCGTGCCGTAGAATGGGACAGAAAAGACAAGACAAAAAAAAGCTTCTGAAAAAAGTCACCTCAATCAGTTAATTGAAGCATTTAGATATTGTGGTGTAAGTTTTAATGTGTGGGAGAAAACAGATGCAGATGGGAAATCTAGTGGCTTGCACGACTGGACAAGTCTCATGGGTTCTGAGAAAAGGTTGTTGCTGAAAACTCTGCATTCCAAGCTTAGGGACATAAGCAAACCTGAGACAGGGGGAACAATTGCAAAACTTTGGAATGTGCTCTAAATTTAGTGGCTGATCACATGAGCCAGGCTAACCTGGTTAACCAGGGCTGACTTGTTTGATTAGGAATATCAAACTGTGGTTTAAAAATATGCTTAAGTGAATTGCAAGGAATTAGTATAATTTAGATGCAAACAAATCCTAACTTTCATCCAAATTTCCTCTTACCACCAAGGGAAAAATTGTTACACAACTCATGTAAACAGCTCATCAAAATCTGCATGTACCAAAGATAATTTTAATTATAATCATTAATATCATTGTATTAGATTACGTAAAATTTAGAGTTAATTTTTATTTTTTAAACTCTATAGGATTTTGATGAGCTCTATACTTTAATGTCAAAGTAGACAGTTACTGAAGAGGAAGTCAATGAATACTTTGCTAAGGTACTTCAGCTGCATGTAAAATTAGTAAATTCCACAAGGTCATCACAGTATGTAACAATGAGTGATGGGTTTTTTACAGGCCCAAAGATAGATTTCCTCGTTCCTGTCACTTAGTGGAGAAAATTTTGTATATACTAAAGACGCAATAACACCACACATGCATCGAATGGTCTACCATATACCATACTTCATGGCAAGGTACAATGGCATAAAAAAATTCACTGGACAGGGTAAAGCAGTTACTAGTACTTAGAACTATACAAAATTACTAATTAAATGAAATTAATAAAAATAAATTGCTCCACTTCAATGATCATGATGGGTTGTCCTTTACTGCAGGAGGTTCTAATGAAAATATTTCCTTCTTTTAAGTTTAAAAGGGGTTGAAAAGAATAATGACGATGCACGAAAAGTACATCTGCTAAAGTCAAATAAGTGGGATGCTGCAACAGATGTACTTCAAGTAAGTAAAGAATGGACATGTTGCAGAAATTTGAACGAACACCAAACTCTTACGTAAAGCGAGAGGACAACTACTTGACAAAAGATATGAGAGAAACGAGCAAAACGAAAGAAGATTTCATTGGTGGTTAATGATGAAGAACCCAGTCAACATGGAAATTTGTCGACTCAGGAATTTGGTAAAAACTTAAGGAGCTTGGAATAATGACTCGTGTGAGAAAGCATGCAAAGTTGTTGGAATTATTAGATGATGCCCTTAATCCTTAACTTTAAGGTTTGTCATTGTAAGTAGGTTCCTCAAAACTATATTCAAATTTGTGTTATACAGTATAATACACTGAATATTTAAATTATATAATCTCCCAGCAGTAAAGACCTTGCTAACATGAATGGGTTTTCCAACGCTGATATTTCCTATAAAAATAAATTATTTAAATTACATGGCTTCCGAGTCTCACCATTAAAAATGTGCTGTTTTGCTGAACATGAAAGCAGTGGTTTAATTTTTACAGGAAAATCAATGGCAACTCCTTCATGGTGCTCATTGAGACAGACAGTATTGCTCATTGGTTTGGGAGGATTCTCATAGCTCCTATATAGAAACAAAAACAATAATTTAATAAGCTACAATTAAAAATGCTGAAACCTGACAAGAACATATTTTAGTGGTTTGCTTAAATTTTTCAGCCATTGCCAACCAAATTGTGTGAATTTTATAGCGCTCATGGACAAATAAAGCAAAGCCAGGGAAGAATTTAAAAATTAATATAAACAGTCTTCACTTTAACACTTTGAGGCCTTCGGTCCCTCCCTGTACTGAATTAGTTAGCCAGAATGGCATACTAAAGACTCGTCTTCAGGCTTCAAAGTGTTAACTTACCACAGACAATCTGCAGTTAAATGGTCTGTGGGCTCCCATGTGCAACTTTCATACAGCCAGTCCTTCCATTTAATTAAATATTCGTAGTCCTGAATAATATATTCCACAAGCAAACGGTTTATGCTGGATTACAAGTAAACAATTGTGTGTGTGCAACACACATATTATGGATTTATGAAAGGTTCATGTATTTATTTATTTGGTTAATAGTATTTGACAATTAGACTGATGCCAAAAACTGTAAAAGCAGGCTAAAATAGCATTTGCGTACATGCAAATTAAATTATACCTGTATATCATGGCCAGAAATTTGCGATATCTGAACCCACGCGCCTGTCAGCGGTATCCCGAATTTAACTAGAGAATTGCTCCAAAATTTAAATATTATGCATAGAGAGGTGTATATATTTGTCTAAATATATCGAAAGAAATGTTTTAAATGCAAAATGTCGGATTCACTATTAATTCTGAATAACATAATGCAGTGAAATATCATACCTTTAAGCATCAGCGCTGTAACGTTGCTCTGCTTTTGAAACGCGACAAAAGCTGCTTTGCAGCATCACTCAGCCAATGTATTTCATAGTAAATCTTGTTCATGAGCAGTTTTTAAAATCCTTGTATACGCGAATTGGTGAGCATTTTTAAAAATGTCGGGTTTGCATCATGGATATGACAGATAGTACCATAATTAACACTTAAATTCCCCTGTGCTTCTGCCATAGTTGCTCTACTTTTCAATGTTGAAATCTTTGTAATTCCACATAATTCGCGTTGGAAGATAAAAGCGGAAATAAAAAATTGCTTTGAGCCAAAACGCTGGGTTGTCCTGAAATTTCTACGCGAGTTTCTAACAAAATTCATCATCTTTGGTATCGTTCGAAAGCTCAGAAAATAAGCTTTCTAGCCGTGCAAAGTGCTGTGGGATTGAAACAATATCAGCCTTCATATCCCACAGACCCACACAATTACCCACACATATCCAACAAAGACCCTAACTTCCTGTTTGTTTATTGGCGGCAAAATTAAAATAAATCGCGGCAATACTACAATACTATAGGTATATGTTGAATAGGATCTATGTTCTCTGTTTTGAATAAAGAAAAACGCAACCAGTCTATAAGTTTATCGACGAATCACTGTTTGAATTACACCAAACAGCAAGGAGTTTCGTCAGAAAATATTGCATTAACACTTTATATTCCTCAAGAAATCCTCAAAGATTGGGCTGAACTAAAGTCACAGGCTGGCGCCCCAACGTTTGTTGAACTGTTGAACGACTTTATACCACAAAACACAATTAAAGTAAAATGTGGAAGGATAGAAAACCGATTACGAATAATTTGTGCTGATGTGAATCGGAAATTTAGAGGAAAGAATGGCGCTGCATATAGAAAGTTGATAAATGAGAAGAGACGTCTTGCCATTCAATCGGGAGAGCTTGTCGACGCCAGTGCTTTGGAAAGACACATCAATGATCTTACCGAAATCAATTCCATTCTTTCACGAGATAACGAGAATCTAAACGAAAAATGTCAACAACTTTACGCAAGTTTATCTGAAGCAAAAAAGCTGCAGCAGAATCACAGCAACAGTTTGAAGAAATTACTGTTGGCATTACAACGCTAAAAGAAAGAAACCGGAAATTGAACGAGTATATTGATAATTTAGAAGGGATGGAGTACGAAAACAATTGTAAAACGATTACGGAAGTAGGAGAAAGACAGCGTTACCGAAAACTACGTGCACTTAAGACCCGGGCTGAAAAAGCAATGTGGTTCTTAAAATCGTTCGCGGTAGAGTTAGACTGTGAGTGTCAAAGACAACCAAGGCATAATTCATCGCCTCTGTTTATGATACAGAATCTGAACGTGAGAAGAAGTCTTACTGCAGTTTGCCAGAACAAGGAAAAGTTAAGACTGTAATGTTTCTGTTGGGCAAGTTTTGCATTAGCGAGGCAGCTTATCACGAGCTAACGTTAATACCAGACGAAAGCTACTTGCCCAAGTCCTATCTAGTCAAGCAGTGCAAAGACAACCTCAACGCAATGTGTCATATCCAACGAACACCTGGATCTGCACTGGGAGTAGAACTCGACATTATAGACGAGCTCAGAAACGCCATACGAAAATATGTGAGATTCCTTGCCATTTATATACATATAAACCATGTATGCGTGTGGGAGTGTCCTTAGTGGTATATTGTCCCTAAATTTATTTATTTTTAGTTGTCGGGACAGTCCGATGAAGAATCATCAAGATACACCAAAATACAAATCAAACTCAGCAGCTATATACATATGAAATAGAATGAAACATTAACTACTTTCTGCCTCAAACATTTAATAACTCTAGAAACACGTAATAGCGAACTTGAAGGAATGAAAACCACAGTTGGCAGACTAAACAGTTGAGTTTTTAAAGGGGGGAGGTGAAAGATATTCCAGCCCACCCATATAAAATGTTGGGGTGGGGTAGCAGCCCCCGTGCCCCCCCCCCCTCATTCCTACACCACTGTTCCCCTTTTTTAAAATTACATGTACAGTGTAGTTCATTTTTTTCTTATATTATTAGATACAATATGTCTTTTCCCATGAATTATAATTGGGAGGAAAGTATGGTACAGGCTCTTCAAGATGTGAAGGAATGTGCACAAAAGAGCACATATTCTTGCATTCACAGACCACTGCTGGATATCCCCCTGGAGAATGTTGTATTGGATGAGCTTCACCTAATGTTAAGAGTTACCGGTAATTCATTAAATTAACTTGTTTAGCACTTTGAATATTATCTAATGACTATTTGTATTGCAACATTAGACATCCTGACCTGGAATCTCATCACTCGTGCCGTAGAATGGGACAGAAAAGACAAGACAAAAAAAAGCTTCTGAAAAAAGTAACCTCAATCAGTTAATTGAAGCATTTAGATATTATGGTGTAAGTTTTAATGTGTGGGAGAAAACAGATGCAGATGGGAAATCTAGTGGCTTGCACGACTGGACAAGTCTCATGGGTTCTGAGAAAAAGTTGTTGCCGAAAACTCTGCATTCCAAGCTTAGGGATATAAGCAAACCTGAGACAGGGGTCCAGAGAAATCCTTGTTTGGCCATTTAAGATATTTATGGGATGTGGTCAAAGCTTTGGCTAGTCAATACATAGAATATTAAACATACAATGTATCACAGGACAATGTTCCCCTTCAGTGGCGTAGGAAGATGTGAAATAGTTTTGGCGGGGGGGGGGGGGGGGGGGTTTGAAGGCTATAACAAAGTAAAATTTTGGGAGGAGAAATTTTTGGGTGTCCGCAAAGCGTTAAAAGTTAATATTTACAGACTTTGTTACCAATACTAAGGACGATATAATTTCTTTTAAAACTAGATGCATGGCACTCATATCCATCCATTTGCTCAGCTACAACCTTTTAGTGTTGTACCCAGTTGTTTTTTTGGCTCCCCGCCTCTAAAAATGCCATGTCCTCGGCTGGCCATAACACTAGCAATCAAAGCAGCAGCTATATACATATGAAATAGATGAAACATTAACTACTTTCTGCCTCGAACATTTAATAACTCTAGAAACACGTAATAGCGATCTTGAAGGAATGAAAACCACAGTTGGCAGACTAAATAGTTGAGTTTTTAAAGGGGAGAGGTGAAAGATATTCCAGCCCACCCATATAAAATGTTGGGGTGGGGTAGCAGCCCCTGTGCCCCCCTCATTCCTACACCACTGTTCCCCTTTTTTTAAATTACATGTACAATGTAGTTCATTTTTTCCCTATATTATTAGATACAATATGTCTTTTCCCATGAATTATAATTGGGAGGAAAGTATGGTACGGGCTCTTCAAGATGTGAAGGAATGTGCACAAAAGAGCACATATTCTTGCATTCACAGACCACTGCTGGATATTCGCCTGGAGAATGTTGTATTGGATGAGCTTCACCTAATGTTAAGAGTTACCGGTGATTCATTAAATTAACTTGCTTAGCACTTTGAATTTGAACTCTAATGACTATTTGTATTGCAACATTAGGCATCCTGACCTGGAATCTCATCACTCGTGCCGTAGAATGGGACAGAAAAGACAAGACAAAAAAAAGCTTCTGAAAAAAGTCACCTCAATCAGTTAATTGAAGCATTTAGATATTGTGGTGTAAGTTTTAATGTGTGGGAGAAAACAGATGCAGATGGGAAATCTAGTGGCTTGCACGACTGGACAAGTCTCATGGGTTCTGAGAAAAGGTTGTTGCTGAAAACTCTGCATTCCAAGCTTAGGGACATAAGCAAACCTGAGACAGGGGGAACAATTGCAAAACTTTGGAATGTGCTCTAAATTTAGTGGCTGATCACATGAGCCAGGCTAACCTGGTTAACCAGGGCTGACTTGTTTGATTAGGAATATCAAACTGTGGTTTAAAAATATGCTTAAGTGAATTGCAAGGAATTAGTATAATTTAGATGCAAACAAATCCTAACTTTCATCCAAATTTCCTCTTACCACCAAGGGAAAAATTGTTACACAACTCATGTAAACAGCTCATCAAAATCTGCATGTACCAAAGATAATTTTAATTATAATCATTAATATCATTGTATTAGATTACGTAAAATTTAGAGTTAATTTTTATTTTTTAAACTCTATAGGATTTTGATGAGCTCTATACTTTAATGTCAAAGTAGACAGTTACTGAAGAGGAAGTCAATGAATACTTTGCTAAGGTACTTCAGCTGCATGTAAAATTAGTAAATTCCACAAGGTCATCACAGTATGTAACAATGAGTGATGGGTTTTTTACAGGCCCAAAGATAGATTTTCCTCGTTCCTGTCACTTAGTGGAGAAAATTTTGTATATACTAAAGACGCAATAACACCACACATGCATCGAATGGTCTACCATATACCATACTTCATGGCAAGGTACAATGGCATAAAAAAATTCACTGGACAGGGTAAAGCAGTTACTAGTACTTAGAACTATACAAAATTACTAATTAAATGAAATTAATAAAAATAAATTGCTCCACTTCAATGATCATGATGGGTTGTCCTTTACTGCAGGAGGTTCTAATGAAAATATTTCCTTCTTTTAAGTTTAAAAGGGGTTGAAAAGAATAATGACGATGCACGAAAAGTACATCTGCTAAAGTCAAATAAGTGGGATGCTGCAACAGATGTACTTCAAGTAAGTAAAGAATGGACATGTTGCAGAAATTTGAACGAACACCAAACTCTTACGTAAAGCGAGAGGACAACTACTTGACAAAAGATATGAGAGAAACGAGCAAAACGAAAGAAGATTTCATTGGTGGTTAATGATGAAGAACCCAGTCAACATGGAAATTTGTCGACTCAGGAATTTGGTAAAAACTTAAGGAGCTTGGAATAATGACTCGTGTGAGAAAGCATGCAAAGTTGTTGGAATTATTAGATGATGCCCTTAATCCTTAACTTTAAGGTTTGTCATTGTAAGTAGGTTCCTCAAAACTATATTCAAATTTGTGTTATACAGTATAATACACTGAATATTTAAATTATATAATCTCCCAGCAGTAAAGACCTTGCTAACATGAATGGGTTTTCCAACGCTGATATTTCCTATAAAAATAAATTATTTAAATTACATGGCTTCCGAGTCTCACCATTAAAAATGTGCTGTTTTGCTGAACATGAAAGCAGTGGTTTAATTTTTACAGGAAAATCAATGGCAACTCCTTCATGGTGCTCATTGAGACAGACAGTATTGCTCATTGGTTTGGGAGGATTCTCATAGCTCCTATATAGAAACAAAAACAATAATTTAATAAGCTACAATTAAAAATGCTGAAACCTGACAAGAACATATTTTAGTGGTTTGCTTAAATTTTTCAGCCATTGCCAACCAAATTGTGTGAATTTTATAGCGCTCATGGACAAATAAAGCAAAGCCAGGGAAGAATTTAAAAATTAATATAAACAGTCTTCACTTTAACACTTTGAGGCCTTCGGTCCCTCCCTGTACTGAATTAGTTAGCCAGAATGGCATACTAAAGACTCGTCTTCAGGCTTCAAAGTGTTAACTTACCACAGACAATCTGCAGTTAAATGGTCTGTGGGCTCCCATGTGCAACTTTCATACAGCCAGTCCTTCCATTTAATTAAATATTCGTAGTCCTGAATAATATATTCCACAAGCAAACGGTTTATGCTGGATTACAAGTAAACAATTGTGTGTGTGCAACACACATATTATGGATTTATGAAAGGTTCATGTATTTATTTATTTGGTTAATAGTATTTGACAATTAGACTGATGCCAAAAACTGTAAAAGCAGGCTAAAATAGCATTTGCGTACATGCAAATTAAATTATACCTGTATATCATGGCCAGAAATTTGCGATATCTGAACCCACGCGCCTGTCAGCGGTATCCCGAATTTAACTAGAGAATTGCTCCAAAATTTAAATATTATGCATAGAAAGGTGTATATATTTGTCTAAATATATCGAAAGAAATGTTTTAAATGCAAAATGTCGGATTCACTATTAATTCTGAATAACATAATGCAGTGAAATATCATACCTTTAAGCATCAGCGCTGTAACGTTGCTCTGCTTTTGAAACGCGACAAAAGCTGCTTTGCAGCATCACTCAGCCAATGTATTTCATAGTAAATCTTGTTCATGAGCAGTTTTTAAAATCCTTGTATACGCAAATTGGTGAGCATTTTTAAAAATGTCGGGTTTGCATCATGGATATGACAGATAGTACCATAATTAACACTTAAATTCCCCTGTGCTTCTGCCATAGTTGCTCTACTTTTCAATGTTGAAATCTTTGTAATTCCACATAATTCGCGTTGGAAGATAAAAGCGGAAATAAAAAATTGCTTTGAGCCAAAACGCTGGGTTGTCCTGAAATTTCTACGCGAGTTTCTAACAAAATTCATCATCTTTGGTATCGTTCGAAAGCTCAGAAAATAAGCTTTCTAGCCGTGCAAAGTGCTGTGGGATTGAAACAATATCAGCCTTCATATCCCACAGACCCACACAATTACCCACACATATCCAACAAAGACCCTAACTTCCTGTTTGTTTATTGGCGGCAAAATTAAAATAAATCGCGGCAATACTACAATACTATAGGTATATGTTGAATAGGATCTATGTTCTCTGTTTTGAATAAAGAAAAACGCAACCAGTCTATAAGTTTATCGACGAATCACTGTTTGAATTACACCAAACAGCAAGGAGTTTCGTCAGAAAATATTGCATTAACACTTTATATTCCTCAAGAAATCCTCAAAGATTGGGCTGAACTAAAGTCACAGGCTGGCGCCCCAACGTTTGTTGAACTGTTGAACGACTTTATACCACAAAACACAATTAAAGTAAAATGTGGAAGGATAGAAAACCGATTACGAATAATTTGTGCTGATGTGAATCGGAAATTTAGAGGAAAGAATGGCGCTGCATATAGAAAGTTGATAAATGAGAAGAGACGTCTTGCCATTCAATCGGGAGAGCTTGTCGACGCCAGTGCTTTGGAAAGACACATCAATGATCTTACCGAAATCAATTCCATTCTTTCACGAGATAACGAGAATCTAAACGAAAAATGTCAACAACTTTACGCAAGTTTATCTGAAGCAAAAAAGCTGCAGCAGAATCACAGCAACAGTTTGAAGAAATTACTGTTGGCATTACAACGCTAAAAGAAAGAAACCGGAAATTGAACGAGTATATTGATAATTTAGAAGGGATGGAGTACGAAAACAATTGTAAAACGATTACGGA
Organism: Paragorgia papillata; assembly: GCA_035771165.1. Taxonomy (NCBI): domain Eukaryota; kingdom Metazoa; phylum Cnidaria; class Anthozoa; order Scleralcyonacea; family Coralliidae; genus Paragorgia; species Paragorgia papillata. The sequence continues at coordinate 298,251 of JAWNZC010000051.1, forward strand.
AGTAGGAGAAAGACAGCGTTACCGAAAACTACGTGCACTTAAGACCCGGGCTGAAAAAGCAATGTGGTTCTTAAAATCGTTCGCGGTAGAGTTAGACTGTGAGTGTCAAAGACAACCAAGGCATAATTCATCGCCTCTGTTTATGATACAGAATCTGAACGTGAGAAGAAGTCTTACTGCAGTTTGCCAGAACAAGGAAAAGTTAAGACTGTAATGTTTCTGTTGGGCAAGTTTTGCATTAGCGAGGCAGCTTATCACGAGCTAACGTTAATACCAGACGAAAGCTACTTGCCCAAGTCCTATCTAGTCAAGCAGTGCAAAGACAACCTCAACGCAATGTGTCATATCCAACGAACACCTGGATCTGCACTGGGAGTAGAACTCGACATTATAGACGAGCTCAGAAACGCCATACGAAAATATGTGAGATTCCTTGCCATTTATATACATATAAACCATGTATGCGTGTGGGAGTGTCCTTAGTGGTATATTGTCCCTAAATTTATTTATTTTTAGTTGTCGGGACAGTCCGATGAAGAATCATCAAGATACACCAAAATACAAATCAAACTCAGCAGCTATATACATATGAAATAGAATGAAACATTAACTACTTTCTGCCTCAAACATTTAATAACTCTAGAAACACGTAATAGCGAACTTGAAGGAATGAAAACCACAGTTGGCAGACTAAACAGTTGAGTTTTTAAAGGGGGGAGGTGAAAGATATTCCAGCCCACCCATATAAAATGTTGGGGTGGGGTAGCAGCCCCCGTGCCCCCCCCCCTCATTCCTACACCACTGTTCCCCTTTTTTAAAATTACATGTACAGTGTAGTTCATTTTTTTCTTATATTATTAGATACAATATGTCTTTTCCCATGAATTATAATTGGGAGGAAAGTATGGTACAGGCTCTTCAAGATGTGAAGGAATGTGCACAAAAGAGCACATATTCTTGCATTCACAGACCACTGCTGGATATCCCCCTGGAGAATGTTGTATTGGATGAGCTTCACCTAATGTTAAGAGTTACCGGTAATTCATTAAATTAACTTGTTTAGCACTTTGAATATTATCTAATGACTATTTGTATTGCAACATTAGACATCCTGACCTGGAATCTCATCACTCGTGCCGTAGAATGGGACAGAAAAGACAAGACAAAAAAAAGCTTCTGAAAAAAGTAACCTCAATCAGTTAATTGAAGCATTTAGATATTATGGTGTAAGTTTTAATGTGTGGGAGAAAACAGATGCAGATGGGAAATCTAGTGGCTTGCACGACTGGACAAGTCTCATGGGTTCTGAGAAAAAGTTGTTGCCGAAAACTCTGCATTCCAAGCTTAGGGATATAAGCAAACCTGAGACAGGGGTCCAGAGAAATCCTTGTTTGGCCATTTAAGATATTTATGGGATGTGGTCAAAGCTTTGGCTAGTCAATACATAGAATATTAAACATACAATGTATCACAGGACAATGTTCCCCTTCAGTGGCGTAGGAAGATGTGAAATAGTTTTGGCGGGGGGGGGGGGGGTTGAAGGCTATAACAAAGTAAAATTTTGGGAGGAGAAATTTTTGGGTGTCCGCAAAGCGTTAAAAGTTAATATTTACAGACTTTGTTACCAATACTAAGGACGATATAATTTCTTTTAAAACTACAATCCTGGACAAAATTGTTGGGACACTTTGCCGATTTTGCCGATTTTCGCATAGTGTCCCAAGCACTTTTGTCCAGGATTGTCTGAAAATGACGAATTAAACAAAATCGAAGAAAAAAACAATTTCGGGGCGGCAATTCTGCGCAGTTTGCTCGAAAATGACATAAATACGCTCCCACATGCATGAACAACAAATTGGTTCTGGGGTATAGAAGGTTTGATGAATATGTAAATTAAATAGAGCTCTCGTGCGGGTGGTACCGGTGCGGGTGGGAACTCTGCAGAGACTCTGCTCCAGTGATCCCTTCCCCATTGAGGGGGTAAGGGGGAGCAGAGATGGGGGCTCTTTTATTAAACTGTATATATTTTGCAATGTTACAAAGTTAAAAAGCTGTTTTTTATTAAAAAATCATAAACTCGTCATTTTCAGACAATCCTGGACAAAATTGTTGGGACACTTTGCCGATTTTGCCGATTTTCGCATAGTGTCCCAAGCACTTTTGTCCAGGATTGTCTGAAAATGACGAATTAAACAAAATCGAAGAAAAAAACAATTTCGGGGCGGCAATTCTGCGCAGTTTGCTCGAAAATGACATAAATACGCTCCCACATGCATGAACAACAAATTGGTTCTGGGGTATAGAAGGTTTGATGAATATGTAAATTAAATAGAGCTCTCGTGCGGGTGGTACCGGTGCGGGTGGGAACTCTGCAGAGACTCTGCTCCAGTGATCCCTTCCCCATTGAGGGGGTAAGGGGGAGCAGAGATGGGGGCTCTTTTATTAAACTGTATATATTTTGCAATGTTACAAAGTTAAAAAGCTGTTTTTTATTAAAAAATCATAAACTCGTCATTTTCAGACAATCCTGGACAAAATTGTTGGGACACTTTGCCGATTTTGCCGATTTTCGCATAGTGTCCCAAGCACTTTTGTCCAGGATTGTCTGAAAATGACGAATTAAACAAAATCGAAGAAAAAAACAATTTCGGGGCGGCAATTCTGCGCAGTTTGCTCGAAAATGACATAAATACGCTCCCACATGCATGAACAACAAATTGGTTCTGGGGTATAGAAGGTTTGATGAATATGTAAATTAAATAGAGCTCTCGTGCGGGTGGTACCGGTGCGGGTGGGAACTCTGCAGAGACTCTGCTCCAGTGATCCCTTCCCCATTGAGGGGGTAAGGGGGAGCAGAGATGGGGGCTCTTTTATTAAACTGTATATATTTTGCAATGTTACAAAGTTAAAAAGCTGTTTTTTATTAAAAAATCATAAACTCGTCATTTTCAGACAATCCTGGACAAAATTGTTGGGACACTTTGCCGATTTTGCCGATTTTCGCATAGTGTCCCAAGCACTTTTGTCCAGGATTGTCTGAAAATGACGAATTAAACAAAATCGAAGAAAAAAAACAATTTCGGGGCGGCAATTCTGCGCAGTTTGCTCGAAAATGACATAAATACGCTCCCACATGCATGAACAACAAATTGGTTCTGGGGTATAGAAGGTTTGATGAATATGTAAATTAAATAGAGCTCTCGTGCGGGTGGTACCGGTGCGGGTGGGAACTCTGCAGAGACTCTGCTCCAGTGATCCCTTCCCCATTGAGGGGGTAAGGGGGAGCAGAGATGGGGGCTCTTTTATTAAACTGTATATATTTTGCAATGTTACAAAGTTAAAAAGCTGTTTTTTATTAAAAAATCATAAACTCGTCATTTTCAGACAATCCTGGACAAAATTGTTGGGACACTTTGCCGATTTTGCCGATTTTCGCATAGTGTCCCAAGCACTTTTGTCCAGGATTGTCTGAAAATGACGAATTAAACAAAATCGAAGAAAAAAACAATTTCGGGGCGGCAATTCTGCGCAGTTTGCTCGAAAATGACATAAATACGCTCCCACATGCATGAACAACAAATTGGTTCTGGGGTATAGAAGGTTTGATGAATATGTAAATTAAATAGAGCTCTCGTGCGGGTGGTACCGGTGCGGGTGGGAACTCTGCAGAGACTCTGCTCCAGTGATCCCTTCCCCATTGAGGGGGTAAGGGGGAGCAGAGATGGGGGCTCTTTTATTAAACTGTATATATTTTGCAATGTTACAAAGTTAAAAAGCTGTTTTTTATTAAAAAATCATAAACTCGTCATTTTCAGACAATCCTGGACAAAATTGTTGGGACACTTTGCCGATTTTGCCGATTTTCGCATAGTGTCCCAAGCACTTTTGTCCAGGATTGTAGATGCATGGCACTCATATCCATCCATTTGCTCAGCTACAACCTTTTAGTGTTGTACCCAGTTGTTTTTTTGGCTCCCCGCCTCTAAAAATGCCATGTCCTCGGCTGGCCATAACACTAGCAATCAAAGCAGCAGCTATATACATATGAAATAGATGAAACATTAACTACTTTCTGCCTCGAACATTTAATAACTCTAGAAACACGTAATAGCGATCTTGAAGGAATGAAAACCACAGTTGGCAGACTAAATAGTTGAGTTTTTAAAGGGGAGAGGTGAAAGATATTCCAGCCCACCCATATAAAATGTTGGGGTGGGGTAGCAGCCCCTGTGCCCCCCTCATTCCTACACCACTGTTCCCCTTTTTTTAAATTACATGTACAATGTAGTTCATTTTTTCCCTATATTATTAGATACAATATGTCTTTTCCCATGAATTATAATTGGGAGGAAAGTATGGTACGGGCTCTTCAAGATGTGAAGGAATGTGCACAAAAGAGCACATATTCTTGCATTCACAGACCACTGCTGGATATTCGCCTGGAGAATGTTGTATTGGATGAGCTTCACCTAATGTTAAGAGTTACCGGTGATTCATTAAATTAACTTGCTTAGCACTTTGAATTTGAACTCTAATGACTATTTGTATTGCAACATTAGGCATCCTGACCTGGAATCTCATCACTCGTGCCGTAGAATGGGACAGAAAAGACAAGACAAAAAAAAGCTTCTGAAAAAAGTCACCTCAATCAGTTAATTGAAGCATTTAGATATTGTGGTGTAAGTTTTAATGTGTGGGAGAAAACAGATGCAGATGGGAAATCTAGTGGCTTGCACGACTGGACAAGTCTCATGGGTTCTGAGAAAAGGTTGTTGCTGAAAACTCTGCATTCCAAGCTTAGGGACATAAGCAAACCTGAGACAGGGGGAACAATTGCAAAACTTTGGAATGTGCTCTAAATTTAGTGGCTGATCACATGAGCCAGGCTAACCTGGTTAACCAGGGCTGACTTGTTTGATTAGGAATATCAAACTGTGGTTTAAAAATATGCTTAAGTGAATTGCAAGGAATTAGTATAATTTAGATGCAAACAAATCCTAACTTTCATCCAAATTTCCTCTTACCACCAAGGGAAAAATTGTTACACAACTCATGTAAACAGCTCATCAAAATCTGCATGTACCAAAGATAATTTTAATTATAATCATTAATATCATTGTATTAGATTACGTAAAATTTAGAGTTAATTTTTATTTTTTAAACTCTATAGGATTTTGATGAGCTCTATACTTTAATGTCAAAGTAGACAGTTACTGAAGAGGAAGTCAATGAATACTTTGCTAAGGTACTTCAGCTGCATGTAAAATTAGTAAATTCCACAAGGTCATCACAGTATGTAACAATGAGTGATGGGTTTTTTACAGGCCCAAAGATAGATTTCCTCGTTCCTGTCACTTAGTGGAGAAAATTTTGTATATACTAAAGACGCAATAACACCACACATGCATCGAATGGTCTACCATATACCATACTTCATGGCAAGGTACAATGGCATAAAAAAATTCACTGGACAGGGTAAAGCAGTTACTAGTACTTAGAACTATACAAAATTACTAATTAAATGAAATTAATAAAAATAAATTGCTCCACTTCAATGATCATGATGGGTTGTCCTTTACTGCAGGAGGTTCTAATGAAAATATTTCCTTCTTTTAAGTTTAAAAGGGGTTGAAAAGAATAATGACGATGCACGAAAAGTACATCTGCTAAAGTCAAATAAGTGGGATGCTGCAACAGATGTACTTCAAGTAAGTAAAGAATGGACATGTTGCAGAAATTTGAACGAACACCAAACTCTTACGTAAAGCGAGAGGACAACTACTTGACAAAAGATATGAGAGAAACGAGCAAAACGAAAGAAGATTTCATTGGTGGTTAATGATGAAGAACCCAGTCAACATGGAAATTTGTCGACTCAGGAATTTGGTAAAAACTTAAGGAGCTTGGAATAATGACTCGTGTGAGAAAGCATGCAAAGTTGTTGGAATTATTAGATGATGCCCTTAATCCTTAACTTTAAGGTTTGTCATTGTAAGTAGGTTCCTCAAAACTATATTCAAATTTGTGTTATACAGTATAATACACTGAATATTTAAATTATATAATCTCCCAGCAGTAAAGACCTTGCTAACATGAATGGGTTTTCCAACGCTGATATTTCCTATAAAAATAAATTATTTAAATTACATGGCTTCCGAGTCTCACCATTAAAAATGTGCTGTTTTGCTGAACATGAAAGCAGTGGTTTAATTTTTACAGGAAAATCAATGGCAACTCCTTCATGGTGCTCATTGAGACAGACAGTATTGCTCATTGGTTTGGGAGGATTCTCATAGCTCCTATATAGAAACAAAAACAATAATTTAATAAGCTACAATTAAAAATGCTGAAACCTGACAAGAACATATTTTAGTGGTTTGCTTAAATTTTTCAGCCATTGCCAACCAAATTGTGTGAATTTTATAGCGCTCATGGACAAATAAAGCAAAGCCAGGGAAGAATTTAAAAATTAATATAAACAGTCTTCACTTTAACACTTTGAGGCCTTCGGTCCCTCCCTGTACTGAATTAGTTAGCCAGAATGGCATACTAAAGACTCGTCTTCAGGCTTCAAAGTGTTAACTTACCACAGACAATCTGCAGTTAAATGGTCTGTGGGCTCCCATGTGCAACTTTCATACAGCCAGTCCTTCCATTTAATTAAATATTCGTAGTCCTGAATAATATATTCCACAAGCAAACGGTTTATGCTGGATTACAAGTAAACAATTGTGTGTGTGCAACACACATATGGATTTATGAAAGGTTCATGTATTTATTTATTTGGTTAATAGTATTTGACAATTAGACTGATGCCAAAAACTGTAAAAGCAGGCTAAAATAGCATTTGCGTACATGCAAATTAAATTATACCTGTATATCATGGCCAGAAATTTGCGATATCTGAACCCACGCGCCTGTCAGCGGTATCCCGAATTTAACTAGAGAATTGCTCCAAAATTTAAATATTATGCATAGAAAGGTGTATATATTTGTCTAAATATATCGAAAGAAATGTTTTAAATGCAAAATGTCGGATTCACTATTAATTCTGAATAACATAATGCAGTGAAATATCATACCTTTAAGCATCAGCGCTGTAACGTTGCTCTGCTTTTGAAACGCGACAAAAGCTGCTTTGCAGCATCACTCAGCCAATGTATTTCATAGTAAATCTTGTTCATGAGCAGTTTTTTAAAATCCTTGTATACGCAAATTGGTGAGCATTTTTAAAAATGTCGGGTTTGCATCATGGATATGACAGATAGTACCATAATTAACACTTAAATTCCCCTGTGCTTCTGCCATAGTTGCTCTACTTTTCAATGTTGAAATCTTTGTAATTCCACATAATTCGCGTTGGAAGATAAAAGCGGAAATAAAAAATTGCTTTGAGCCAAAACGCTGGGTTGTCCTGAAATTTCTACGCGAGTTTCTAACAAAATTCATCATCTTTGGTATCGTTCGAAAGCTCAGAAAATAAGCTTTCTAGCCGTGCAAAGTGCTGTGGGATTGAAACAATATCAGCCTTCATATCCCACAGACCCACACAATTACCCACACATATCCAACAAAGACCCTAACTTCCTGTTTGTTTATTGGCGGCAAAATTAAAATAAATCGCGGCAATACTACAATACTATAGGTATATGTTGAATAGGATCTATGTTCTCTGTTTTGAATAAAGAAAAACGCAACCAGTCTATAAGTTTATCGACGAATCACTGTTTGAATTACACCAAACAGCAAGGAGTTTCGTCAGAAAATATTGCATTAACACTTTATATTCCTCAAGAAATCCTCAAAGATTGGGCTGAACTAAAGTCACAGGCTGGCGCCCCAACGTTTGTTGAACTGTTGAACGACTTTATACCACAAAACACAATTAAAGTAAAATGTGGAAGGATAGAAAACCGATTACGAATAATTTGTGCTGATGTGAATCGGAAATTTAGAGGAAAGAATGGCGCTGCATATAGAAAGTTGATAAATGAGAAGAGACGTCTTGCCATTCAATCGGGAGAGCTTGTCGACGCCAGTGCTTTGGAAAGACACATCAATGATCTTACCGAAATCAATTCCATTCTTTCACGAGATAACGAGAATCTAAACGAAAAATGTCAACAACTTTACGCAAGTTTATCTGAAGCAAAAAAGCTGCAGCAGAATCACAGCAACAGTTTGAAGAAATTACTGTTGGCATTACAACGCTAAAAGAAAGAAACCGGAAATTGAACGAGTATATTGATAATTTAGAAGGGATGGAGTACGAAAACAATTGTAAAACGATTACGGAAGTAGGAGAAAGACAGCGTTACCGAAAACTACGTGCACTTAAGACCCGGGCTGAAAAAGCAATGTGGTTCTTAAAATCGTTCGCGGTAGAGTTAGACTGTGAGTGTCAAAGACAACCAAGGCATAATTCATCGCCTCTGTTTATGATACAGAATCTGAACGTGAGAAGAAGTCTTACTGCAGTTTGCCAGAACAAGGAAAAGTTAAGACTGTAATGTTTCTGTTGGGCAAGTTTTGCATTAGCGAGGCAGCTTATCACGAGCTAACGTTAATACCAGACGAAAGCTACTTGCCCAAGTCCTATCTAGTCAAGCAGTGCAAAGACAACCTCAACGCAATGTGTCATATCCAACGAACACCTGGATCTGCACTGGGAGTAGAACTCGACATTATAGACGAGCTCAGAAACGCCATACGAAAATATGTGAGATTCCTTGCCATTTATATACATATAAACCATGTATGCGTGTGGGAGTGTCCTTAGTGGTATATTGTCCCTAAATTTATTTATTTTTAGTTGTCGGGACAGTCCGATGAAGAATCATCAAGATACACCAAAATACAAATCAAACTCAGCAGCTATATACATATGAAATAGAATGAAACATTAACTACTTTCTGCCTCAAACATTTAATAACTCTAGAAACACGTAATAGCGAACTTGAAGGAATGAAAACCACAGTTGGCAGACTAAACAGTTGAGTTTTTAAAGGGGGGAGGTGAAAGATATTCCAGCCCACCCATATAAAATGTTGGGGTGGGGTAGCAGCCCCCGTGCCCCCCCCCCATTCCTACACCACTGTTCCCCTTTTTTTAAATTACATGTACAGTGTAGTTCATTTTTTTCTTATATTATTAGATACAATATGTCTTTTCCCATGAATTATAATTGGGAGGAAAGTATGGTACAGGCTCTTCAAGATGTGAAGGAATGTGCACAAAAGAGCACATATTCTTGCATTCACAGACCACTGCTGGATATCCCCCTGGAGAATGTTGTATTGGATGAGCTTCACCTAATGTTAAGAGTTACCGGTAATTCATTAAATTAACTTGTTTAGCACTTTGAATATTATCTAATGACTATTTGTATTGCAACATTAGACATCCTGACCTGGAATCTCATCACTCGTGCCGTAGAATGGGACAGAAAAGACAAGACAAAAAAAAGCTTCTGAAAAAAGTAACCTCAATCAGTTAATTGAAGCATTTAGATATTATGGTGTAAGTTTTAATGTGTGGGAGAAAACAGATGCAGATGGGAAATCTAGTGGCTTGCACGACTGGACAAGTCTCATGGGTTCTGAGAAAAAGTTGTTGCCGAAAACTCTGCATTCCAAGCTTAGGGATATAAGCAAACCTGAGACAGGGGTCCAGAGAAATCCTTGTTTGGCCATTTAAGATATTTATGGGATGTGGTCAAAGCTTTGGCTAGTCAATACATAGAATATTAAACATACAATGTATCACAGGACAATGTCCCCTTCAGTGGCGTAGGAAGATGTGAAATAGTTTTGGCGGGGGGGGGGGGGGGGGGGGGGTTGAAGGCTATAACAAATTAAAATTTTGGGTGGAGAAATTTTTGGGGTGTCCGCAAAGCGTTAAAAGTTAATATTTACAGACTTTGTTACCAATACTAAGGACGATATAATTTCTTTTAAAACTAGATGCATGGCACTCATATCCATCCATTTGCTCAGCTACAACCTTTTAGTGTTGTACCCAGTTGTTTTTTTGGCTCCCCGCCTCTAAAAATGCCATGTCCTCGGCTGGCCATAACACTAGCAATCAAAGCAGCAGCTATATACATATGAAATAGATGAAACATTAACTACTTTCTGCCTCGAACATTTAATAACTCTAGAAACACGTAATAGCGATCTTGAAGGAATGAAAACCACAGTTGGCAGACTAAATAGTTGAGTTTTTAAAGGGGAGAGGTGAAAGATATTCCAGCCCACCCATATAAAATGTTGGGGTGGGGTAGCAGCCCCTGTGCCCCCCTCATTCCTACACCACTGTTCCCCTTTTTTTAAATTACATGTACAATGTAGTTCATTTTTTCCCTATATTATTAGATACAATATGTCTTTTCCCATGAATTATAATTGGGAGGAAAGTATGGTACGGGCTCTTCAAGATGTGAAGGAATGTGCACAAAAGAGCACATATTCTTGCATTCACAGACCACTGCTGGATATTCGCCTGGAGAATGTTGTATTGGATGAGCTTCACCTAATGTTAAGAGTTACCGGTGATTCATTAAATTAACTTGCTTAGCACTTTGAATTTGAACTCTAATGACTATTTGTATTGCAACATTAGGCATCCTGACCTGGAATCTCATCACTCGTGCCGTAGAATGGGACAGAAAAGACAAGACAAAAAAAAGCTTCTGAAAAAAGTCACCTCAATCAGTTAATTGAAGCATTTAGATATTGTGGTGTAAGTTTTAATGTGTGGGAGAAAACAGATGCAGATGGGAAATCTAGTGGCTTGCACGACTGGACAAGTCTCATGGGTTCTGAGAAAAGGTTGTTGCTGAAAACTCTGCATTCCAAGCTTAGGGACATAAGCAAACCTGAGACAGGGGGAACAATTGCAAAACTTTGGAATGTGCTCTAAATTTAGTGGCTGATCACATGAGCCAGGCTAACCTGGTTAACCAGGGCTGACTTGTTTGATTAGGAATATCAAACTGTGGTTTAAAAATATGCTTAAGTGAATTGCAAGGAATTAGTATAATTTAGATGCAAACAAATCCTAACTTTCATCCAAATTTCCTCTTACCACCAAGGGAAAAATTGTTACACAACTCATGTAAACAGCTCATCAAAATCTGCATGTACCAAAGATAATTTTAATTATAATCATTAATATCATTGTATTAGATTACGTAAAATTTAGAGTTAATTTTTATTTTTTAAACTCTATAGGATTTTGATGAGCTCTATACTTTAATGTCAAAGTAGACAGTTACTGAAGAGGAAGTCAATGAATACTTTGCTAAGGTACTTCAGCTGCATGTAAAATTAGTAAATTCCACAAGGTCATCACAGTATGTAACAATGAGTGATGGGTTTTTTACAGGCCCAAAGATAGATTTCCTCGTTCCTGTCACTTAGTGGAGAAAATTTTGTATATACTAAAGACGCAATAACACCACACATGCATCGAATGGTCTACCATATACCATACTTCATGGCAAGGTACAATGGCATAAAAAAATTCACTGGACAGGGTAAAGCAGTTACTAGTACTTAGAACTATACAAAATTACTAATTAAATGAAATTAATAAAAATAAATTGCTCCACTTCAATGATCATGATGGGTTGTCCTTTACTGCAGGAGGTTCTAATGAAAATATTTCCTTCTTTTAAGTTTAAAAGGGGTTGAAAAGAATAATGACGATGCACGAAAAGTACATCTGCTAAAGTCAAATAAGTGGGATGCTGCAACAGATGTACTTCAAGTAAGTAAAGAATGGACATGTTGCAGAAATTTGAACGAACACCAAACTCTTACGTAAAGCGAGAGGACAACTACTGGACAAAAGATATGAGAGAAACGAGCAAAACGAAAGAAGATTTCATTGGTGGTTAATGATGAAGAACCCAGTCAACATGGAAATTTGTCGACTCAGGAATTTGGTAAAAACTTAAGGAGCTTGGAATAATGACTCGTGTGAGAAAGCATGCAAAGTTGTTGGAATTATTAGATGATGCCCTTAATCCTTAACTTTAAGGTTTGTCATTGTAAGTAGGTTCCTCAAAACTATATTCAAATTTGTGTTATACAGTATAATACACTGAATATTTAAATTATATAATCTCCCAGCAGTAAAGACCTTGCTAACATGAATGGGTTTTCCAACGCTGATATTTCCTATAAAAATAAATTATTTAAATTACATGGCTTCCGAGTCTCACCATTAAAAATGTGCTGTTTTGCTGAACATGAAAGCAGTGGTTTAATTTTTACAGGAAAATCAATGGCAACTCCTTCATGGTGCTCATTGAGACAGACAGTATTGCTCATTGGTTTGGGAGGATTCTCATAGCTCCTATATAGAAACAAAAACAATAATTTAATAAGCTACAATTAAAAATGCTGAAACCTGACAAGAACATATTTTAGTGGTTTGCTTAAATTTTTCAGCCATTGCCAACCAAATTGTGTGAATTTTATAGCGCTCATGGACAAATAAAGCAAAGCCAGGGAAGAATTTAAAAATTAATATAAACAGTCTTCACTTTAACACTTTGAGGCCTTCGGTCCCTCCCTGTACTGAATTAGTTAGCCAGAATGGCATACTAAAGACTCGTCTTCAGGCTTCAAAGTGTTAACTTACCACAGACAATCTGCAGTTAAATGATCTGTGGGCTCCCATGTGCAACTTTCATACAGCCAGTCCTTCCATTTAATTAAATATTCGTAGTCCTGAATAATATATTCCACAAGCAAACGGTTTATGCTGGATTACAAGTAAACAATTGTGTGTGTGCAACACACATATTATGGATTTATGAAAGGTTCATGTATTTATTTATTTAGTTAATAGTTACAGTAGCTATTGGCAGTATATTTATAAAATCGTACTCACATGGGCTACTTTTCTTCTCTCGATAATTCGTTCGACCGCATACAACTTGCTCTTCTTTACTTTTCTTGAGTACTCGTACAGCACAACAGAAGACAAGCTATTTAGTTGGCTATAGTCAACAACAGGACAACTTTGTTTACCGTGTTTGTATCGATCCATTTCACAATATCAATATGGCCGCTGATTGGCAACCTTTTTTTTTTTTGAGGGATAGCTGCTGACCACCTGAGGCTCAGATGTCGCAAATTTCTGGCCATGTACATGTGACTTCAATCATCAGCAGCTAGAATTTTTTAGCAAAAACCACACTGGTGTTGACGGTACCATTGACTCCATTAAACCAGTACTGTTAAAACATATCTGTAGTACACAACAAATTATTTAAGGTAATCTGGCAAAGTCACCAAGTAGACATTTTCCAGACTGTTAATAACAGTCTGGAAAATGTCTACTTGGTGACTTTGCCAGATTGTGACCTTATAACAGTCTGTTATAAGTATTATGTATTAGGTGCATGTTTGTTGTCACGAGAATGGGTAAACAGACTATGTGAGGGACTGGGGAAGAGAAAAGAGGGAGTTCGAAAGGTAGAGAACGAATACGTTTGAGTACGTTGACAGGCTTAATAATAAATAGAATGGAAAATACATAAAATTGGCGACGAGGATTAATCAAATTACGTGCATACGGGTCGTACAGTCTTACCAATGTTCCAGTTACCGGCAATAGGGGAGTTCAAGGTTTATTTCGCCATATTGCAAGGGGTGCAAAACCATTGGGGCGAGCGCGCGGCCATGCCTATTTATCCTTGTTAAAATCATGGCGAAACTTGCGAAGCAAGAAGCATATCGCTTCGGTTTTTGTCGAATTCGTCTTTAATCGTTGTTTGGATCACTTTCATGTGAGCTGGTATGTTCATTCTTTGATTTTAGACCATTATCGCTGATAACCAACGCGTAGAAACGCTATACATTAATACGAAAGTTTCCTCAACTGAGGGGTCGCTGCGCCATTGTGGCAGACACGGGACGCGGCTGTTTGTCGATTTCAGCAGAGACAAAACGCCTCGCTGTATAGTGAGTCCAGAATGTTGGGTGAAGAGGTATTATGTTAAAATTTTGGTTCTTATTAAGCGGCCAAATCACCAGATTTCGGCAGAAACTTGGCGTAAGCAAACATTTGTCTAGAATATCCGTATTTTCCGCTTGTTTATCAGCCTTCAATGCCAATGGTGTCAAATTTCCCAAATAAAATTGCTTCGTTCTTCAAAATAATTACACGTTTAATTCGACAAAAATACAATCAATATGTACAATTCTATCTTTATACTTAATAGTTAGATCTAGACTTAAACTGCATTTAACTATATTTTGCCCTGTATATGCCAGTTAATAACGTGTACATATTAGAAGTAAACACGCGTAACCCGAAACGTATCCCTTTCCTGCGAGGAGATATACATAATACACTTCGTTTGATAACGAGAAAGAGGATATTTGAGACTTCAGATGACGAAGATGAACCTCTGAACTACTAATCGAGTGATTTACAAGAGAGTTCGAGCTAAAGTTTTACATTGCGTTGCTGAAATCGTCACTCAGTCGAGCCCGTCATAACTGCGCAGCCACCCCTCAGTTGAGGAGACTTTCGTATTATAGCGTTCCTACGCGTTGGTTATCAGCGATAATGGTCTAAAATCAAAGAACGAACATATTAGCCCACAGAAAAGCGATTAAAGACGAATTCGACAAAAACCGAAGCGATATCCTTCTTGCTTCGCAAGTTTCGCCATGATTTTAACAAGGATAAATAGGCATGGCCGCGCGCTCGCCCCAATGGTTTTGCACCCCTTGCAATATGGCGAAATAAACCTTGAACTCCCCTATTTCTCCGTTCTCCGCCTCTTTGGAGTACACCACGCTCGGGCAGTGATGGGTGAAATCGTTGGAGTATTACTTGGCCGCTTCTAATATCGTTGATGGAGCTCGGAAACGAGCAGTTTTATTGCATTTGGCCGGACAAGAAGTGCAAGATATTTTTCTTACTTTTTACTGATATATTTAGAAGCTTCATCTGCGCTGGGGGTATCATCAAGTGGAGTTGCATCCAGATTCCCGCCCTTTAACCAAGTTTTCCACCCATCTGGGGCTAATCTTTGGGCTGTCGTCAGCTTCAGATCTACCAGTATGTTATCCAGCAGGTATTACAAGGCATCCCAGGATCAAGAAATATATCGGATGATATTATCGTGTTTGGCAAAGATCAAGGAGTCATGACCAGCAGCTAGAGCTCACCCTCGCTCGTCTCAAAGAGAGAGGGCTAACGCTCAACCGCGAGAAGTATGTTTTCAGTGTTGGAGAACTTGTCTTTTTTGGGCATAAGGTCTCCGCAGCAGGAATTTCTCCAGATGAGAAGACAGTAGATGCAGTTAAACAAGCACGACCACTCCAGACAGTTTCCGAGCTGAGGAGTTTCCTTGGACTTGCCAACTACTGTGCTTGTTACATACCAAATTTTGCCACCATAGCAGAGCCACTGCATCAGCTCAACAGAATGGGAGTCAAGTGGTCTTGGACTGACTTTCACCAGAAGGCATTTGACCAGTTGAAATCCATGCTGACAAGCGACTGTGTGATGCCCCACTACAATCCGTCTGCAGATACACAGCTGAAAGTGGATGCCAGTCCCTTTGGTCTGGGTGCTGTCCTTTTACAAGCAAGTGGAGATGAGGTACATCCCACAGCATATGCCAGTCGCACTCTCACGATGTAGAAAGAAGGTACTCGGAGACGGAACGAGAAGCCCTTGCAGTGGTTTGTGCATGCGAGCGTTTTCATATCTACTTGTATGGTCAGGAGTTCAAGCTTTATACTGATCACAAGGCGCTTGAGGTCATCTACAGTGCAAGATCCAAACCTCCTCCGCGTATTGAAAGATGGTCCCTCCGCCCCCAACCGTACAGGTTCACTATACATCACATGCCAGGGCAACAGAACCCAGCTGACATACTGGCAAGGATGCCATTGACCAACCAACCACTTAGAGAGTGCAATATCGCTGAGGAATACATTCACTATGTGGCTACTAGGGCAGTTCCAAAAGCATTCAGTCTAGAGCAGATACGCGAAGCTACAGAAGCAGATTCAGTTCTTCAGCAAGTCAAAGAGCACTTAAGTTCTGGTCGATGGGCAAACCACAATAAGATCCAGCCATTTAAAAGGCCTAAGGCAGAACTTTCCACATCACACGGGTTAGTTATCAGCTGCTCAAGAATCATCCCACCAGAATGTCCAGGGGCGGATTTAACGTTAGTCAAACAAGTCAAACGACTAAGGTGAAAAAAGGCGCAGAAAAACCCCAACTTTCTATAGTTTTCCAGTATATTCACTCTACAAGATTATCCAAGTCAATAATATCTAGTTACTCTGGTCAAGCGAATATATGATACGCACGCAGCGCCGTGTAAACAGAGCGCGGCTTAGCTTTGTTCTTCATCTTGCCTGATTCGTGCTATTGTATTACCTGCGGTGATTGGCTAAATACCTAAAGCGAATTCTATTACGCTCGTTCATTGGTTCGCCTGATTTCGTTGTCTTTTTTGCCTGATTTGGACCATTATATGACTTATTCTCATTGGTTGAATTTTCGCAGAAGCTCTTTATCATGAACATTGATTGGTTGGCGGCGTTTTACTTTGTAGTTCTTGCCTGGTCTGCCGACTGATCTGCTGTCGATACTGCCGATTCTGCCAAACATAAATTATGTATACTAAGAGTCAGACTGGGAGAGCTCTTTCAGTTTCGAACACATTTCGAACACGACTTTACAAACGTGATAAAACGTGTAGTATTCGCTTCAATTAAACAGCATTGATTATTCAATTGTCCCGATTGGTAGGTAAGTTTTAACGTTAAGCCTTCGGTTGTCAGACGCGCAAATTATTATCGACATTGACTAAGGCCAGAAGGTATTACTCGTCAAAGGATTCAAAGAGCCTTGGCAGTCAGACTCAAACGGTCAAGAACCTATCGCGGTAACTAATCCTTTGATTGTCAAACGCGTATATTATAATAATAGTCTTATATATAGACGCGTCGTTTATAATAGTATTCTATTCTGGCTGAATGACTGTATGGGTTAGTAAATTTGATAGAGCGAACGTGAATTATTTAAATTGAACCATGTGATTGTCTGGTAGCGATAGTTCTGCGTAAATATTGCACAACATGAGAACACATAAAAGTTTTGTTTAGTTGCCTCGTGCATGTGCCTCGTGTACCTCTTGATGTTTCTCACACGACCAGATCCTAGCCTCAGTAGCCTGGAATATCATTCAAAATATCTAAAGTGCTTAATGATTTTGGTAACATGATTCTTTGATCTTGTGAATGAATGTCTTTTAATATGTGTACGTTCTGAAATGTTTAATATTCAGGATTTCCGTCGGGGGTGTATACGTAGCAGCTACCCAAGATTCGCTTTATTGTATTTTCCCCCGTTATTTTCTATAATTTTAAATGTATTTGTATAATAAAATGTCCACTTTATCCCTAAATTTATTTGACACCTTCCAGGTTTGATAAAATGCGCTCTTGAAAACACGATTTAAAACTTGTAAATCTTTCTTCAAAATACCGTCAGAATGCAGGAAATACCATTTCAAAGGTCCAAATTTCAAAAATTTTCCAGGGGTGCATGCCCCCGGACCCCCGGGCATCAAGGAGTGGTCCGTACCAAGCAGATGGTGCGAGAGAAGGTATGGTGGCCAGGAGTCGATCGGGAAATAGAATCGATCATCAAGTTGTGTTTACCATGTCAGTCGATGGCTCCTAAAGCAGCACCAGAGCCGCTCAGACCTACAGTGATGCCAGACAAACCTTGGCAAGACAATCGATCATCAAGTTGTGTTTACCATGTCAGTCCATGGCTCCTAAAGCAGCACCAGAGCCGCTCAGACCTACAGTGATGCCAGACAAACCTTGGCAAGACATACCCCTTACTGGTATGTGAGCCTCCTGAAAACAACCACCTCAACAGTTATAATCAGCCATCTTAGAAAGATCTTTGCAGCTCAAGGAATACCCGAAAAAGTGATCACCGACAACGAGCCACAGTTCGTTTCCGAAGAATTTTAAACCTTCTTAAAAGATCATGGTATCACACATCGAAAGGTTACACCATACTGGCCACAAGCAAACGCACAAGTGGAAAGGTTCAACCACACCATTGGAAAGGCAATTCGTGGTTCACACCTTGAAGGGAAGGATTGGCGTAAAGAACTGTACATTTTTCTGCTGAACTACAGAGTGACACCACATGCAACAACCGGTGTTTCTCCCGCGTTATTACATTTGGGTTGTGAGATTCGTACCAATGTTCCTCAGGTGGAAATGCCTGTGACGGATGCCCTTACATCAGCACTGCATGAGGCACAGTCGTCAGATTCGAAAGTAAGGCAAAGGATGGCGAGGTATACCGATATCAAGAAAAGAGCAAAGGAATCAACGGTGGGTGTTGGAGATAAAGTGCTTTTACAACAGGTGAAGCAAAACAAGCTATCTACACGTTATGACTGCCGTCCATACACTGTCATCGAAAGGCGTGGTCCCAGTGTTATTTTAAAGCGATGTGACAATCCTTCGATTATGCGAAATGTCTCTCTGGTCCACAGGATACCAAATGAGATAAATGGAGAAGAAGAGGGCATGGGTGAACTGAACGTGGAAGCATCAGAAGACATCGAGTAAAACAATAATTCTGAAGGAGACATTCCTAAAATTGATGTTCCGAACGATCTTGAAGATGCTCAGCATCACGATATGCCTGCCAGGCAGATCAGGCCGCCTTCCTATCTGAGCGACTTTGTTCGTAGCCTTGGCGCAGCCGCTGCTGGCTATTTTGTTCAGAACAACTGATAAGTCTTTAATAATTAATTCCAATAATAAACTAATAATTCTCCTCGATCTGGACTTCATGAACCTTTAGGTTATGGATGAAGGACACTGTTGACATCAACTTGAAAACTGTTTTGTTATAGGAAGGGTATATTTTTAGGATTAAGTTGGGAGGGATATTATGTATTAGGTGCATGTTTGTCATCACAAGAATGGGTGAACAGACTATGTGAGGGACTGGGGAAGAGAAAAGAGGGAGTTCGAAGGTAGATAGCGAATACGTTGTGAGTACGTTGACAGGCTTAATAAATAGAATGGAAAATACATAAAAATAAGGTCACACGGTAAATGTTGTTAAAGACATATACTATGTAAACCAGAACAGAAAAAAAATACATGTCCTGATGTCGGTGCCTGGCTGCTAGGTACATACAATTAAAATGAACCCAATATTGTTTCTCAACCTATTTATTGTGAATATCTCAAAGAAACCATTAGAAAATATTAAAACTATTATGTATATTAAAAGTATCAAGACTCTAACACCATGCTACAATGGCACATCCTTAAGCCTAAATTTGTCGACCATACTAATCACCTCCATTAGGCAAAGTAGAAACTTTGAAATTGTCAAATACTGTGAATATTCCCTTCGCTTCTTACTTATGCATTTTATCTCCATGCATTTGATTTCCATAATTATACATACATACATACATACATACATACATACATACATACACACACACATGCATGCATGCATACATACATACATACATACATACATACATACATACATACATACATACATACATACATACATACATACATACATACATACATACATACATACATACATACATACATACATACATACATACATACATACGCACATACGCACGCACGCACATACATACATACGCACGCACGCACGCACACGCACGCACGCACACACACACACACACACACACACACACACACACACACACACACACACACACACACACACACACTTCCAGGTTTTTTTTTAAGAAAAATTTAGAACTGCACATTTTGTCATACAGTCACAACATGTCATAGCATGAAATTTAACTCGCGCAAATGGCACAAATTTTTTCTTATTAATAAACTTTCATTAACTCATTCTTGTCCATACAAATATGAATGATGCGGACTTTAGTATTTCAGTTTGTCTAGTAACGCCAGGCGATTTAATCCTCCATGGGAATGTCCTCAAATGCGATCTGACGAGAACTAGAAAGGGTAAATTTCTATTATAATAATTGGACAATATTTGCATGGTTATAAAAAAGTAGAAAGGTCTTAACGATGGTTGTTAGAATGATACAATATTAATTCAATTGTTATTAATTATTTATTATATTCGGTTGTTAGAATAAGGTTCAATTCAATTGGGGCTACGAAGTTAAAGTATAAATAGAAAGCTGTTACAGACAGAAATCGCAGATATTCATAACCCGCTTGTGCGAAATTCGGCCTGAAAAGGCCAGGAAATCTCACGACAACGAATTACCAGCATTATGTTCAACTATTCACGGAAAGTGTTGTTATCTCTTCGATTTTGGTGGAAACCTTCAGTTCATTTCGCTGAGACCGGAATTTCCCAGCCCACTTTGATCAAACCAGTAGCACATCGTATTTGGACAACTCTCGATCAGCTGAATATCCTTAGGCCAAGACGGGGGAGTCGTGCTGGCCTTCGTCATCCTAACTATCCAAGTACTTTCTTCAAGATCTACGATTTTTCATTGAAATCATCGCCAATTTCGAAATCATCGCCAATTGACTCATTAAATATTCAAAAATCCTTTGCGAATATGTCAACGACAACAATACAAACCTACGAACCGTTTCACCCAACAATGAATATTAAAGACCAAATATATTCTATTCCAACCATAGTTCGATCTAGACGGACTAACTTGAAACTATCAGCGTCTTGTTCCTCCTGCGTCAACCATCAGGCGTTCATTCCGATACCTAAAAGCCCAATTTCAAGATTCTCCTTTCCAAAAATTTTCATGAGCAACACGAGATCAATGGTGAATAAACTAGACGAAGTCCATGGAAATATCTCCGTAAATAACCCCGATATCGCTGTTATTACCGAAACCTGGCTTACTTCTAATGCTCCTGACGACTTAATTACGATACCTGGTTATACATCTATTCGCAAAGACCGTCAAAATGATCAAACTGGCGGCGGAATATGTACTTATTTCAGAAACAACATTGACTTTCTACATTTAGAAGAGTATGAAGACCCAAATTTTGAATCCCAATGGTTCTTAATTAAATTGAAACGGCTCCCAAGAGGCATCAACGCACTTATTTTGGCAACTATATACCACCCACCAAGCAGCAACGATTCGTCGTTACGTGCCCATTTTTTTCAGAATCTAGATCTTATTCTCTCCAAATTTCCTAATTCGGCCATTATTATTATGGGCGATTTCAATCAATACAATACAGCAAATTTATGATCGTCCTTTAAACTAAAAAAAACTTGTCACTTTACCAACGCGTGGAAATATTCTTGATCAAGTCTACTCTACCCTATCCCAATATTACCTAAACGCACAGATTTTACCTCCAATTGGCATGTCGGATCATTCCTGCATCCTTATATCCCCATGCAACTACACACCTAAAAGCTATCCAATCGCACGTGTGTTTAAACGTCTAAGCAGGCCTTCAAACAAGTTGTCACTGTCCTCCAGTTTGTCTAGTAACAATTGGACTCCCCTCTATCGTGCGACTTCAATCCATGACAAATTTGATTTGTTCTCTGCCACCATTTCTGAAAACATCTAAACCTATCTGCTGTTACGAAGCGTCAAATCACACCCAATGGATAACCCTGGATGAATGCCAACATCAAAGATGCTATTGCTAAACGTCAATTGGCCTGGACTAAAGGTCAAACACTTAAATATAACATTTATCACAACAAAGTCATAAAGATGTGCAGACACGCCCGACAACAGTTTTATAACTCGATGGTAGACCACACTCAAGCCTCCAACCCTAGAAAGTGGTGGAAGAATGTCAAACTCCTTGCTGGTCTCCCCAAATCAAAATCGCTTACCAAACTATCCCATAACGGTCAAGTCTTGAGAGGTCAGGAACTCGTCAACCATATTTGTGAGTGTTTCTGTAATGCAGCAAATGACATTCCTCCGTTAAATTTTAAACAACTTCCAGTTTCCTCCATTCCAGATAAGTACATCATTTCTCCTGAACAGGTCGAAGCAGCACTATCCAAAATAAAAGTGCAAAAAGCAGTCGGCCCTGATGAAATTCCGAATTGGCTATTAAAAACTAATTCTAGTTCGTTATCTACACCTATTTTGTTATTTTTAACGCATCGCTTGCCCAGGGCAGTGTACCATCTCTCTGGAAATGTGCTGATGCTCTGCCGTTACCTAAAAGTGCAAATCCTCAAAACGCAGATAAAGACCTATTTCTTTAACTCCGGTTCTAAGTAAGATTTTGGAAAGTTTCATTTTTAAATGGATTTCAGAAGTGACTCTTCCACATGTGGATCCGAATCAATACGGCAACGTTAAGGGATACTCCACGACACATACACTCATCCACCTGATCCACCACTGGCTCGCTGCTACTGACAAACCTCATACCGTCATTCGTTCTTGTATGATTGACTTCTCGAAGGCATTTGACAGAATTGACCACAACATCCTACTTAACAAACTCCAACATCTTGGTGTAGCTCCTCCATTGATCAACTGGTGTGGAGATTTCCTCCAACAGCGCTATCTACGCGTAAAACTTGGTCCATTCAAGTCGTCTTGGAATGCCATACATGCTGGAGTACCGCAGGGAACTAAACTTAGCCCACTATTTTTCCTAGTCATGATTAATGACCTGACTACAAGAACACCAATCTATAAATATGTGGATGATTGCTCGACCTTTGAAGTTACCACCATAACCCACACAAGTCATCTCCAAGACGAGCTGAACGAAATCTGCAATTGGACCACTACTAATAACATGCAGTTAAACTCAAAATAGACCAAAGAACTTCATATATCCTTTCTTAAACAACCTCCTACCTTTGACCACCTTTCTGTTAATGGTACCCAAATTGAGAACGTAACTCATTTTAAACTACTTGGAGTTATTATTTCATCTAACCTTACCTGGAATCTACATATTGATTATATTTGTACTAAGGCGAGTAAATGTCTCTTTTCTCTGCGATTACTTAAACGCTCTGGAGTACGAACTAAAAAACTGGTCACTATTTACAGTTCTTTCGTTCGGCCCATCCTTGAATACGCCTGCCAAGTCTGGCATTTTTTCACTCACGCAGAAATTAATCGACCAGGTGGAACAAATACAGAGAAGGGCTCTCAGGATAATCCTTCCAATGCTTTCTTATAATGAATGCCTCGATGCACTGAATATGGACACCCTTTATGAAAGAAGGAGACGCTTAGGCTACCAAATGTACAAATCTGCCCTCGATCCTGGTAACAAGTTGAATGGTCTTCTGCCAAAACCGAAGGTGAATAATTATTCCTTAAGAAACAATCGAACATTTCCACTTTTTAAATGTAGAACCGAACGCTTCTCCAAAAGTTTTATACCAAAATCGATAAGCACATGGGACAATTGTGCCTCTTATTAGTTATAGTTTTTAATATCATAGTTTTTAATATCGCGTTATTGTTTTTACCAATTATTTGAACATAGAGAACTTTGCTTTTTTTTAATAACTCATGTAAAATCAAGTTTTTTAGATTGCGTTGTTTCGCAATCTACCAGTTGATTGTTCAATAAATTCAATTCAATTCAATATTTACCTTAAAGAAAGTTGTCAACAACGACTATATTGTTAAGTTTGTTATGAGAAAATAAATATTCTGCTTCTGCTTTTGTTATTGAAGCGATATGTATTCCATTACCTTCGATTACTTTAGTTTTCAACTGCACATAATTTTTTTTAGAGTTGCACAAATTGATTTAGAACTGCACATTTTGTGTAGAACTGCACATTAAAAAAAAACCTGCACACTTCTTTTCCACTATTTTATTTCCACCATTTCAACATAAAAAAATACCATCCCACCCCTCCTGACCTATTAGAATCCTTATTAATACCTAGGAGCCAACACCTACTTTCTGACACCCCCCGTCCATAACAATATATTAAAATCTTTTCCGATTTTCTCATTGGACAGCCAATTAATTCTGCGTCGCTGATTGGTCAATCACTCGGTACCAGACCTCAACACTTTTTTCTTATGATATAATAACCACTACTGCTGCGCATGTGACATCTTCGCTTGTTCGAACGCCAAACTTGGGCAACAAATTTATCATGGCCGGTCAATTGACAATTGAGGAGTTTTTGAACTCAATAGACGAAGACATAATACCGTACGCATGTGCTTGAAGAGAGCGTGGCTTTACGAGCAGTACAACCATGAAATATCTCACCGAACAAGATCTCACAAGCCTTAGAAATGTTTCAATACCCGAAGGACACAAGAGATTGATACTGAATATGCTCAGCAAATTGAGAACACCCGAAAGATTTAATGCGAGAAAAAGAGGAGTTTCTGTCTGCAGGATTGAGTCCTGAAATAACTCAAGCGAATAAAAGGAAGGATTTCAAACTGGATGATAAGGTCATGCAAGATGATAGCAGTCACTTTTGTGTACCGTGCCAAAATCAAAAAAATCTCTCGACTTGATGTCCGCAGCAGAAAAGTACGTTCAGTCGAAGGAGGGAGAAGTTCAAGCAACTCAATGTGAAATCAACGACGAAAGTCGTGAACTTGATGAGATGATCGCTCGGGTTAAAAGTGCTGCAACAGGCCATTGGTGCAAATGGTAAAAAAATGCTCCAACTGTTGTCACACGAGAAATCATATGGTTCGATCTTGTAGGATGGAGAGATGTCTATCGGCTTTTGATTGTGGTTATTTGGCAAAGCACTATGATTAGAAAGCTCAACTTCAGGAGAAAAAAAAAATCCAAACTAAAGACCAAGTTGGGGAAAATTCAACGAGAGTATGCAGGTCGAAAGGCTGCTTTTTCCCGCGTTCACGAGTCTGAAAAAAAAAATGTTGAGGATATTCGTATTGACGAGCTTCCTGATGAGTACATAACCAACGGGGTCAGAAATTGGCTGAAAATACAGCGAGATATTGCTGACATTAAACGCGCAGTAAAGAGTAGTGGACCACAAAAACGTGAAGGTGGTTAGGTCGTTGCTGACTAGAAGAAATGAAGATGAATTTGTAAGGAGCATCGGCTTGCCAAAGTGTTCGTCAAACGACCAATCAAAATGTCAAACATATGATGCTACTGTCACACCAATGAGAAAGAAACTTCAATCGTATGGTGTCAATTTTCCCACAAAGAAGTGCTCTAGAAAGAAGAGCACTAATGAGATCCTGTTTCCAAGCATGCCGGAAGAAGAAATGGAGCAAGTATTTATGGCAACTAAACTAAGTTCAATGGCCTTCAAAGATGGCCCATCTCGGTCATCTGTTACCGATGACACTGCAACAGAAACTGCCTCAACTGTTTCAAGTGCAACCTCGACTGCAACTGCCGCCCAAGACATCACACCCGCAGACGAAAACAGTTCATACGCTGACACCGAAGAAGTATGCAGCCAACATTCTACTTTCCTTAATGACAACTTTTAATTTCAGCTAGGAACTGAACCACTTGTCAGTGAACTGAACTGAACTGAACGCATATTTCATATTTTTGATCTCATAAAGGTGATAACTGATAAACTTTAAGTTGTTATAGTTCGGAAAATAGTCGCTTATATTTTTTTGATATATTAAAGTTATGCTTGGTTTGAAGTAGATTATATGTTTTTTTGTTAATATTAAATGCTATCTTGCTTGATTTGTGTTCATCATTTCGTTGTAGTCTTATTCAAATTGTAATAGTATCACTTTGAGCATGCATGTTCTTTGACAGCTATTCAACGAGTGTGAGCCTGTGAACGTTTTTAGGTGATTTTAAATCATTTTTAACGAAGAGAATATTATTAAGGTAAGAAACTTATACATGGATATAGATTTGAAATACGTTAATTATAAGCGAAGATTCAACGCAGGAAGCCATGCAGTCACACACCACGACATGAGTCATGGCCTATTTGGGAATTATTCGCTTGTCTTAGGCTTAATAGCATTTGAATAATTAGCAGTTGAACAATTTAGCTTAGAAATATTAAAGATAGTTATACTAATCTTATATATATATATATATATATATATATATATATATATATATACATATATATATAAATATATAAATATATATATATAATATATATAAATATATATATATATAAATATATAAATATATATAAATATATAACGCTCACTACCCTTGTGGAAGTTTGAGCACTCTGGGCCCATGCGCACTTCACGTTATCTGAATGTATTTCATCGATGCTGTCCCACATGCGGTTGTCACCGACGATCGCATGTGTATAAGTAATTGATGAAATTCATTCAGATTGTTCCAAGCTACACTGATGAGCTGTTGTACAGCGAAACACCGTGTCTGTATATTGAACTATGTACGCTCCTTCACTTCGGTGTTGTTGAGCACTCTGTGAAGTTGCCGTGGGTACCTATTAGCGATAATGCAACGCTCACTACCCTTGTGGAAGTTTGAGCACTCTGGGCCCATGCGAGCACTCTGGGCCCATGTGGAAGTTTGAGCACTCTGGGCCCACTCTGGGCCCTGTACAACAGCTCATCAGTGTAGCTTGGAACAATCTGAATGAATTTCATCAATTACTTATACACATGCGATCGTCGGTGACAACCGCATGTGGGACAGCATCGGTGAAATACATTCAGATAGCGTGAAGTGCGCATGGGCCCAGAGTGCTCAAACTTCCACAAGGGTAGTGAGCGTTGCATTATCGCTAATAGGTACCCACGGCAACTTCACAGAGTGCTCAACAACACCGAAGTGAAGGAGCGTACATAGTTCAATCTACAGACACGGTGTTTCGCTGTACAACAGCTCATCAGTGTAGCTTGGAACAATCTGAATGAATTTCATCAATTACTTATACACATGCGATCGTCGGTGACAACCGCATGTGGGACAGCATCGGTGAAATACATTCAGATAGCGTGAAGTGCGCATGGGCCCAGAGTGCTCAAACTTCCACAAGGGTAGTGAGCGTTATATATTTATATATATTTATATATTTATATATATATATATATTTATATATTTATATATATATTTATATATTTATATATTTATATATTTATATATATATTTATATATTTATATATATATTTCGAGCGTGGGTGTGGGCGTCGGCACGTTGCGCGCATTCCTTTGATTGTTTAGGTTGTTGATCCGAAATCTGTTTTTGTGCCGACAGGTCGAAACTATTTCTGATCTTTTGTTTAGTAAAAGTTGTTTGTCTGCCTTCATGGTGAAAAGTTTTTCGTCCAAACATATGTTGCATCTTTTTGATCCTCCCGTGTAAGAAATTGAGTGTTTTGGTATAGACCAGGTTATGTCGAAACTTTGGGTTTTTTCTTTTAGATTCCAAATGTATTTCGAAAGTTCCGTCTCATTTGAATACTTTTTATTCTGGAAAGATTTAGTATGGTTACGATATCGCTCTTTAAATGTACTTGCTGTCATGCCAATGTATTGCTTAGTGATGTTCGTGTTGCTTATGGCGATAGATGCCTTGCATACTATGTTGTTTGTCATGCATTGCCCACGTAGGGGGCAATTGTCCTTAATCCTGCAATTGCAACTGCTTGTAACTATGCTTAGTGGCTTGCTTTTCCTGATTGTGCGTGAATTGTGTTTCGTGATAATAGACTTGACGTTGTTCATGCAACTATAGCTAATCTTGACTGTGTTTCTGTTAAAAAGTTTGTGAAGCTTGTGTCCTGGTGGAAAGTGCTTGTCAATAAGGCTAAGAAAGTTGCGTCCTATGTTTGTTTTGACATTTTTGTTAAATGGAGGGTTAAACCAGATGATATTGCGGTGTCTATTTTTGCGTGTTTGCTGTGGTGCTTCTTGTGTGTAGTTTAGCTCATGGTTGAAATTGCTGCGCCTTAATGCATTTTGGTAAATTGGTGCGGTTTCATGGAATGTCCGCTCGTCACACGAGAGGAGGGAAATGCGCTTGTTGATTGATGTAGGTAGCTGTCTTAAAATGCTTGGTGGGTGGTTTGATTGCTTGTTTATGTATAATGGATCGTCATTGGGCTTTCGAAAAGGTTTGTATTTTCCATTGCTTAGGTCGAATGTAACGTCTAAAAAGTTTGCTGAAATTAAATTTGCTTCTGCCGTGATTTTTAAGCCAGACTGTTCGAAACTTTTGTGAAGATCTTTTCTTGTTTTGTCTGCCAATCGTGCGGTCTTATTTTTTAGTACTGCCAATCCGTCTTGGCCTATATAGAGACGACGTCTAAAATCAGTGTCTAAAATCGGAGACACCTTTACGTCACAGACCTCAGGAAAGCACATGTTAACCTTGATAGTGTTAGCAAAATGCAGGTGAAACTTCCCGTCCAAACGTTGTCACAGAAAGTGATATATTTGAAAATGTGCGAAGTATTCTGGAATGTTTTTAACGATCCAACTCCAATTAGAACAGTGAACGATACCCGCTTGAAGGAGGTCAACGAAGTCGTACAGTTCTTCCAGAAATGGGAGGTTTTGTTATCACGCCAGTATAAGAAAAGAAACGAGCAAGCAAAACAATATATCTTGGCAAACAAAGTCAGATCTTGAGGTAAGCTATATATTTAGTATTAATTATTAATCTGAATAATTGAATATTTATACTAAAAAAACTATATTTGACAATTTTAGTTAATGAAATTGATCGAACTATTTTTAAGGATACAGTCAGTGCTCTGAAGGGACTACTTAAATTTATGCAGATGGATGGTTTTATTGGGGAATAGTCAATACGGCAAAGACCTATTATATATCAACTTAAAAACAATAAGCCAAGACCACGTAGAGTCCTATTTTTCAGCGCAAAGTAAAATGTGTGGTGGGACTCAAAATATGATGGGGTACACTTATGGATACAATATCAACAGCTTGACTACTTCTCGATCTTCTCGACTGTTAATGAAGAAGCAGACGAATGTCTATGAAGCGGCTGAATCCCTTCCCTACCTGACAAACAGTGAAAAATTACCAAAATGAAAAAACAATACAAGTATTTGGGAGAACGTTCAATGGTTCATCAACATTTAATTAGTAATACATAATTTCTTAAAAGTCATGCAATTAATTGACATGCAATAAATAATTCAAATAGATTCAATAATTCACATCATGCATCAATAAATAATTCACATTCAATAAATAATTCAAATATATCAATTCAATTTCATGCATCAATATATAATTCGCTTTCCAATACAGTAAAAACCCGCTAACAAGAACCTTGCACTATAAGAACCTCAACTGAAATTAAGAATTTTTATATATAAGAATATATGAATATAAGAACCTATCCCAGGCTGATTTGGTAAAAGGTAGGTTCTTGTTAGCAGCTTTTTACTCTATAAAATAATTCAAATACATAATTAGTAATGCAATAATAGACCTTTCCGCATGAAGTTCGTGGATAACGCGCTGAGATATTTGATTGGCTCTCGTAAAACTTCGGACATCCAAAACTTCGGACAAACATTGCACATTAGCCAATCAGATTTGTCAGAAAGAAAGATCACATAATCCATCCACTTCATGCGGAAAGGTCTTATTGAGAGAGTTGTATTTTAAGTTGAAATTCATTTAGTGTCGCTATGCACGACTGGTGTGGGCAGATCCCTGTACATGTATTTATCATGATAGGTAATCACATTCACGACTCAGTAGTAATTATAATATACCAGTTTTATCACTCTAAGGGTTAATATATATCATAATTGTTCCTCATTCACTGTGCTCACACTCAATGCAATTAGGATATCTTCCCTTGGGAATATTATCATACAGTACTGTACAGTCGTCTATGCTTGCGACTTTATTAGAGATAGTCTGGTATCTTTGATAACAGAAGTTCAATTAAAATGAGACTGGTGATCACCATACTTTTGTTTTGACCATTAAGCCTCACTTTGGTGTTACATGTTCGTTAATGTCAAAACAAAGCTTGGTGGTAATAACAAAAGAATGACATAAACCAGCATAAGCCCTCTATTACCTCTAGGTTGTACAGTATATTACAGGTAAACTACAATACATCAAGTGTTCCTATTTAGCAGGGCCGGCGCGACCGGGGGGTAGGGGGGTGGGTATTTACCCCCCCAATAATTTGGCGAAGAAGTGCCCTTTTTTAGCCAAGCCCTGGATATTGAACAAAACGCGTGCGCGCAGAGCATGCATGCCTTTTTCAACTGGATTGTTATGAACAAAATGTAGCCAAATATATAATATTCGTTATCTTCCCACGACCCAAGTAACAGACTATCAGATATTTACGGAGACTGGGATAAGTTTTTTAATTTAAGATTGCTTCGACATTCCATTTTCCGCGCGTGGGAAAGTTCTTGATGCCATATCAAACGGATATATTTATAGAAAATAGTTGCTAAAAGCATAGCGATGACATATTAACAGGAAACAGACATCTGGTTGTTTATAAACTTAAATAAAATTCTCACGAAATCACCGCGCTTTGGTTCATCACTTCATTGCCACTGTATTTATCTTTTCTCGCTTCCATTGTGTTTCTTTTTTGTACACGATTCTATTGGAAATTTTTTTGCGCATCATGCCGCGCAAAGATGTCATCAAGAAAAGGAAGGAGCTTCTGTTCAAAGAGGATGCAGCAAAGTGCCGCAAACTTACGGATATGCTGAGGTAAGAACATTGTGGTGGTCAGTATAGTACCATTAGGATGTAAGGGAACGCAAGAAGGTGAAGAAACTTAACTCATAAATGATTCGCCAGAGGCAGCTACTGACTCAAGTCAAGGCACGGAATACTGAAGGGGGAATTAAAAAGTGTATTTGTTGTTTAATGTGCCGAATGTCGTGCTTATACGGATTCCTTTCCCCTTTTTCAGTCCGAAATCGTCAACGACAATAACGCCTGAAGCCGAGGATGACCCGCTAAATCAGAGTTGTTCTACATGTACTTCTTCTGATGCAGTTAATCAGTTTGATCTTGAAGCTCAAATTGAAGATGACTCTATATTATCACAGATAACGTTGCCCATTCCTTCCACCACTGGCACTGCCGTTGTTGATAACGAAGATCCTTCGATTGACAGCTGTTTGCATGATGATCTTCCTAGTACGTCAGACTCAGAGCTGCACGAGGTTTATAACGATTCCCCAACAGCTTCAGTCACGTCACCATTTGTCTCTTCAACACTGCCCTCAATTAGTGCTTCTCATACCAGCCCAGAAATTCTACAATCACAATTAGGGAGTACTCTTGACGATACTCCACATCAACCTTGCGATTTTAACTTCCCGCAAAGAGAGTTTGGGAAAAAGAAGTATCGATTCCAGGCATCGTGGTTTCGAAGATGGCCCTGGCTGCACTATATAGAAGAGAACGACACTGTGTTATGCCATACTTGTGCCCGGACTACAGCTATGGAACTACCATCCACGGAGAAAGGAGAACTTTCATTTGTTGAGACTGGATTTTCGGCCTGGAAAAAGGCAACTGAGAGTGGAAAGGGCTTTACTAAACACGAGAAATCAAATTTCCACAAGAATGCCAGATCGATGTTAGCAACTGCCTTAATGACAAAAGATGTCGCCGAGCAATTGTCATCTCAACATGAGGCAGAGAAAATGGTCCGACGGAGAAACCTGCTGAAAATATTGTCAAGTGTTCGCTTTCTTGCGAGACAAGGTTTGCCATTACGCGGTGATGGCAACGATGAGAATTCCAATTTGTACCAACTGCTAATCCTCCGTGGCCAAGACGACCCCGAGCTTCTTCGTTGGATTGAACGCAAATATGGACGGAAATACACGTCGCATGAGATGCAGAACGAGATGTTGAAGGTCATGGCTTTACAGATTCTCAGAGATGTGGCAGCGAATATCCGCAACTCTACTTTTTCTGCATCATGGCAGATGAAACGACTGACAAGACCAATAGAGAACAAGTAGTTATCTGCCTGCGCTGGGTGGATGATGATCTGCTTCCTCATGAGGACTTTATTGGCATACTTACTTGGACTAGGACTTACTTGACGCGAATGAATCTGTCCATGCAGAAGTGTAGAGGACAATGCTATGATGGGTGTAGCACAATGGCCGGAAGCAAAGGAGGGGTCGCAGCAATGATTAAGAAGATTGAGCCTAGAGCTCTCTACACGCATTGCTACGAGCATGCTCTCAATCTTGCTTGTGCTGATACTATCAAGCAGAGTAAGGTTGTGAAGAATGCCCTAGAGACGACCCATGAAATTACCAAGCTGGTAAAATGTTCCCCAAAACGAGACGCACGGCTGGAAACAATAAGAAAAAACACCAGCGACGAAGAACCTCGTAGTAACATACGACGACTTTGTCCGACACGCTGGACTGTCCGCGCCGATTCAATGCAAAGTATCCTAAACAACTACGAGGAACTAAAACGGCTGTGGGAATGGTCATTAGAAGAGTACACTGATACCGAAACAAAAGCTCGTGTTCAAGGTGTAAGTTCTCAGATGGAGAAATTCGACTTCTTTTTTGGCTTGTCATTGGGTGCTCAAATCTTGAAGCACGCAGATGCGCTAAGCACCACTCTCCAGATGAAGGATCTATCAGCATGTGAGGCTCAGGAAATTGCCGATATGACCGTGAAGACTCTCGATGGCATATGGAACGATGATTCATTCCATCTATTTTGGCAGAGAGTCGTCGCAGAGAGTGAGAGCAAAGGAGTGAATGAGCCACAACTACCACGAAGAAGAAAAGCCCCACGTAGAATAGAAGATTGTGTCAGTGGTATTGCGCAAGCTGAATTTCCAACAACAGTCGAAGCTCATTATCGGACGGATGGTGTATTACGAAGTTGTGGATCTTGTGACATCATGCATTAAAACCCGTTTTGACCAGGAAGACTACAAAATTCATTCTGCCTGTGAAAGTTTGCTGCTCAAAACTGTGACTGCTGGTGATTTCAGTGATGAGCTGGACACCGTTGTTCAGTTTTACGGATCAGACTTTTCTCGCGAGAGTCTATGTACCCATCTAGAAATCCTGCGCACCAATTACGATGGGGAAGGTCAAGCCAACATCCATGACGTGTTTACGTATTGCCGTAGCCTTACACCTGCAAAGAAAGCTTTGATGGGCGAGGTTATAAAACTGGTCAAGCTACTAATGACCATACCGGCAACGAATGCTTCGAGTGAAAGGGCGTTCAGCACACTGAGGTATATAAAGAATTATCTCCGCACTACAATGTTCCAGGAACGTCTTAACAACCTAATGGTGTTGTATGTTTACAAAAACAGACTGGACCTTTTGGATCTTACCTCCATTGCTCAGGATTTTGTGAATGGTCGTGAAGGCAGAATGTCCTTGTTTGGTTCTTTTAACTAGCTATCGAATTTGTGTTTTTTATGCGAACAAACTCCAGCTGGCGGACATGATGTTGTTTTCCTTTACTGTAATTTATAGTGAGTGACTGTATTATATTTCAGGGATATAGGTAGTTAATGTTTTCTTTGCAACATATTGAATCTCATAATTTTCATTTTGTCATATTACTTGATATATTATTGCATGTAGGAATCTGTAATAACTTCTAAATAACGATTTAGTAGAATAAACGTACTGTTTTGCTTTTTTTGTTTCGATATACACCAAAAGTTAAAAACCCTGATCAAATGGCCCCTTCTTGAAACTGGTTTTACACGGTGTGATTGCGCAATCCACGTAATGTGCCCTTCGGAAATCGTACCCTCCCAACTCCTAGAAGCTCGCGCCGCCCCTGCTATTTAGTGTTAGTTCATGACCACCTCGGTTTTCTTGGATGTACAGCGGTTGTTTATTTATAATAATTACTGCCAATCACGCATAAATAAATCAAGTTAATGCCCCGGGCTAATATATTTTAGCCTGGGGCAATTAACTTGATTTATGCGTGGTTGGGAAAATAAAGATTAATCAGTCGTCACAAATGTGATAAAGCTTTATCATCGTGACTGAAGTGTTTTTTAGACAACCTCTGATAACGAACTCAGCATCTCAAGTTTCTTAGGCAACCTCTGTGATCATGAACAAAGTAGGTTATTATAACTGACGTAGTTACCTTGGGTTCGGTAACTAACCTATACTTCATAATTTGGTTGGAATTTTCATTGATTATATACACCTTGTAAATTTTGAATAAAAGGTACAATAATGTAAAATAGAGTATATAAATATAATTATACTGTACATACACTGCAAACCAATAAATTAGCTTGTAACTATGTTATTTCAGCTATGAAAAAAGAGACACATACAATTAATACAGTACTGTAAGTAAGTATTGGTAGTAAAAATATCTGTTCTTAACTTTACGTAATATTATATTTGTTTAAAAGAGAGATATTTTTCAACAAACATACAACTGACCTATTGTATTGGTCATTATATATATATATATATATACATATACATATACATATACATATACATATACATATACATATACATATACATATACATATACATATACATATACATATACATATACATATACATATACATATACATATACATATACATATACATATACATATACATATACATATACATATACATATACATATACATATACATATACATATACATATACATATACATATACATATACATATACATATACATATACATATACATATACATATACATATACATATACATATACATATACATATACATATACATATACATATACATATACATATACATATACATATACATATACATATACATATACATATACATATACATATACATATACATATACATATACATATACATATACATATACATATACATACATACATACATACATACATACATACATACATACATACATACATACATATTATATATATTATATATATATACATATTATATTTGACCGAGCGTGAGGTCTGTACTAGATACATATCGGACCAGGGCGCTCTAAAACACGGGCGGGGAAACGACGAGGGCCCTGATCTATGTGATGCGCGTCCCCGCCTCACATTTGGTATCCAAAGTCCAAATTTTATTTGTTTTGATTAAAAATGGCGGATCAAAATGAAACCAGCCATGAACTCACTGAACTTCATATATACTATATATACATTACATGATATGGAGTTCATTGAGTCAAACTTATAGAGTTACATATAAAGGGTAGTAGAATTCAATGGGCTATTCATGGCCTGTTCCTTACTGCATTAATTCACGAAAAGGGTAGGATTATTTTTGTCAAGTTCTTGAAAGGATTAGTGCTGCAAGTTCAACCAGTGTAAACGTGATTTCCAAAAGTAACGAAACTGAATTAAGCATGGGTAAAACCCTTTTAACTTCCAGTGAAAATCCTATTCATGATGTCTTGGGTTTCTTATATGAACTATCCAGTTGTTTTTTCCCCATTGCTATGAGCAGGTCCAGTACATAAAGCGTATGAAGAGTAAAATGATAATACTTGAAACAAACTTTGTGTCTATCCAATAATGAGTCTTTATTACAACAAAAGCTCTCATTACTTCTTGTGGTTTAGAAAACAATTCCACTGCAAAAGCTGCCCTATTTAATCATATTCCTCAACATTTTGGTGCTGTATGAATCCCATGGCCATGGATATTTGAATGAAGGAAATGATGAGCCAGATGAAGTTAATTTATCCAACATTAGTATTGGATATTCAGCAACAACTGATACTGCCTCAACTGATAAATATATTGAAATGGAAGCTATTAGGGAATATAATGCTGGTTGGGTTTGCAAGCAGGTACGAGACACATTTAAGGATGGACAACAAACTTATAAAATTCAGATGTCAAAAACAAACAGTTCATGCATTTCAGTAGAAAAGCAATACTTGATGGAGTTAATAAAGCGTTTGGGAGAAGACAAGCTGTTGCAACTGGGGAAATTCCTCTTCTTTCCTATCTTTGACGAGGTTGTTCATTTTTTTGTTTATCTGCATACTGCAGTCGAGGGTATTGTGAAAAAAGAACTGAATGCACATGCTGAGAAATCCTTACTAAGAATACCGTTTGCAAGTCCTAAGTGAAAACCAATAATTACGTGAAATGTGGAGAAGCGTTCTCGTGGCAAGTGAAGATAAAATCTTTAATGCAGCCTCTATAATGATTTTGCAAAGGATTGTAGCAATGCTTGTAAAATCCAAGCAGCAAATCATTAGGGAACAACTGCAATTGAAAGCAAGGAAGCAGAGTACATCACTTCGGCAGACCTTGAAAAAAGCCAAATCAGACAAGATTATTAAAAAGCAACAGGAGGAAGTCAAGCAGTACAGATGTGTCTCTGATTTTAGGCAAAATTCTGATGATCATGCCATATTATGTTTTTGGCCAATGCTTTTTACAAATCCTGCTGAGGCACCCGAGATTCTTAAGAAATTGCATGGAAAGGAACTGTCAAATATTTTAAAGTCACTGGGTTTACCAAGTTTAACTGGGTACTGCAAAAAACGCGAAATTGATATTTTATTGAAACACCATGGAGAAGGAAAAACTGGAGTATCAAAATTAAAGGTACAATTATAGAACTATAGTATCAAAAGAATACGAGAGGTGTGTCTCTATATATATATATTTAACAGTTATACCATGAGCTCGAGTATTAGTTCGTATACAACGAGAGCGAATGGTATAACTGTTTTATTATATAGCCAAGCACTGTACAAGAGACAAAATTACAGCAACATGTTTGAAACAACAAACTTCCGGCAAAGGCAACTAATACTTCCGCCATGCGTAATGATGCATTCACATAGAGTTTCTCGTTGAGCTGTTCGGTAAACAGCTTCGAAATGTTGTATAAATGTTGCTCGAGAGGCAAGAAATGTGTTAAGCAGATCAACAAAAAAGATTAAAGGTACCTTTATGAAGTCGTGTTGCTGTCGTGAAAAAGTCTTTGATTCCATGCAAAAATAAAACTGAAACACCAAATACGTATCAAACAGTATGAGCGAATTCTCACTTTTTATTTCTGGTTATGTTATAAATACACACACATATATTAGTATTCCTCGTCCTGACACTTTAAAACAATCTTTGGAAAAAGTTTCTGACAATAAAATACCATTAGTTCTCACATTTCATTCTTTCAACTACAAAGTAAGGATATCATTAGCCGCAATTTTCATATTCTAAAGAATGATCCTGAAACGCAAGCTATTTTCACCGATAACCCTTTAATCTATTTTCGGCGTAATAAAAATATTCGTGATGGTTTAGTGCGTAGTGCCCTTAGAAAAAATCTACTGGCACCAGCGGCTACCTTTTCTTGCTCCCGTACCCGTTGTTACGCGTGTTCCTTTCTCAACTCCACTACATGTATTTTAGGACCTAAATCTAATTTCGTTATTCAGCATAATTTACTTGCATCTCTTCGAACATCATTTACTGTATTTCTTGCAATAAATGTTGCATGCTTTACATCGGTGAAACTGGCAGACGTTTATCTGATAGGTTTGCTGAACACCATCGTTCTGTGAGGAACAATGATGTTGACAAGCCTGTCGCCTGACATTTTAATAGTGCCAACCATTGTATTTCGGACATGAAAGTTTGTGCCATCTCACCCATTTCTGGCGGTAATGACAGCCGCAAAAGACAAGAAAAGCGTCTCATTTTCAAAATAGGTACCATTGATCCTCACGGACTCGACGAACGTTTTCCCTTTATTTAACACTTCTGAAGACGTTGTTTCTGTTTAGCAAAGGCAGATATAGACAGCGTTTTCACTTTATTAATTTATCTATTTTTACTCTTGCTCATCCTTTTTACACCCCCTCCTTTTTTGCTCATCGACGGTATGAATAGCAAATGTCTTTCACATCTCATCGATTTGTTATTTTGCTTCGATTGGCTAATTTTTCGCATCTCATTAATTTGTTATTGTTATTTTGATCTGATTGGCTTATTTTTGGTCACATGATTATCTTTCTTATAAGCTCGTTGTTTGTTTACACTCTTTACGTTTCTCTCTGACGAAGGGCCTTCGCTCGAAACGTTAGACTCCTACATTCTCTGTTTCGGCAGTATATCTAACCTTACTCTATTTCGATATATATATATATATATATATATATATATATATATATTCAAACAAACAAAGTGTTGTTCGCGAAATGTCGAAAAGTGCTCAATACCGTAAAGATAGAACGAATATACTTTATAAAATAATTTAGATAGTACATGCGCTTTGATTGGCTGATAGCCGTGTTTGCATTAGCCTGTGCAAACATGGAAATGACGTCACGCCCTGGCTTGAGTGTGGCAGCATTTATTTATCTCTGTTTTTTGAGGCTAGTTTTGAGGTTTTTCATTTGAGGATTTGCAGATTCATGTCTTTAAAGCTGAATTTACTCGTGGAATAAGTGGC
The DNA here is from genome assembly GCA_035771165.1 of Paragorgia papillata. NCBI lineage: Eukaryota > Metazoa > Cnidaria > Anthozoa > Scleralcyonacea > Coralliidae > Paragorgia > Paragorgia papillata. The sequence continues at coordinate 336,665 of JAWNZC010000051.1, forward strand.
ATGAGATGTGGAGCTGTTTGAATTGAAATCAAGCATGGAAGGTTCCGAAGGTAAACTATACAATTCGTTGTTTACGGTATAAATATGTCTATGGCTTTGACATTTCTTGTTTTGATCGTGCTTTAAATACATTTTCTAATCCTATCGATTTTACATAATTACATGACACTGTCGTCTGTCAAGTGTCAACCGCTGTAGGCCGTATCTATACATTGACAACTATAGGAGTAAATAGCCTAATAGGACTACGCAAAGATGTGCGTTTTATAGTACGCAAAATATGCAAATTATTAATTATATATAATATATGTTCAATATAATGATTAATTTGAAATTTTCCACAGAAGAAACACATGGCGGAAAAAAAAAGAAAAAGGGCATATCGGGAAAAAATTAAATGCTCAAAAATACCCAAAATCGCATCTGAAAGGTCTGCAAAACGCTTTGAAATGTGGCTAATTACGCAATTAGTGGCCTACAATGTGTAGCTTAGCCAATCAGATTGCAGGATTTGTAACAGTCTATTGACTGTCTAAAGTAGTATGTTTTTGGTTCTATTTTAGGCTTTGAGATTGGTAAATGAGTTTTTATTTCAGACATTCATAAATGAATTCTATCTATGATAAATACTTTCTAAAGCCTAATATAACTTGCATCAGCAGTAAGTAATAATGTTAATTTAAATTGACACTTTACAGGGAACACATAGTGAACTGTCTTCAGACAGTGAATGTGAAAATGAAGATAACCAAGATAACATAACATGGCTCACATGTGCAGGACAGTTAGCGGCCCTTTCACATTTCCTCCATCGATGTCAAAATATGCTAGATGAGGCAGGATCAGAAGAAGACACGAGAACCGAACGTTTCGTTGTGAATGTCAAAGACATTGCATTAAAGATTAGTGATCTTTCTCAGCAGCTAATAAAGAATTGTTCACATGTCATTAACAAAGTCAGAGAGCAAGCACTCGCAGTAGGCTCTCCAGTGATCACAGAAGACAGTCAGTTAGTGAGTCATGATCCCAGCGAAAGGCCACGGAATATGAACGATGATCAGCGAAAGTTTCTGATACAGCTTGGTCCCAGTCAACCAAAGTTAAGATCCTTTCCTCAGAATGAAACAATACCAACAAGCAAGCAAAACAAATTCAGTGCATCCTGGTATGATTCCTTTCCGCACCTTGAATACAGCCAAAAAGTGGATAAAGCATACTGTTTTGTATGTTCATTGTTTCCCTCTGGACCAGGTCGAGAGAAAAGTGACCCCGCTTGGGTAGATGGCATCAGATCATGGCACAAGATGAAGAGTGTCGGTGCCAATAAACAGGGAAAGCTTCTTCAACATTTTTCCTGCAAGTCCCATCAAGCTGCTCTTGCAGATTTTGCCAGATTTTCCATAGAGTCCTGCCATGTTGATGTTCTAATGAGCACACAATTGAAGAACATTCTTATCCAAGAGAAGGCAGATGAAGAGAAAAACAAAGAGATTATGGCAATTCTCTTTGATGTAGCTAAAACGCTGGCAAAGCAATCGCTTGCTTTCAGAGGCTCTGGTAAAGACGAGAATGGTAATTATATACAGATTGTCAATCTCCTTTCCAGGCATTGTCCTGTCTTAAAGTCGTGGCTTGAGAACCAACGGTTGAAACCATACAGCACTACATATACGAGTTCTGAATCCCAAAATGAGATAGTGCATTTACTAGCTCAGGATGTGAGGAAGAGGATAAGGGATGAAATTACCACTGCTGGTGTTTACTCTGTGTCTGCTGATACCACTCCAGATACCTCAAATCAAGACAAACTAGTTATTGCCGCAAGATATGTCGATTCTGCTGGTGTCCCACGTGAGAGAGTAGTTGAAATGAAAGAATCCCTTGATAAGCATGGTGCTGCTACAGCAGAGGACATACTTAGTTCTTTAAAAGCCAATGACATCGACTTAGATATGCTATCTTTTCAGACATACGATTTTGCAGCATCAATGTCTGGAAGAATAAATGGTGCCCAAAAAGTCTTACAGAATATTTTGGAGCGACCGGTGCCTTATATTCCATGCCAAGGACATCGATCCAACACCTTCAACGAACATTGCTACAATCAGAGTGCCATCGCAACATCGATGCATGACGGACTGCAAGATATCTACGTATTTTTTAGCAGCAGCACCAAGAGAAATAAAGTTTTTGAGAATGCCACAAAAGAGGTCAAAACTCCTTGAAGCTCAGGAACTTATCAAAAACCAGATGGGTTTACTGTTCGGAGTCCATCGACGCTGTTTGGCGAAATTTCGACCGTATCCCGAATGCAATTGACGAAATTATCACTGCGGATGGTGTCGAAATGAAAGTTAAGGCAAAGGGGAATGGGATCAAGAAGAAATTTCTAAGTTTCGATTTTCTCTTTGGTCTCATGTTTATGAGGCTTATCATGAGAAAAACAAAAATCCTTACTAAGCAATTACAGGAAGAAGAGCTCAACATCCTTGACGCTCTAAAGTTAATTGATGCCACGGTGGAAAACTTGAGAGGAATTCGAAGTAATGAGGTTGCAATGGATGCAGAGTTAGATGCGATTGTTCAATTCGGGAACGAGATGGGCATAGATTCGATGGCAGAATACCAACGCCACCATAGACCAAGGCGACCACCAAGAAGAATTGACGAACATCCAGAAGCTGCTTCTCGATTATCATTCAAAGAATTTTACAGAAAAGAAATGTGTTTGGTGCTCGATTCTTTAATCACAGAATACGTGAATAATATCAAAGTCTGCCTTGAGAAGATAAAACCCCTAGCAGATGGGCTACAACCTCCAGTAAAGAAGCCAAAGGAAGAAACAGTTAAAGCAATATGCAATCTGTTTCCACCTGCTTGCAAAGTTGAACCAGAAGTACTCCTGTCTGAGTTAGACATTTTTAGTACCATGGTCTCATCGAAACAACCAAGCTCCGTGCAGGAGACTGCCAAGTACGTCCATCAAAATAAAAGGATATTTCCAACCGTATGCAAAGCCTATCAGCTTTTGCTTACCGCACCAGTTTCCGTCGCAAAGGATGAGCGAACTTTCAGTAAGCTCAAAATCGTTAAGAACTGCCTAAGATCAACAATGAAAGACAAACGTTTGAACGACTTGATAGTTCTTGCTTGTGAAAAGGATCTCACCGACAGCATCGATTTAGAAGTTGTTCTGAACACTTGGTCGAAAATTAAAATGCGCAAATTTACAATAAAGCCGATTAAATAAGTATTGCCGCAATATGCTTTTCTGTATTATAGCTACGTAAATTCAATTCAACAGTTTTTTTCATGATCTTGTTAATTAATATTTATTTTGAACTCTGTGTATTGCCAATTGCCACTTTGCCATCACATACCAGACAGTAGGAATTTAGTTCAAATGCCTGTAGATTGAGGCAGGCTTCCATATATACATTTCGGTAAATTTTACATACGGAGCTGCAGGGCACCATAGATTTTAGCAGGGCAATTCTACCCTACACCCCCCCAACGGAAAAGGGCTAGTTTCGCCCCTGGCCATGTTCTCATGTTGCTCCATCGGGACAGTGCACGTTTCGTTTAACAAACACGGCGGCGATCCAGGTGGCGATGATCAGTAAATCAGCCCTTTGTTTCAAACATTTTCCTCTATCAGTTTTGAACCAACACACTTTAAAGGACACGTTTTGCTCTCTTATTATTGCATTGTTTGTATACTCTTTTTGGAGTTAGTTTTATGTTATTTACATCTCTCGGCCGCCTCGTGTTTGATCGAGCTTTGAGATTTCCCGTAGATTTAGCAAGCGTTGTAACACGATCCTGATTGGTTCTTTCCATGTAAGGAGAATTGAGATCAATAAACGATATATAAAATTTCCACTTTTGTTTCTAATTTGTCTATTCCCTTTTTAATTATTTTATAAAACAAATAAAAGACATTTTCAGTGTTTGCATAGGCTTATGCAAACCTCGGAAAAGTTTGGGAAAACTCTCGAGCACTGAGGTGAAAACCCTCGACCTGCGGTCTCGTGTTTACACTGATCTGCTCTCGAGTTCTCCCAAACTTCTCCTCGGTTTGCATAAGCCCATGCAAACACTGAAAACGTCTTTTATTTCTTAAATAGGTGGGCTTACCTCAAATGTTGATGGTCACTACTGTCAGTTTCACCCTGGGCGATCTTCAGGCGGCTACCAGCGTGAAACTGACAGTAGCGACCATCAACATTTGAGGTAAGCCCACTTATAGTATATATAGTATATATATATATATAGTATATATGTATATATATATATATATATATATATATATATATAGTATATATATATATATAGTATATATATATAGTATATATATATATATAGTATATATATATATATATATATAGTATATATATATATATATAGTATATATATATATATATGTATGTATGTATGTATGTATATGTATATGTATATGTATACGTATACGTATACGTATATGTATATGTGTATGGGGGGGAGGGGTCAGCTGCACACAAGCTAGGCGTGCATGAGGTCCATTAATGATCTGGCATTTGCAGGGAGACATGAATTTTAGACTCTATTCTCTCTGAGCTGAGCAATGTCCTGGATAGAGAAAATCGCCATTAGAATATGTAATCTTCTAGGCTTTATGAATTCTCTCTAGGGTGTGTGTGTGTGTGTGTGTGTGTGTGTGTGTATATATGTATGTATATATATACATATATACCATCCACTGTGAGTAATGAGACTGTTTGCAGGGGTGGCAGTCTTTCATTACACTTGAAACAAATTGTCCAATGTTATAAATAAAAATTCAGATCGGTTTATGTTCTTTATCTCAGAATATGATTGTCTAGCAAGGGCAGCAATCTTACGAAGTCTTCGAGCCAAATTGATCTGTCAATCAGAACTGTCAGATTTATTGAGGTGAAATTATTTCCCGAATAAATTCTTACAAAAAAGAGTAGATATAGTTCCCCTTGTTATTATCATTCTACAGCAGAAATTTCGATAGTTTTGACAAATAATACAAAAAATACGGTAACTAGACCCTACCTCAAACTATATATGGTATTTACAGTGGCACCTGATTGACCAAATCATACCTTCAAGGGTCCCCTGAGCAGGGCAATTGGCAGATAAACAATACCCCCTTGAGACCCCCCTTATATTTCATGTTTTGCCAAAGCAATCGAAGGAGAAAGGCAAAATCCTTTCTTGCTTCGTAAATAATCTTTAAATTATCCAGTTTAGTCGATTTACGGAGAAAATTTACAAGGGGGAATTAAAGTTCATGTTTTTATGTAAATGAATGCATGGCAAGTAGCTCAAAAGAAAGGTAAGAATATATCCTGTAATTCGGGAACTCGTTTGCATTTCAATGCTTTCATTGTGAACGCCATTTTGATTGCTCGACCCCTGCTGTTATTTTTCCGTTTAGCTCTTTTAAAGCGTGCTCTAAACGCAGAAATTGCAGTACAAGTAAGTCACATGTTGGAAAATGGACAATAAAAGAGAACATCACGGGTTTTGGGAGAAATCGGCGTTCTTTCAGCTAAAAAATAAACAAGGGCAATTGTCAAGCAACATCCGAGACACTGAGTTGAAAAAAGCAAAAGTTGACCTTGCCGAACAACAGCTTGTGGAAAAGAAATACAAAGTCAGTTCGCTTGTGGCGGTGGCAGACGAAAAAGTAGCTGCTGCTAGTATGTATAAATTATTTATGTTTTCTATTTATTATAGTGTAAGCATTTAACATGTGGATCATGCCACAAATCAGGTCTGTGTAGATATCACAGACACTAGCAGCTGGTGACAGGAATGCTGCAACTTGAATATGATTAGTTTTTGTCTAATGCCGCATTAATGGTTAATGTGAACCATAAAATGCATAGATGTTTACTCACAATATGTATGTTAATAGGTGATTATTATCAATGCCTTTTTCCACTTACAGAATGTGATTTGGAAAAATGTATCACAGAAAAAGAAGTTGCAGCACAAAAAGTCACTGAACAACAACAGAAGTTAAGTGATGTAACCCAACAATATGGTAAACTAAAAACCTTGTTTGACCACAAAGACCAGTCTCGAACACGTAGAGAAAACACAAGTACCACACATGAGACCATCACTAATAGTAAATCTAGTACCCGATACAGAAGACGAGAAGAAACCAAAAATGTACTTGAATTTATACATGGTGGGGAAGAAGGTGCATTATTTGGTGCATGGGATTTTTTGTCGTCAAATGCCCCAAAAGCTATGACGGAAAATCTGATTGGCAAGTATAATCGGGGAAAGTATTTAGAAGGAATTGTAAGACAGACAGTTAAAGAACTAACTGAAACAAATAATTATTTAAATAATGCTATAAGTTTAAAGTACAAAAACTTTCTATCTCGTAGAAAATTTAATTTGGTCTGTAAAACACAATCTTCTGTTTTTGATACCGATAAGGAAGTATGGGTGCCGAGAAATGTTAAGTGTTTGGGTGTTGACGTTCAACTCTCTCTTTCTAATGTATCCAATGAAAGTATTGAGAAATTTGTCAAAACCCTAGATATTGGTTGTGTTTGTCAGATTCCTGGGGTACCTGGTGTCACTAGGACAATAACTGGTATAGTGTTCATGAGAATAGACCTTCATTTAAGATTGCCTCATCTCTGCCGACAACTTGTGTGGTTTAATGGTAACACTAACCATTTTATTTTTCAATTCTCTGATGATGGTGCTCCTGAAACTAGCCAGCTTTCTATGTCTATTGGAAGTTTGACATTTTGGAACTTAGGTGAATGGGTAAGGAGTAGGGAATTTCGATATATTTTACATTGTGTAAGCCTGAGCGAGAAACAGGATGTCCTTGAATTGCTTTGGCAACAGCATACTGAGGAGATGCTGTTATTAGAGTCTAGTGTTTTCACGGTGTCTGGTAAAGAGTGTACTCTCAAGTTCCAACCTAGTGCTGATATGAGTTGGCAAAGTTGGGCTTGTAATAAGCTTAATCAGGCTGCCACATATCCTTCGCCTTATGCAAATGTACACAAGGGCAATATGTGCACTATGGGTGGAAGCATTGGGCATAGCAGTGCTGATTTGTGGAAGTCCTATGTTAGCAGTGACCGCGCAAAACATTTAAGTATGGTCGATAATTATCTTGCGACCCTTCGAAAAGACCTAAGTGCATCAGTAGTCCATAGCAAGAAGCTTGCATTTATGGCTGAGAATGAAATCCATCAGCTAGGAAATCCTAGAATTGGCATTTTTGCTGATCGGGTAAAACCTGATCCTCTGCATTGTGAAATCAATGCGTGGCAGCACATTCTAGATCTAATTTATAGCGAGTCAGTTAGGCGGTGTGCTTTTGACAAGTTTATGCAAACACTTTCTGCTCCTGTTGGATTACGCACTCTTTCAAATTCTCTTGAAGGTACTGAAGTAGATGGTGCAGATGGGTTGGCTGAGTGCTCGTTAGATACGAGTGGTAGCTTGCCTGAGGACAATCTTGAGAAAGCTGGGACTCAAAACGTAAGCCTTTCACCAGGAATGCTAGAGAACTTTTCCCTAATGGAAATGAATTAAAAGGCTGCTGCAGATAACATGACAAGCATGTTTGAAACGTCAGCTATTTCTCTTTCCAGTAGCCCCGCAGATGTATGTGCATGTGGCCTGTCTTACCTTTCTACAAAGGTTGCAGAACACTATGCTGATGAGACAAAACGCTTCAACAAACTGTCAGGCTTATTGGATCACAGGCAATTGCTCTTGCAAGACATGGCTACTAGTTGATTCTTTAAAAACAGCAAATGAAACGGAGGGCGAGAAATTAAGACGGCTAGCTCTTGGAAAAATTATACAATACCTTCGAAATGCTGGAGGATTGTTTAATAAAGTTTATGTAAACAATCCAGGTGAAATAGCTCAATTGGAGGAATTTTGCCAACTATACTTCAATTGCTAGTTTTATTCTTTCCTGGCAGTGTGAATGTAACTGTTTGGACAGTGGCTTATGCCTTGCCATTTCATGCAAGGCAGATATATAATAAATATGGAATTGGTTTGGGGATACTCTACAAGCCAAAGAATCAAAACATGCAGGGCTAAAGGGTGAGCTCTCCATGACTAACCGATCACGAGGCAGTGATATTAAGGGCAAGTGGTGGCAATTAATGAGGCCTAATTATATTAGGTCTTTCTATCTGCCAGAACATCGACCTTCCCCACCCTCTTATTCATCACATTTTAAGTCCCGCAAACCTCCTCATTGTGATTCACCTGGGTATTGTGATTGTGGAAGAGAGAAAGTAGATGTGGAGCATACACAATGCAAGGTTTGTTGTGAGGCTATCATTATTAACAGTTGTGCACAACAACAACAGCTTTCATTCGATGTTGTTGCTTTGCTTAAACCTTGTGTTTGCAATATATGCAACAAGTGGTTTGCTGATAAGCATGGGTTGAAAGCGCATCATGAGACTTCACACAAAAGGCAATCTAACACTGAAGTAAATTCTAAAACATCTTTGAAGTCTTTATCTGTGGATCAACTTAAAAGGCGTTTGAGGGAGAAAGGTCTTTCTACTTCAGGTAAAAAATATATTCTTTTGACACGTGTAGAAGGTGCAATGGCAGGAGAGGTCTGATTATCTCTCAATCTGTTTATTGTTCCTTTCCAAAATAGCTATTGTATAAGGAAGTGCTCGGTGTGTTGTTAAGCAATCTGAAGTACTGTGCGCCACTTTGCGTGTACTACACGGAAAACTACACGCACTTTGTACGTTAGGTGGTCTTTGAATATCCATGTAACTCATTACACGGAAGAAGGCGTACACGGAATTTACGCTTTTAAACCCGTTTTTCACGCGACGGAAGAAATAATAAAATAAACCCAATATTTTATCGCAATTAAGAAAATTGCGAAATTTTATTTGAAATTCTCAAACAAGCAGTAGAACTTGGAGCAACGATTCGCGTTAGGCCTTGAGCCACGGAGTTTACGCCATTGTTTATCAGAGTTAATCAAAACCCGTTTTTTTTACGCGACGGAATAAATAAATAAACCCAATCTTTATATAGCAATTAGGGAAATACGGAAATTTTATTTGAAATTCTCAAACAAGCAGTAAGATTCGGAGCAACGATCCGCGTATTAGGCCTTGAGCCACGGAAATTACGGTAATGTTTATCATAGTTAATCATTTTAACGCGACGGAAGAGATAAATAAACCCAATCTTTATATCGTATAAACTTTGGTTGTTTTTTTAGTTCTCACAACAAATAGAAATCCGTTCTACAACTTTCCTTGGTACATTAAATCTCAAAACAAGTTACGAATCAAATCTATAGACTAGTTCAAAAGCACTGAAATTATTACTGAATAGATCAATAGAACAAATAAGACTCGCTTTACAGCTCGGACTTTCAAGTTTAAAAAGTTTATATTATATGATCTTTGACTTTGATACAGGATGACGGAAATGAGCAAATATTATCATAAAAGTTAGAATAGTTCAATAGAAATCGATCGCGAATTTACATGCAGTATTGTCAGTATATAGTTAGTGTTTTCGTTTAAGAGGCCTACGAATGAACTCGTCCATGGCCAGTTTGCACTTTCGCCATGCTACGAGTTGTTCATCAGCTGGCGTTGGATAAGCTTTAAAAACAAATTCTTCTATTTTGTCGACTCGAGCAGGATCAACTTTCAGCTTGTTTTTTCGCCCAGCGATATTTCTACCTTCCAACTCTTCTGATGTGAATAGAAGCCGTAAGCAATTTACAGCAAAATTTGGTAGCGACGAAGACCTTTGCTTCAATGCACTCAGTTGTCCCCATGATGGCAATTCTCGCGACTCATCCATGAGGTTTAGTGCCGAAAGGGGCATTTGCATGACAGTTTGTGTTGCTGGCGTTGGATGATTAGAATCGGTCGATGCGTATGCAGGTGGATAAAATAGTTGCCGAGTTGGACCAGGCAAGTTGTGTAGTGGTCGTGCAGGTACTCGCGGGTGTTCTCGTTCTGCGTTCAAAAACTCATCGAGTTTTCTGATGATCGTCTTATTCTGCGATCTTACTTCTTTCAAGAGATCGACCAGTTCCGACGTTTTGTCGTTGTCCGTTCTACTTGGCGGCGAGTTAAATAATCAGAAATTATTCTGTCAACCGATATATTCATGGACGTAAAGTCATCAACTTCGAAGGAAAATTCTAGTTGAGGTGTTGGTTGTTGGGTCTGCGATTGAAGTGGTAAAAACTGGGTTGGAAATGGTAAAGGTTGTTCGGTTGGTGATGCCGGTAGTTCTAGATCTGATTGCGGAGTTTGTTCAGTTGGTTCGGGTGATGGTGGTATCTGTCTGACTTCTGGTTGATCGTCGGTGTTATCGGGCAAAGGCTGGCTCGAATCAATAGCTTCAGTGGCTGGGTCGAATCTAGAAATGACAGTGGCTAATTCTTTAGCCACTTTGGTCTTCTCTTTCTTTTTTTTCTTCTCCTTTTCACATTTCTCTACGGAAGATTTTTTTCTAGGTTTCTTTGCCTTTTTGGTGGGAGGTTCATTTTCTTTATTGCTGCATGAGTCGTTTTCCTGTTGCTCCGACACTGCTCCGCAGGTTCCGTCATCGGCGACAATTTTCCGATGCTCCGCATGAAGCTTTGTAGGATCATCTGCAATTAATAACAAAAAATACATAAGATATAATATTCTTACCATATAATATATACGGGTATTAGCAAAACATCTATTAATTTAACAGAAATTACCGTTAACAGCACATATTTCTGCATCCCATTTTTCACCATTGTAAAGAGCCACGACCTTGCTTCCTTTCGTGTTCTTTGTGCCCGACTTCACTTCGATTATATTTTTAGAAGGCAAAATCGAATACATCTTGTCATCAGGAAAATAAACAAGATGATGTTTGAACACTTTTGTCAATGATCTTAAACTCATCTTGCCGTAAAAAAGTTTAAAAAGGTTTATATATGAAATTGCCGAGAGCTATATGAAGTCTTTCTCCTGTGAATGTCAATATTCGAATGGCGAGTGCCAAGAGATTCTATAGTTAATGCGAGAATACTTAATATTGCGCCACGCGTACTTAGCGCAACGATTCGTTTAATATATTCTACCTCACACCGATGAGTCATCTACAGTAATGAAGCACAATAGATATACTCTAAGATACTCTTATAAGACAAGAATATCGGTTAGGTAAGACCAACAAAATGCCTCGAACGTCCAGTTACATAAAAGAGAAAGTAGAATATTTATTAAGAGCAGGGAAACGTCAGCACGAAATTGTAGCAGAACTTAAAGCCGGGGATCTTCACATTACAAGACAAACAGTTAGCTCTTTGGAAAAACGACTCAAGGAAACTGGGAGCATGGCTGATAAAATAGCGAAAGGAAGACCGTGTACGTTAACAGATGTCCACCGTAATTTTATTGATGCGAATATGCGGATTAATGATGAATTATCTTCTGCAGGTAAATTGTAACCGTATGTTATATATATATATATATATATATATATAGTTCAATCTACAGACACGGTGTTTCGCTGTACAACAGCTCATCAGTGTAGCTTGGAACAATCTGAATGAATTTCATCAATTACTTATACACATGCGATCGTCGGTGACAACCGCATGTGGGACAGCATCCGTGAAATACATTCAGACAGCGTGAAGTGCGCATGGGTCCAGAGTGCTCAAACTTCCACAAGGGTAGTGAGCATTGCATTATCGCTAATAGGTACCCACGGCAACTTCGCAGAGTGCTCAACAACACCGAAGTGAAGGAGCGTACATAGTTCAATCTACAGACACGGTGTTTCGCTGTACAACAGCTCATCAGTGTAGCTTGGAACAATCTGAATGAATTTCATCAATTACTTATACACATGCGATCGTCGGTGACAACTGCATGTGGGACAGCATCGATGAAATACATTCAGATAGCGTGAAGTGCGCATGGGCCCAGAGTGCTCAAACTTCCACAAGGGTAGTGAGCGTTGCATTATCGCTAATAGGTACCCACGGCAACTTCGCAGAGTGCTCAACAACACCGAAGTGAAGGAGCGTACATAGTTCAATCTACAGACACGGTGTTTCGCTGTACAACAGCTCATCAGTGTAGCTTGGAACAATCTGAATGAATTTCATCAATTACTTATACACATGCGATCGTCGGTGACAACCGCATGTGGGACAGCATCGATGAAATACATTCAGATAGCGTGAAGTGCGCATGGGCCCAGAGTGCTCAAAAACAGTTTTTGGAGTTTGTTCTACTGTTTAATTTCACCCTCATGTCATTTTCACCGACGGAAGTAGCATTTGGTTGGAGCAACACCGAAAGCTTAGCTTTCGAAAAATAGGAGAGCCTGCCAAAATGAAACCGACAGTAAAACATCCCGTTAAAGTTCATGTGTGGGCTGGGATAAGCAAACGCGGAGCCACTAAGATCCTGGTTTTCAGTGGAATCACGAAGAAAGAGTTTTTCGTAGAAGAAATTTAAAAAAACACGCTTTTGCCATTTATAAATGAAACCTATCCTGATGGTCATCGTTTTCAACAGGATAATGATCCTAAACACAAAAGTTAGTCAAATAATTTTTTTGTCATAAATTTTTGAACTCGTAAAAAACCAAGTCGGGCATATAAATTTATTATATTTTTCTTTGTATTATAGGCAAACTCGCCATAAACTTCCTTCAAGAGAACAACATAAATTATTGGCAAGCACCCGCAGAGTCACCTGACCTAAATCCATCGAAAATATGTGGCATGAACTGAAGACATTTTTGCGAAAACAAGTAAGCCTAAAACCAAGGACGAACTTGTTGCAGGCATTCACCAGATGTGGACTGGAGTTACAAAAGAAAAGTGCCGGCGTTACATTGACCACTTGAAGAAAGTTGTTCCAGAAGTCATAAAGAAAGAAGGGAGAGCCTCTGGATACTAGTCTTATTTTTTGTTGAAGTTGCGGTCTTATTTTTTACCAGTCAGTAGTTAAATAAAACTTTATCACAAGGCTTCTTTTATTTTTGGAATTGAAATTATATCATTAACCGAATACGATTTTTTTTATTTGATCGAATCAATATTAGCGCCAATCGTACCGCAACAGAAAAACTACGCTGAACAAACACTTTGGGTTCTGACCTCATCCGACCATAAGTGATAAGTAGCTAGGGAACAAAACATGACGCGTACGCCAAGGACAAAGCGAAAATAAATAAGAAGACAATTCTTCAATAGACTAGTCAGCAAATAATAATTTCGTGATTGAAGCCAAAAAACACTTAACACAGAAATCTAGTTTAGAGTTACGGTTGCCTTTATCGAATAGAAACGTTTTAGAGCATCTTGACACGAGTCGATTAATATGTATAGGATAAGGCCCGAGAACGAGGGGTTTATTCGAAATAATGACCCGAGGACGCGCAGCGTCCGAGGGCTTTATTTCGAATAAATCCCGACGTTCGAGGGCTTTATCTGACTTAATTCATTATTGAGGAGATTTTCCAACAAACTTTTGTCCATTTCTTCCACCTTGGACAAAGATTTTCCTACTTTTTCCCCTCATTTCTTTTCTAATTAGTATTCAGGGTCCTTATTGGAAATAAGGACCGCGGTACATCAAAGGAAACCGACTCAATAATTTATTAAGTACTAGTAGAGCCTTTCGCTCGCAACTCCGGTTATTTTTGTTTCATTTGCTTATTAATATATAGTAAAATTATCGAAGCAACGGCGAGTGAGGTCATCGTTTGACTCGCGAAAAAAAAACCCGAAATCATTTCGAAATCACATGGCATTACCTCATTTGAGTTGAGATGTGTCAAGTCGGCATGTAATATATTCATAACGTATACAGCACCTTCATCACAACAGAATAACAAGCGATCAATGGTGACAGCTATGGAGTTTAGCGAGAATTATCCAAAATGCTATATAGTTGTATGCGCACTTGGTCTTGAATCGTTTGACTCGCGAAAAAAACCCGAAATAATTTCGAAATCACATGGTATTCTGTAAAAAATGCATTATAAAGGCCCGTTGATCAAAAGAAAAACGGACAATATAAACTCGTTTATAAACCGCAAATATACAGGAGTGTGTAATTAGCTTTTGCACGACTTTTTCCATGCGGCACTGCTTTACTTCATTTGAGTTGAGATGTGTCAAGTCGGCATGTCATCACAACAGAATGCCTATTTAAAGCAAACGTTCTGCATGTAACGTTCATTTGGAAACATTCTAAATGCCAAATATATAAAATTTAATATGGATGTTTAACTGGAAGTAAAGTGTTGTGATTATTTTTGAAATCTATAATTTGGAAGACGTGCATGTCAGTGATGCTACGACAGCATTAAGATAAACTGTGAGTATTCTTTAACATATGCATGTATATTGAAATGCCGTGCCTTAAATGTCATTTGAGTCAATCTAAATTAACCTTCGTTTGACCGCTTATCCGTTCAAGCTCGTGCGAATCTGTAGAATCGAAGCCCTTTCGCTCTTTATATATCGGAGATCATACCTGACAATAAACAATTCAATTCCATGTGCAAACGCAAATACTTGATTCTTTTGCAACAAACCCGTATAAGTATAAATCGGAATATAACAAGGTAAGGTAAACTGCCGAAACAGAGAACTTAGTGATCGAGCGAAGGCCCTTCGTCAGAGAGAAACGTATGGTTCGATTCGATTGAAATACACCCACGGTACGTGTAGTTTTTCCGTGTAGTACACTCACAGTGCGTGTAGTTTTTCCGTGTAGTACACGCACGTTACACGCACGAAACACACACGCTAATGTTAAAAAACTTCTGGGCGCCACTGGAACTGTTTGCAAATTTTCAATCTGAAGCTTACCAAGCAAGTATTGTTCAAGTCACTGTTTATCTTCCTGGTTTATAATGGCTTAAAGCCTTAAGTCCAGTGAAAAATCTTCCTTCTCATATCGCTGAACATAAAATGTTAGTGTCAATTTTTCTTGCTTAACATTGTAGTCGAACATCAGTGGTGTTGACTTTCCCACAACTATGGCTGCTCTACCAGAATATTTTAATATGGTAAGACCATTCTCCCGGACTTTCGTGAAATGCCTTTTCTTTAAAAAGTTATTCCCACCAAACCTGACTGGCGAGAACACCTTTGAAGCCGTCTCGAATTGATCCACTGTAACCAAAATTTGAGAATTCGTATTCTTCAACGACCCGCCATACCCAACAGTAACATTGCAAACATGCCGAAATATATTGTATGGCAAAAACAACTTCACAGGCGGCATTAGGCCAGTGTTTCTCGAACGGCCAAGCTTACTAAACATGGCTTTCCCCAATTGTCGAAGGTACGAGTCGATAAGAGGCCCGGTTAGCTCAAACTTGTTCGAAGCTCGTTCTTCTAAGATCGGATCGAGGTCTCGCATTCCATAATTCGGCTTCGATTTACTCTCCCATACGGCTTTCAACCAAAACGTCTCCACCGAAAACTTCATTGCCACTAGTGCAGGGTTCCAAAACCGCTCTGACCTCTCTGTGTCATCTCCAGATGACCCAAGTTTAAGTGTAGAAAGCGCAGCTATAATTTTCTCGGCCTCTGAGTTCGCCATGTTGACAAGTTTGGAGGGAAATCTACTGGCGTTGGGAATGACCGCTTATGGTATCTGAGCCCGCGCTTCCGGAGGAAAATTCCTTAGCAACCAACCATCGTGTTTA
Organism: Paragorgia papillata; assembly: GCA_035771165.1. Taxonomy (NCBI): domain Eukaryota; kingdom Metazoa; phylum Cnidaria; class Anthozoa; order Scleralcyonacea; family Coralliidae; genus Paragorgia; species Paragorgia papillata. The sequence continues at coordinate 352,403 of JAWNZC010000051.1, forward strand.
CAATCGTTAATTTACACGGAGCCTTAGTATTGATACATATTTGACATTCCAAAATGTATCGTAAAATGGAAGTACTTATCAGATCCGTCATCCACATTTTGAAAGATTTTACTAGGCTGCATTGCTTTCCAGTGGTCGCACTTAGCCGGAGAAATACTTGCATTTGGGCAGTTTGCATCAAGGTGCGTTTCAGTATTCCGAAATGTTCTAATGATCTTCACTCTTATTATGCTGCACTGCATTTCCTTGGGTGGGGCTGCATCATCATTTGCATAATAATGCTTTGGCGTTTTATTGCCCTCACCTTTACTGGGCTCAATCATCAGTTTGCACTATGGAAATTAATTAGATAATTTAATTACGAATTTGTAATAAACGCGGCTTTGGTCCAGGGGGACCATAGCCATATTTATTCCATATTGTGTGTAAACGTCTTTTACTATTCCCAGTAAACAGAGCTCACTCAGGTAATGCAGTGCACATATTAATAGTCAAAGACACGATGGAAAGGCATAAATTATTTTTTCCATCTTTTAACCACATGACAGGTTGTTGTTTTGGGGCAAATAAATCTGATATCCAAGATTATCTGGGACCTTTACACGGCTCAATCTGTGAGAGGATCTGCATGTGTTATTGAATTCTCTTTCTTTACTGTTGCTCCTGGGCCATACTGCTTTGCATGTTTGTGCGCTTCTGACAGTTCGTAGTGCGTACATAGGATTGCGGTTTTTGACTCTTTATTCTTAAAATGTGGTGCTAGTCTGCTCAGCAGTCGAATGTTTCCCGTTGAACCATGTCCCTCCTTTTTGTAGGTTTCTGATAAACCATCTATCACGTTAGACATTTTTTGTTAACATTTTTTCTTATTTGCACATTTTTGTATAGGTGTGTTGACAGTGACATCTTGTAGTAATTCCCACCCACCTCCTTTAGAAATTTCGTTGCACTTGCCAACCACGCCTCCTAGCATATTTCTTGCAGATGCCTTCATGCGTCTTCTTGTGGCTGCAGTAGCTTGTGTAATTGACATGTTGGCTCCCACGTGATGCTGTTGTGGTATTAATGCGGGTGCAAGCAGCTGGTAATGACGTCTCGCGACGTTCAGCTTCTTTTGAATTTATGAATGCCGTGATTACAGTTCTACATTTTCGACAGGCTTTCTCTTCTCCGCTAACGTGGAATTTATCTAGCACTTCTTGGCGCGATTTATCGTCGAGATTCGTCAGTGGTAAAGAGCAGAGCCTTTGGCTTGAAGTCCTTTCTGACTGACTGGTGGTGCAACTGGTTGAGGAACATTTCTTGTTGATGCGGTTGCGCACTGTTTTGGATAGCCAACACTGCAAACATATCCTGCAACCTTTGGATTTTTCAAGGTCAACGGCTACGATTCCCAGTCGAATGTAGTTATTTTCCGTAATACGTCGGATTTTTTTCATCGCGTGAAAGGGTCACAGAAAAAGCACTTCTGATTTACATTTTCACGGGTGCTTTCTTCCTTTGCCTGAATATGTCAAAGAAAATATAGGAAATTTAGTTTAGATATACATTAAGTATGTATTACTAGAACTGAAAAATATGAAACTTTCCCCAGGGAAGAGGCAGTAATGAAGCTTGACATGAACAATATCAAACGTCTCATTACTTAATTGTTTCTTCTGATTTAAGTGCAAATTTTTCGTTCAAAGGAGATACATGCGTTAAAATCCTATTTTAGTCAGGTGACCAGCTACAATATCGCCGTTTTCTCTAAGACAATGCAAGTTTTGAAAATAAAAACTCAGAAACTTTACCTAAAACACCACCTATATCCATTTTATGGGGGTAAAATTTTATATCTGCTATTTTAAGAGAATTGAGATCACGTTACCTCTTAGTGCCGGCAGTTCCATGTTGTGGACTGGGACACAATACCGGCCGATCATCTTCGAAAACACGAGGAGCTCTAGAAAGGTGGTCTTTTCCTTTTATCACTGATCTCTTCTCTTGATAGCCAAGGATTTTATATTCAAGAACAATTTTTTAAAACTGATATGAAGAAATCAGATTCATGTTTCAATACAAAACTGCGAAATTGATTCAGGATATGTTTCTTGACAAGGACATTTGTTGAAAACAAGAAAATAAAGGTAAGCGGATTGATTCTTTTTTTGTTCAAGCATAACTCGAAAGAAAATATATAAATCATTTGGACATTCTACTACTCCACATGCCAGTTTTGATAGTCGAATCACCCGGGATTTAAAGCATTCTGAGCATTACTGTCGCGGTAAAATTATTTTGTGCATGTTATCGAAACTGTTTACTTCAAATTGACTTGTTCTTCGATGACTCCAAAGTCTTCGCCTTCGGACTGATCTATTTTTCGATCATTTTTTTTTTAAAATAAGCTCACTGTTCGCCATATTTAAAAATACTTGAATCTTATACTGTATACGTCAAACGATATAGAAATACGGTCAAGTTAGGCATAGATCGGATAATTTAGACGACAATGTCTCGAAAAAGAAACTTGTGGCACAATTTCTTTATACTGACAAATTAAAGGCAAAGAAGTCAAGTAAAGGTTGGGGTTTTTCCAAAAATACATATTTACAATTTGTTAATGTATTAAGAAACAACAAGAACATCAAACATAGCGTTTACAGACTGTTCAAAGCCTAAAAACGAAAATCCGTTTATATTATCTTATGAAGTTCATCTCGGATAATTGCTATCAAAACAACTTTGATCTGGTTATATGAAAACTGCCCTTCAACAGCGTCTTTAATTTGTCCAATAGACGGCAAGCCTTGTTCTATGCTAAGCCTTCAGTTCACTGGCAAGTTTCTCGATGGATACGGGAACTCCAGCACAATAAGCATCGATTACATACACTTCGGTTGTGGGGATTTCTATAGAGGAGACCGGCAATAGAGCTAATTTTTTAGTAACTTTTTTCGAACATTTTTGCCGCTTAAATCTTTTTCATCGACGCTTATTTTTTTTCACACAAGGCTTTCAAACTTCTATTCTGTTATAAATAAAACGCATAAATGCCAGAGTTACACTAGCCGAGATAATTTTGCTTATGCTAGCAGGGACAGATTCGTGCATAAATGACACATTTATACCTTAGTAGTGGGGAGTTCGGTGTCCATTATCTTCTTTTAAACTGGCCTTTGCTAACTGTCTAGACACGAAAAAAATTAAGAAACTTGTGTAAGCTTTTTAGTGCATAATAAACGCTTATTTTTTACTTTACGTCGCCATGCAAAGCTTCAAGCAACATATTTTTTTACTCGTGGGTAAAAAAGGGAAGTACTGATATAAAGTTTAATATATTATAAAGTCCGTTTTCTTTCTTTGGACTGTCCTTATTAAAACTTTGACCTATTTTGTATATAATACATATTTCTACTTGTAAGTTTATTTTAATTCTTGAGTTGTCTCAATATTATTGACTGTCTACCAAGTACTATGCCAGGTAAATAGTTGCCTTTTTTATGCCGTAAGTTTTATCGCGCGCTTTTTTAAAGTCCACCCTGCCATCTTCCCGTGTATGCAAAATCATTTGTTATCGCTGTTATTTCCTCAGTCTGCTTATTTTGTTTAAAAACAACGTATATTACTACTAGATAATGTTTTCCAATTTCACTTGAAAAGTTTTAAGAACTCGCTGGCATGTCGGTAGCATATGACAACCAGGCTTCATTTATTAGCCTTCGTAGTGATACGTAGAAAATTTTAAATAATATGGCAATACGTTTTACACTAGAATTTACATAACACACAAGAAGTACTTACCCTATCAGGTTCTAAACCTCTGTTTCCTGAGTATGTTGTTTTGTTTCTTCAAGTATTTTCCTGTGAATTTTCTAAAAAATATCTGCTCTTTGAAAACGGGGTTTTTAACCCCGGATATTTATCCCAATGGCATAGACAAAGCCTGGTTACAAAGTTTTGTGCGTTTTTGACGAAAATTTCTCGATAATCTAAAAAATCTCTTCTTAATAAAACATCAAAGGCCTACCATGAATCAAGAGCAGACTTCAAATCTTGTAGTATTATCAATTGAACGTCAACGTAGTGGATCAATGGATATTAACCGCGCCATTGACATGTTTGCTACATTAAAAAATAGGTACGCAATGCGTACATGTGACTACTGCTGTTAAACACAGAAAGAGAGATAGACTTAAGAAGCAATGCATGACAATGTGTGAAAAGCACACAGACACACAAAGAAATTGATAGTTATTTTAAATCATTTTATACATGTATTGCTAATTTGAATATGGCATATACTATACCAACATTTTTACTGGCTGCTTCCAAAACATAGCATTATAAACATGCCCCCAAGTTTCACGTGAAGGGAACTTGTAAAATTCCGATTTTCGCGCATGTTAATAAAACATCTGGGGCTTGTTGTATGAAGCCTGTATAGCCACTTTTATCCACTGAACAGCACTATCCGATACATAACTATTCAGTAGATAACATTTAAGTTAGGTTGTTCAAAGCATGATTAGTGCTGTTCTTTAGCTAGGACTTATCAACTAGATAGCTATCCAGGCTTCATACAACTGGCCCCAGATCATCAACAATATTGTGTTCCAAACCAGCATTTTACCTGTCATAAATATGCTGTGGCATTCAAGTGTAATGCACATCACTAATATTTTGTGATTCTGCTAATATTTTAAATAAATAAGACAGTATAACAATACTCAGTATTGTAGTTTCAACAGATATATTTCTTCATTTCAATGTTTTCAACATATTCAAGGATTTAAGTTTCCGAACAGTTCACAATAGCTTGTCAACCATTTATCAAAATGTACAATTGAGTGACACTTAGACACCAGATCATAGAATATATAGTACTTCACCAGAAGTGTGATTTCCATCCACATATTTGAACTTTATGTCCGCACACCAGGGCCTCTTTTGCTATATAACCGGGGGTGCAAGGCTCCCCTTGAGCCCCCACAAATTGATTTGGGGGCCCCAGTAAGTCTCTTTTTGCCCCAGGATAAAATGTGTATGGATAAGCAAGTCAGTTGGATAGTTTCAGTTGTTACAAAGGTATAGATAAATCTTTATATTAGTTAAATAGTTTTTATTTTGATAAGTGGTATGTGGTGACGAAAAAAATATAGATAAATCTTTATATTAGTTAAATAGTTTTTATTTTGATAAGTGGTATGTGGTGACGAAAAATCTTTTTATACTTCCTCACAACATTTCCCATATTATATTTGCAGGAAATCACATTTCCGAGACTCTAAATTTCAAAATTTCCAGGGGGCATGCTCCCGGAGCCCCTAGAAGAGTCCCCTTTTGTGAACAACACCCCCCCCCCCCCAAGGAAAAATCCTTAAAAGAGGCCCTGCTGCACACATGTTGCCTTGCACATCTCAAGCATTGCATTCATCACAATTTCTATTTTTACACTATCCTGGCATCTCAATCAGCATTATCGCATCACCATCACTCATCCTCCTAGTAAGTTACACCAGCAGCTTTAACTGTCAAAACTCACGAGTGTCAGTGGAACTTACCAGGATGGTGTAGAATGGCACAATTCCTATTGAAAAAAAAGATAAGTTTTCACACAAGAGTCAGACTTCTGGTGTATGTACTATTCTGTGGTCAGACCACTGGAGCAGCTCTGGTGTGCACAAACTTTGGTTTGTTAATTTCATTATACAAGATATTGAACAACACCTAAAACAAATAAACCAAGCACCAAGTCAAAGTCTGGTAATGTCGATGTAACAGGCAACATATTTTGTCAGCATAAATTTCTTATATACATGTATATAGTGTAAATACAGAGCACTGTTATATATACTGTACTTCTCAACCTCATTAATAATTCATAAACAAAACACATAAAAAAATCATAAGTGAGACAAAGGTTTGATATGTGATAAACACTTGGATATAAAATTAAGCCAACTGTTACCTCAAACTTATCTTAAAATACTGATTCATTTGAGAAGTGATTCATTTCCTGATTTGTTTGATCTTGAAACACTCGAAAGTTGTTTGATCTAATATCAAAACATCTAGCTCAAAGTTGGTTAAAACACACTTCTCTCTCCTAGTGTATGATATATTATTATTATACAGTAGCACAACACACAATTCAACCAAAATTAAACTTAAACTTATAAAGCGATTTTATCATTATAAATCACTTCTATCCAAGACATAGGTGTATATTGACAGTTTCTTCGATAAAAGAAGAAGAGCTTTGAAACAGGACACAATTGAAGGCCCAACTTCTAGCGAACTTTATAAGCTGAATACTTCTGGTACTGCTATAAAGACTATACGGGGTTGGCTTTGAGATAATTTGTTTCCGATCAAGTATTAAAGATTTATGTATATATATGATAAACAATGTCACAGTTTTGAAACTACTTCTTACCTTGTATAAACTGATCAATGACCGAAACCGTTCCAAGAAGAAAAAATTTGCAAAATAATAATTAATACTTTTCAAAAATCAAAACAACCAAAATGCTAGGATGAGATGATTCCCCACGAAAACAACTCGAGTACTTCTCGAATACCTGGCGATCAATGGCAATCTTTTCGACGATATGGCGATCGTGTCGAATATCTGGCGAGTACATTTAGTTTAGGAATTTGTATAATTTGATTCCGAGTGCTGAAAAGGGCTGGAAAGCTCTAGGGAGTCCGTTTGCATTCCCCCTCAGAATTTTTTTATTTCTCTATTTCGTACACTTATAAATTAAATTTTAATAGGTGCGCCTGCAAATAACCTGCCCTATTTTTAAGAAAGCCAGATGCATATAATGTATCACGCCGGGGAAAGTCCACTGGCTTGTACGTTATTTACTTATTTCAGCCATTCCACTGTCTTTTATCACAAATGTCCGTTGCGAAGATTTGTGTGAAGCTGAAATCGGCCTGCTCGCAGGCTAGTTGAATTGAATTGAATTGAATGTTTTTTTTGAAAGCATGTCCAAAGGTATGTATTCTCTCAATTATTCAAACATATTTTTTTCTTTGTGAGATAAAGCGGGTTCTTTTCTGCTTTTGGTTAAAAGAGATGATTTTTAGCATAACTCAAACGTGGTGTCTAGGCCCTCTTTTGGGATAAATTGTTTTAGTTTTACTGTATTATAATTATTAGTATTTTTTCGAAGGTAATAAACATGGCTTTATTCACAACACCAGTCCAGTGAAGAGATCACGAAGTAAACACGAGGGGTACGACTTTGAATTGCAAACGTCTCCTAGTAAAGTCCAACGAATGGTGCGATTTAACAAAACACATGGACAGATCAAGAATTTGGAAGAGACCAAGACGCCAATTTTCCTGAAGAATGTGGTTAGCAAGATGGCGAAGATTGGATTTTTAATCAACAGTCGTCTGTGTCAGCTGCATCAAACTCTGACATCTCCTTTACATACAAGGAACAACCAGCACCCCAACGAAATGGTGATGGTGAGTTGGTGAGTCTTGACATCAGTATATCCCAATTGCAGGCATTAACACCGAACCAAAAATTTAATGTAACGGGAACACTGTCTTTGGGCGATAACAAACCCAAGAATGTCATTATCAAAAGCACCTAAAAAGGTTGTCTTGTGAAAGAAGACTGTATAATAGAAGAATGAAACTGGACACAGTGTGATTAATATATGGGGTTCACTTACAGAGGAACTGAAAGATGGCCATAGTTACTCTTTCAAAAACTTAACGGTGAAAAACTTTCAAAGCAAGGTTTTCTTGAGTACCTTGCCTTCCACCAGCTTCAAAGAAATAGAAAACTATTTGTGCAGTTTAAAAGGCCTTTCTGTTCTCAAAAGTGCAGATCAGGAAATTTTGGTTCAAGTTTAAATTGATCAGCAAATTATCCATCTTTGTCTCATGCCAAGTTTGCAAGAAGAAACGTATAGACAATAGTGTGTCAGTTTCATGTGTAAAATTCCCAAAATGTGGGACTCACCAAAGGCCAAGCGATTGCAAGAGAGAGGGATCTGTCAGGTTATGTGTCCCAGAAGACAACGTGGACTTGTGGTTGATATGCTTAATGGAAACTTTAACAACCCTCTTAGAAGAAACATCTTCCACAACGCTTATGATTGTCAGACTAAGTTTGTAAAGGAGGTGAAAAAGGTGTTTGTATAAGACAAAGATACAGTGTACCTAAGGCTTAGAACAAGCCTTAACAAGCAGTTATGAACAGTTATAAACAGCTAGTTTAAGAACATAATAAGTATAAACAGTTAATTTTAAAGGTTTTGTTAAGCTAAATAATAGGCTTTTGTTTTATAGTTGTTTTTGGGAGGTTTAATGTTGTGTTTCTTTGAGAGGTACAGCACAAGTGGGCCAAATGTTTATTTGTAAAGTGACAAACAAACATCAAAGTTATTTTTTTAGTAATAAACATTCTGTTAAACTATAAATATTCAGTTGTCCTTCAGCAGCGTATATATGTGAAGAAGAAGAATTTAAATGAAGTCGAATCACTGCTGTAGAGAAACGTTTTCTGACTGCCCCAACCGGGAATCGAACCCAAGGTCTCTGGTTTAACGTACCAGTGCTCTACCATTGAGCTATTGGGACCCCCGGCCGAGGCAGTCAGAATCCATATATTAAATATCGCACACATTACCGTAGCTCATCGGGGGAAATTCTTCTTCTTCACATATATACGCTGCTGAAGGACAACTGAATATTTATAACTTACGGTGGCTTGGGTGAAGCCGACTTCGTCCTGGAGATAGATACCTGACTCTTCGTTTAGGTGGATTAGATATCCCCCGATGAGCTACGGTAATGTGTGCTATCCCAATATCTCAATGGTAGAGCACTGGTACGTTAAACCAGAGACCTTGGGTTCGATTCCCGGTCGGGGCAGTCAAAAAACTTTTCTCTACAGCAGTGATTCGACTTCATTTTAAATTATTCTTCTTCACATTCTGTTAAACAATTTACTTCTCTCTGAGAAAAAAATATACAAATAGACCCATTTTACTTATAACCATACTTCACTAATAAATGTTTAGGCTTTTGTAGTTCCAGTACGTTACAGTACATGTAATTCAATTAGTTAATTTTGAAGTTTTTGTCAATTAATTTTTATGTTAATTACATTATTTAAAATTTAATTTGTGTTTCTGTAATATTTAATTAGTTGTTAGTACCCATTCTGTCTGTACCCAACATCAGGGTTATCGAAACAATTGAGTGACAACAAAGATCAGATCATAAGTGGAAAATTTGGCGAGTGCATGGAGTAATATACATGATCGGATGTCATCCACTGCAGCCTTGTTTTGCTTTTTTGTCATCCAGGCATATTTTTGGCATGATTTTCAGGCTTTGTTTGCTACAAATTTACTTTTTAAGATGTTTTCAGAATATATTTGGTCAAAAATGCTGTATTGCATGAAAGAAAGCATGAGTGATTCTGAACAAATAGCTCAAAAAAATTAGGTGAGATAGGTGTCTGTTTTACAATTATTAATTATATAAATTATACATAATAAACTTAATGAAAATACAGTGTATGGGGTCACCTGTACAGAGGTTGTGACTCAATGTGGGTCTCTCATTGAAATTTTGGAATAGGCATTGATTAATTGAAAGTTGATATTATATCTACCAGAAAGTAAAATAGACTTCTTGAAAAGAAAAAAAATCTGATCAAAATAAATATAAATCTGATCAAAATAAATATAATGGTCTCATATCACTTGGCATATACCAAATACATGTATGTAACTATTTTGAGTACCCACTCACCCTGTCAAAAGGTTTTTGAAGGACTAAAATACTATCCACCCCGTAATCTAAACATAGTTTGTTGTTGCTGAACCGGGGTGTGTAATTCTTTCAAAAATCAAAAAAGTAAATTACATTTACAGATTTGCAGGGTAAAATCATTAATCTTCATGGTATCACAACATATATTACAATGTACTTTGTCGTATTGATGTAGTTGAATGTCCCAGTTGATACAAATTTACATATACTGTATCTTGGTGGTGGAAATTCTGTTCTTTTTTTAATTCTGAATAGTAAAAAAATCTTAATGACTATATTTCCTCAAGTCCATTTCTAAATTGTATATAGTAAATTTTGCAAATGTTTTGATGAAGCCCTTTGATGTGGTCTTTAACAGCAAATGTGTATGACATTGTAGCTTGAAGGTAGTCACATATGTCCAGCACTAAGGTCCATGCAAGCCATTTGCATGAGTGATGAAACAGGCAGCTTGAGATTGGCATGCGGTAGATTTGGGCTTTTCACAATCTACCTGTATCCATATGCAGGGGCTGAAGGTATTGAGTAATTGTTGACAAGCAGGTTATCCATAACATTGAGCTACAGTACAGGACTGGTATTCTGTTTTTCTTGCTTGTAATCAACTTTTTTGTCTTCAGTAAGTTGAATTTTCTGAAATAGGAGAAAAGTACAATAAATAAAAAATAAACAGAAAGCAGAATTAAACTTAATTATTAGTAGCACATACCTAATGTTTGCAAATAAACAAATTGTTCTTCTTCTTGCCACATATGCTTTGATGGGATGGGTGATAAAATCACCCCCAACATATGGTACATAAAGAGCCATAAACCTCTTTCGTACATATTGATATGCCATTATTCATTGTTCATCACACAGACCATCACACATCATCACACAGCGTCACAGACCATCACACAACATCACAGACCATCGCACAGCGTCACACAGCGTCACACAGCGTCACACAGCATCACACAGCGTCACAGACCATCACACAGCATGACAGACCATCACACAGCGTCACAGACCATCGCAAAGTATCACAAGCGTCACCAAATGTCCTTGCCTGAGTAATTTAATTATCACAACAACGTCAACGATGACTTAAATTAAAATAACTTTTTTTCTGATTCATAGAAGTGTTATCACCGGAACCTGCCATCAGGTTCTGTCAATCTGTTGATCGAAAGAGATATTGCAGTTACAAATACTTTGTTAATGATAATAATAACAGAGTTTAAGCTTTACGTTTGAGAGCTACGGCAAACGGCAGATTCGGGAGGATTTTTTTGGCAGAATTGTCTTTGCCCCTTTTTATGTCAAGAGTTATTGTACGTTTTAGTAATAACATAACAATTAAGTCCATGTCGTCTTCATAACAACAATTTTTTCTTTGCATACCAACTGATGTCGCATGAACGTGAAGCTTAAACTCCCTAACATGTGTTTCACAAAGCACCCAAGGAAACATGGGAAAACATAGGTATAAATGACACTATAAGAGGGGGACATTGGGGTTTTCGGTATTGTGGTGTTTTTCGTGCGGTATTTCGGTAATTTTTCCGCTTCGGTGCGGTATTTTGTTTTATCCATTCAAGCAGTTTCGGTATTCATTAAATTTTCGATGCGGTACAGCGGTATTTCCCGGTATTGCGGTCGAAGTACCCCGCAATGTCCCCCTCCTATAAAAATATGGCGTTGTAGAGGTAGTTTGTTCGTCTTGTTTAAATTTTTTATTAGTGCAAAGTTTCATAGAAACTTTGTACTATTGTGATGAGTGGCAAAAATTCACACGATAGAGGTATACATAGTGTAAACTCCAGGGGGTGCTCGCTACTGGTGCGTTGAAAGACTAAAACCAGTGAAAATGTGAAACACTAGTATCAGTCTTTCATATATGACAAATATTTATGTCGCTTAAAGCTCGTAAAGTCCTGAAGAGCGATAACAGACAGGTTTGTACCTTATCTATGGGTATTTCTTGAAAGACGTGTAAAATCCTGGTGCATTATTAATATATCTTAATATACCGAGAATGAAAGAAATTTCCCCCTGGAATAGATTAGAATACCACTGCGCACGCGTGGTTTTGTTTGCGACTGGCGAATACAATGGCGGAGAAACGCAAAGGAGCGATCAATTTTCTTCTCGAAACGACTTTCTAGGCTTAGCTGCATGGCTAATTAAATGTGGTCTGGACGAAAGGATTTATTGTCTGCCTAGCGGAAGGTGTGAATAAATATTAAAAGCTTTATATTCAACTTTAATATGGTCTGGCATGTTGACGATGTTGTGAAGTCAGTTTGTGGAGTGTTGTTGGTTCGTGTCGGTTATATTTTACACGAGTGGCGCTCGAGCAGTTTTGCACATCAGTTCAATAACAAATTCTCTATACTGGAGATTGTAGACTGTCTTCGCATTTTGATTTGGCGTTCAATAAACAACTGTACGAAGAACCCTTAAACATGAATGTTTAAGTTCTACATGTATCAGTACCTGCGTGAACTTAGCGCGTGATTGTGCAGACAATTTAACGCAGGATTTAACGTGACGCTAGCAACATAATCATCAGACGATCGTAATTTGTAAAGGCAACAAAAACTCATGTATCTTTACATCCACTTGGCAGATTTTAGTCAATTTTGACCTGGATCAACTGGACGTCACACAATACGTATTAGTATCAGAACTCTTGTGATGCACCAAGCTTTTTATTAAAAAATTTCGAGGAGTTCAAAAAGATATCTTGATGTTATTAAACAGACCGGAAAACAATAGCGAAGGGCACAAAAGCGTCAATATTCATGTTTGTCGGAGTTTATAATTTTTTTTTTCCTTCTTGACAAGAGAAAATGACTCTTTAAGAATCCCGCGAGATTCTATTTTGGGTTGTTTGTCTAAGTTTTGGCTTGTATTATTTTATTATTGGCCTTTGCTTTAGAAAATGGGCTGGCAGGTTGCGGGGTTAGCAGCTCTGTCCATACACGTGGCAAAAATTGTTATTATCTTTGACTAGAAACTTTGCACTATCCTTGGGATCTAGTTGTTGTATATATATATATATATATATAAATTAGCAGTGCATAGCGGAGTCCCACAAGGAAGTATCCTTGGACCCGTTCTCTTTAGTATTTATGTTAATGATCTACCTACAATCCCTCAAAGTTGCTCATCTAAGATTTATGTCGACGATAACAAACTTTATATCACTTTTCCCGTTCAAAAATGTGCTCTTGCAGTAACTAACATGAATGATGATTTATGCAGGATTCGTGATTGGTGCTTTGACAACTGCCTCCTCCTTAATGCACCTAAGACAAAACTTATGCTTTTTGGGAGCCGCCAAATGATCACGAAAATCCCTGATTTCCGTCTGTCATTTCTTGGTAAGGAACTTATACCAGCACAATCAGCTAAAGATCTCGGAGTAATCTTTGACCCAAGCCTTTCTTTCGATTCCCATGTTGTTAAGACTCTCTCTTCCTGCATGTCAAGTTTAGCGCAGATTAACCGAGTGAAGCATGTCTTGAATAGAGACTTACTTATTACAGTCCAGGGGCGGATTTAGCATACATCAGACCGGTCACGCGACTGACGTAAAAAATCACCAGAATAATTGCGCAATCACGCAATATTTTAATCTCGACAGTCTTCTAGAAAATGTTATGCCGTGGCTCCAAAGCTTGGCAGACTGATTAGGCTTCAAATTCGCTTTTATTGTAATTTGCGAGTCAGCAAACACCGGGCAGGGATGACCGGTGGTCAGCGTTCGCTTTGAGAGTTTTGACCAGTGGTTTTGACCGGTTTGCGGAGAGATCTGATTGGTGTTTGATCAATTTGACCGATCTGCACCATGGCAACCACTTTTTTGACCGATTTGCCTCAAACCTGATTGGCTGTCGCGTTGATTTTGGGCTTTTTGACCGATCTGCACCATGGCAACCATCGATTGCTGACTCAGCTGAGATACCAAGTAATTTATTTATTGAAGCCTGAAGGCTTCTCACTGTGTTCGTGGTTTCAGTCGTACGAGTTCTGTATAAGCGTTTTCGAATGGGTTTTAGCTGGTTTAACAGCAATGATGAAGAAATACTGTCATACTGTGAACAATCTACGATGATTTGTCATCTAGATTGCACAGTCATCGATTTATTTCAAGCGAGGAACATTTTAATAGACGCGATTAAAAGCGTCTGAATTTTGGCGCCGCGCGGAGTCATTTATTCCCCTACTGCTGTAAGATAAGACACTGGTAAGTTAAGGACGTCTTAGTTTCATTTCAAATATACAAACAATCTAGTGTCGAATATATGTGTTTTTGTCCAGTCTCAATATCGTATTATTTATCATTTTGCGTCCTAGTGAAGTCTGAGTTCAGACATATTTATTCAGCAAGGCGGCATTAGCATATTTCACGCTTGCCAGGAGCTCTTATATATGAATTTGAAAGGATCAAATTGATCTTTAAGCCAAGGTTTAGTTCAACGTTAAATTGGATCTTTCTTTTCATGATTTTGAAATGAATAACTGTTTTCAAATTATGGTTAGTCTCGCTATCTTGCTTTGATAAGATTACACACTACAAGGTCTTTGAGACAATGAATATTTAGTTAATTTTTAGAAGGCATGCATTTTTGGGTGTTTGCGCCTTTGCGTTTTTGGGTCTTGCTATAATTTCCATTCAGATTTCAGTGCCACGAGTTTTCGAAATTTTTTCCAAAATTTCGAAATTTCGACTACTGCTTTATAGATTGGACTAAAAGTTTATTTTTCCTAATTTTTATCTCATTTCCATTTATGGTGTTGCAAACTTTTAATTTTATGCGTAAGCTTTCTTGCTCAAATGACTTTTGCCAATTTCCTCGGCTGTTTCCCCCCCATATTTTTGATTGAAAGTTTGCCTCAGTGTTACTTCTTTTTGGTTACAGACTGATAGTTGTCAGTCTGGCTATTAATTTTAATGCCTTGGGGTTTTTGTCGTTATGAAACATACGGGAAGCGCCAAAGACTCCCAACCTGAAAGGAAATTCCCTGTTTTTACAATCAAATCGCAATCTACCTTCCCCTTTTGATGTTCAACTCTGACATTCATGAATTATACTAAAACAACTAGTCATTCATTGTCATTCGGTTCGTGGATAGGTAAATATTCACTGATAAACACTTCGGCTTCGGTGACTACAGTCAAACCTCTATTAAGTGGCCACCTTCGGGGAATGGCTTTGTGGCCGCTTAACAGAGGTGGCCGCTTAATGAAGTGATGCCAACAATGGGCCTTGGGTGTGGTCAAATGCCTTTTATTCAATTCTAAAACACTGATAACAGTAACAGCAACAAGTAGACTTTCAAAAAGCCAACAAGTAGTTAACAAAACAGTTTTCAAAAACCGAAAAAATAATAAAACAAAGGATCAATGAAACGAATAACAAAAATGCAACACGTTCGATGCATGTATATTGACGCCTAGGAAGTTATGTTGGTTTAAAATAGTTATCAAAGTGCATCTGTCGCTGCGGTGCACTGAGTTTCAAAGTGCAAAGCAAGTCATTTGTCAAATTGATAGAGCTACAATCCGAGAATAATTCATTGGGACACTAAAGCATCAATTAGCTTCCTTCTTGCTTATTTCACTATCGTGGGATAAATAACGTTGCTTTACCCCTCCCCCCCCCCCCCCCCCCCCCACCAATCAATGTTGATTTCCAGGGGACACTTCTGAGGCCTAGCAAACAAAAATTCGGTCGCAACCTTGATCGGAGGGGGAAGGGGAGGGCACATTTTAAAGATAAATCGCGTGCGCACAGAAGTCACTTGACATACGCTGTGTCCCAATGTAATTATTCCACGATTGTCCGAAAATATTCAATATCAATGAATTGAAATTACACACTGCCAAAATAATAAATAACGGATAAAAAGCAAACGGTGGAAATAAAATTACACGGCAGAATTATAAACGAATTATTTCAACATTTCAATGAACGAGCTTTCGCTTTGCGAAGACCGCAACAATTGATCAAACGATCGCACGTCTACCTAACCGAATTGACTGTGTGATGAAAGGGAGTCAAACAAAATACTAAGCCCACACTCATAGGTTGTCAGTGGTTTACTTTTACTATCCGTGTCCACTTCAGTTGTTCTAAATAAGCACAAAACAGTAGAAACTTGCGTTTTATTTGGCCCGCGTATTAAATGACAACCTAACAAAATAAACGTAAAGACTGCATTTATAATTAGCTGTGCTATTATAATGGCTCATGCACAGTACTCCATGCCTTAACTGCGTATTTCTCGCATAAACACGTTCTAAATAACAACTGTCTATATCACGCTTATAATACAGATAAAGTTCTATATGCTGGTAACATTGAGGTAGCAAAATACCTAACTTAAACCGTATTTTTAACAGTACTCCATCTACGGCATAAATAATATTATAATTAGATTATTTTTTAAATTATTACCACGATTTTGGTGGAGTACTGTTATTTATCTGAGTAAAAGGGTCTGGACAACAATAATTCAGCGCTTACAGGGAAGATTAAGTAAATATCTATCACTTCAACAGAAAAACTGTCTAAAGATGACTCAGATCTTTCGAATATAGGCCTATTTTAGTGGAGTACCGTAGTGGAGTACTGTGCCGGTCAACCGATACGAATCGGAAACAATCGGAAAATTATTTCACTGATACTAATAGTCATCCCATAGTCGTTAATAGTACCTGACCTTCATTGAGTGTGTAAGCAATAAAAATGTGACCCTGGTATTAATATTTATGACTTGCGCATATTTCAGACAATCCGAGAATAATTCATTGGGACACTAAAGCATCAATTAGCTTCCTTCTTGCTTATTTCACTATCGTGGGATAAATAACGTTGCTTTACCCCTCCCCACCCCCCACCAATCAATGTTGATTTCCAGGGGACACTTCTGAGGCCTAGCAAACAAAAATTCGGTTGCAACCTTGATCGGAGGGGGAAGGGGAGGGCACATTTTAAAGATAAATCGCGTGCGCACAGAAGTCACTTGACATACGCTGTGTCCCAATGTAATTATTCCACGATTGTCTGAAAATATTCAATATCAATGAATTGAAATTACGCACTGCCAAAATAATAAATAACGGATAAAAAGCAAACGGTGGAAATAAAATTACACGGCAGAATTATAAACGAATTATTTCAACATTTCAATGAACGAGCTTTCGCTGTTGCGAAGACCGCAACAATTGATCAAACGATCGCACGTCTACCTAACCGAATTGACTGTGTGATGAAAGGGAGTCAAACAAAATACGAAGCCCACACTCATAGGTTGTCAGTGGTTTACTTTTACTATCCGTGTCCACTTCAGTTGTTCTAAATAAGCACAAAACAGTAGAAACTTGCGTTTTATTTGGCCCGCGTATTAAATGACAACCTAACAAAATAAACGTAAAGACTGCATTTATAATTAGCTGTGCTATTATAATGGCTCATGCACAGTACTCCATGCCTTAACTGCGTATTTCTCGCATAAACACGTTCTAAATAACAACTGTCTATATCACGCTTATAATACAGATAAAGTTCTATATGCTGGTAACATTGAGGTAGCAAAATACCTAACTTAAACCGTATTTTTAACAGTACTCCATCTACGGCATAAATAAAATTATAATTAGATTATTTTTTAAATTATTACCACGATTTTGGTGGAGTACTGTTATTTATCTGAGTAAAAGGGTCTGGACAACAATAATTCAGCACTTACAGGGAAGATTAAGTAAATATCTATCACTTCAACAGAAAAACTGTCTAAAGAAGACTCAGTTCTTTCGAATATAGGCCTATTTTAGTGGAGTACTGTAGTGGAGTACTGTGCCGGTCAACCGATACGAATCAGAAACAATCGGAAAATTATTTCACTGATACTAATAGTCATCCCATAGTCGTTAATAGTACCTGACCTTCATTGAGTGTGTAATCAATAAAAATGTGACCCTGGTATTAATATTTATGACTTGCGCATATTTCAGACAATCCGAGAATAATTCATTGGGACACTAAAGCATCAATTAGCTTCCTTCTTGCTTATTTCACTATCGTGGGATAAATAACGTTGCTTTACCCCTCCCCAGCCCCCACCAATCAATGTTGATTTCCAGGGGACACTTCTGAGGCCTAGCAAACAAAAATTCGGTCGCAACCTTGATCGGAGGGGGAAGGGGAGGGCACATTTTAAAGATAAATCGCGTGCGCACAGAAGTCACTTGACATACGCTGTGTCCCAATGTAATTATTCCACGATTGTCTGAAAATATTCAATATCAATGAATTGAAATTACGCACTGCCAAAATAATAAATAACGGATAAAAAGCAAACGGTGGAAATAAAATTACACGGCAGAATTATAAACGAATTATTTCAACATTTCAATGAACGAGCTTTCGCTGTTGCGAAGACCGCAACAATTGATCAAACGATCGCACGTCTACCTAACCGAATTGACTGTGTGATGAAAGGGAGTCAAACAAAATACTAAGCCCACACTCATAGGTTGTCAGTGGTTTACTTTTACTATCCGTGTCCACTTCAGTTGTTCTAAATAAGCACAAAACAGTAGAAACTTGCGTTTTATTTGGCCCGCGTATTAAATGACAACCTAACAAAATAAACAAAAAAACAAAATAAACGTAAAGACTGCATTTATAATTAGCTGTGCTATTATAATGGCTCATGCACAGTACTCCATGCCTTAACTGCGTATTTCTCGCATAAACACGTTCTAAATAACAACTGTCTATATCACGCTTATAATACAGATAAAGTTCTATATGCTGGTAACATTGAGGTAGCAAAATACCTAACTTAAACCGTAGTTTTAACAGTACTCCATCTACGGCATAAATAATATTATAATTAGATTATTTTTAAAATGATTACCACGATTTTGGTGGAGTACTGTTATTTATCTGAGTAAAAGGGTCTGGACAACAATAATTCAGCGCTTACAGGGAAGATTAAGTAAATATCTATCACTTCAACAGAAAAACTGTCTAAAGAAGACTCAGTTCTTTCGAATATAGGCCTATTTTAGTGGAGTACTGTAGTGGAGTACTGTGCCGGTCAACCGATACGAATCGGAAACAATCGGAAAATTATTTCACTGATACTAATAGTCATTCCATAGTCGTTAATAGTACCTGACCTTCATTGAGTGTGTAATCAATAAAAATGTGACCCTGGTATTAATGTTTATGACTTGCGCATATTTCAGACAATCCGAGAATAATTCATTGGGACACTAAAGCATCAATTAGCTTCATGATACTGTATCATATCCATGATACTGTGCGAAATTCTGCAGAGTCTCAGCACACCAAATCCCTGTACAAGGAGGGATTTGACGCAAAGTAAGAGTAGTGTTCCTCTGCACCGGACATGCAAATATTTTTATTACCGACAATGTTTTTGAATTTGATTACATGTAAACTTGAGGCATGAGGTTTCAAGTGACATGTGTTGAATGAAATACATGTACTTACTGACAGCAACTAAGTGTTCTATGGTCTCTTATTTAGCTCAAGTTTTAGTTTCGGTTCTTTTGCGGTAAAAATTGTGCCCAAGATAAATTAAGCTGGCCGTTTAATACAGGTATAAAACAATACGAAATACCAACTGGGACCGCTCGTAGGTGGCCGTGGCCACTTAGTAGAAGTGGCCGTTTAATAGAGGGGTAATCTATAGTAAATTACAGGGAATATTTTAGGGGTTTTGACAAGTGACCGTTTAATAGAGGGTGGCCGCTTAATAGAGGGCCACTTAATGGAGGTTCGACTGTAATTGTTAAATAGTCAGGGGTGTACAGAGCGACTTTTGGCAAAACTAGTTGGTGAACTGGTGAGTTTGCAGGAAAAACTTGACTTGCCTGTGAATCAATGGGCAAAGTTATCAATGTAAATGAATCACTCTGTAAAATTCAATTGGTCGATTTATAGGTGGTGTTTATATGGAGGAGGGCCAGCTATCTTGGTAGGGCTAGCCCTAGTTTAGTCGATAAAGTGACGAGTATTGCATTTCTTTATTATTTATTTTTGACATTATTAATAAAAATCTGGCATCTGGCAATTGTTTACAGTTTTTCCGAATCCTTCGGTTTACAGTTCCCTTCCATTCTCACTTGTTTTTTTCCTTATCCCCAACCCTCCGATCTCCTTCGAATATCCCAAGAGCGTCTTTCTTTGCATGATTTACTGTTCTTTGAGAGAAGAGTCCAGGTATGTATGACATCTTTAATATTTCGGTCTGTACTTATTTGCCATTTACACAAGAGTTGACAAAAATTTTATACACGGGAATCCAGATATGGCCATCAATCTGCAAAGTGTCATTTGGCGCCAACATAGTCAATTGACCGCCATTTTTTAATTCGATCGCTGAGATAGAAATGTGTGGTAATCTTTCATTTTACTATTAATAATGCATATGGAAGTTGAGAGTGTTTGAAATGATCTGGTTCCACTAATTGATAGGGATCGATTAAAAGTTACACACGAATACATTTGTATTTAAAAAAAAAATTTAATGTCATTCATGAAGGATGAACTGCCTAATAAGGCTGCCTGTTTTATTTCTCTTTAGAGTATGTTACTTCAGAAATAAGAGTGTTATCTGGACTTTCAAAATTCTTAGAGGATTTGAACAGAGTGTATGGATCGGCCGTGCTCACGAGTGATTTTGAGCCTCAAGAATTTAAACGTTTTTTTAAATGGATAATGACGAATTATTTCAGGTCAACTAGTTCTAAATTTTATAATGTATTAACACCATTAAAATTACAGCAAAACGAGTGTTACTCGTAAATTTCCGAAGAAGAATATGTAACTCTTTCCTGTTCGAATCGGTCTCTAGTATTTTATTCTGGTTAACGCGACGATTTTATTCACCTCTGGGAAAACCCTTGGACAGGAAGGCTTCGCCAGATGATTTTATTCACCTCTGGGAAAACACTTGGACAGGAAGTGTTGAGCGAGTGGTTAGAACTTTCAAAAGTAAACATTACGATTTTCAAAACTACCTTGTCTCCCGTTCAATATATTTTCACTAAAGGAATTTAAGTCAAAATATAATAAAATTGGGTATTACGCCACACAGTTTTCAAAATCCCGACAAATGTTTGTAAACTCAAAATTCAAAAGACTTGAAATGGAGAGTAATTAGCGTTGTGTAAATAGGTTTGCAAATTAAAAAATTGTGCAACTGACTTTAATACCTGGCAATTGCTAAAAAAAATTTCATTCTATCGTATGAAAGGACTGGGGGCTAATCATCGTTAATTGCAGCCAGTGGTTGAATTGCGAAGGACGCAGATCAACGTGGCCGTGTCGAGGCATATCAAAGGCGCTCCAAGCAGCCGCCAACGACACAGTTCAGAGCACGGATCACAGCTAAGATGTTAGGTGTTGATTTTATGGAGGGAGGAAAACCGGAGAACCCGGCGAAAAACCCTCGAAGCATAGGAGAGATCAACTACAAGTCTACTCGCATGAGTCCAAGCTCGACAACGGGGCCATTCCCAAGCGGTCACCCATCCAAGTACTAACCCCGTCTAACCGGGCTTAACTTTTTGGTGAGAGGCAGCGCGCCAACAGCAAACGCCACCCGTGAAGCAATCGTTTCTCTACTGTATTGAGTCTCTACTGCTTCTGAGAATCTACTATGTAATGTCATTGTCAACCAAGTGGTGCCTGATGTTTTTTAAGTCATAGATTTCTCTGGGTTGCCTAGACACAGCCAACAAACCGAAGTGAGAAGGCGAGAATGAGCGACGAAGTTGCGATAATGAGCGACGATCGAAGTTGCGAGCATTCGACTTGTTTCACTTGCAGGAAATCGAATTTAATTAGCATAAATGGCGCGAAATTCTGTTCTCTGCCATCAGATATTTAACAATATACGACCGATTATTCTGGGTTTTGAACATGGAATATAAATTATTTGTTCTTAGAAGTTTTGAATTGAAAACAGCTTACCATTTTAATAATAACAGAATCAATGACATTCATCTATAAATACCTCTTCTAGAATATGTCGTCTTTTTACTAGTGCGAGTATCGTATTACGATGACTGTTGAATATTACTATTAATCTCGCTATTATTAACAATATTATTAACTCACGAAGACATATATGTTATTTACCGGCTTGGAGGTCCGTACTAGAAAAATATTTTCCCGAGGCCGCGTTTTTGCGACGTCGGGAAAATATTTTTCTAGTACGGACCGACAAAAACGGTAAATAACGTATTTATTTTTTCCCTGATGGTGTGCGTTCATGCCTCCACCCCTCCCTCCCAACCAAAAAAAAGAACAAACTTAACATTGACGTCAGAACAAAAAGCCACTCAGCTGCGATCAAATAAGGAAGTCAGCTGGGGGTAAAAAAATATTTATTTCAAAACAGGCAACGCGAACAAGTTCATTAACAAGTTCATTAACATCGGTTGTTTGTGTGTAACCTAATTTTTTGCATTACGTTAACGAAAAGTTTACATCAAAATACTTGGATCTTACAAAGGAAGGTAAATGAGCTGCAACTTAGTCGGAGTCTGGATCATTATGCCTAGTTACACAAGCATGTTTTTTGCTTGTTTTTTTATTTATTTATTTAATAACTTTGCCAATAATAACAATAACAATATACACAGTAAATAATTTGGCAGGGTTACCGCAACAGCTACAATCTTGGACAAAAGTCATTGGGACGCGCCACGCGCACGTTCATGTTTACGCAAAAATTTACATATAGCAACAAAACCCTTCCCCCTAATCAATGTTGACGGATATAAATGGCAAATATGCGTGAAAATACATTATATTTGATACAGTGAACAACATTGAAAGGGAGGAGGGGGTTGCTAGGCATCGATCGTTCAAGCAGAACCCGCTGAAGCAGAATGAAATGTTATAAGTGAAGAATGTGTTGTGGTGTCCGAATACTTTTGTCCAAGATTGTCTGCGAAATGTGTCTCTGTCAATAATGCCTTATTTTTTACTCAAACGACCATTAAAAGTGTATAGTCTCAGTTGATTGTTAAATTATATTAATTGTTGTTGTATTACGTTTTTTTTGTGCCAAAAAATTAAAATAATATAAATGTTTTGAGGAATTTCTGAATTGTTTGTTCAAGAATTGTGATTCCACCAAGGGAGAATAGGGAAATTAATGTGGAAATGCTGTTGTTCTTGGTGCAAATATGCACCGCATGTATACATGTTGTGTTTCAGTCAAACGTGGAATTATATTAACTTCACACGGCAATTCTAATGTTTCGCCTTTGTGGTGCCTATATATAGTGTACACTTAGTTTAGAGAATATGCACAATGTATGCAGAAATGTAAAGTGAAATGCTGTTGTTGTACTGCCGTCTTGGTGCAATATGCACCGCATGTATATACATGTTGTGTTTCAGTCAACGTGGAATTATATTAACTTCACACGGCAATCTAATGTTTCGCCTTTGTGGTGCCTATATAGTGTACACTTAGTTTAGAGAATATGCACAATGTATGCAGAAATGTAAGTGAAATGCTGTTGTTGTACTGCCGTATATTGAGGCAAGTGTTGTAATATTATTTTAGATTTTGTGTAAGACGGTACACACTTGTGCACCGATATATAAAAGGATTTTTAACTCTGTTCTTTTATATAATAACGTCGCACAAGTGTGTACCGTGTATACCGCTAATTAACATACACGAATAATTATAATTGCTTAAACGGTATTGTTAAACAATACTTCGGAATAGCTAAGTCCTTGCTCCTTTCCCAGATATAATTCCCTGTATTCTCTTCGGCATGCTCGCTATAGTACGGTCCAGTAATTTGAAAGCTAAACTATCCAATGCTCGAAACACTCTTTCCGTAAAAGCGTGGAAGTGTTTGGTAATATCGTGCCTTACACAAAGATTTTATAGTATAGATTGTTACTGCTCGTGTATTGCGCATCGGGAAAGGGCGTTTCTTTACCTATTATATAACTTGTTTAACAAGTTTGGTCATAAAAATAATTAACTTATATTCCTTGAGGTATATTTAATTAAATTAGCGACATTTTAAAATTCATTGACACTGTCAATCAACATATTTTGCAAAAATCGCTTGCAGACAATCTTGGACAAAAGTCATTGGGACGCGCCACGCGCACGTTCATGTTTACGCAAAAATTTACATATAGCAACAAAACCCTTCCCCCTAATCAATGTTGACGGATATAAATGGCAAATATGCGTGAAAATACATTATATTTGATACAGTGAACAACATTGAAAGGGAGGAGGGGGTTGCTAGGCATCAATCGTTCAAGCAGAACCCGCTGAAGCAGAATGAAATGTTATAAGTGAAGAATGTGTTGTGGTGTCCGAATACTTTTGTCCAAGATTGTAGTTGCCAATTACTGCGGGCCCAAAATATAAATAATAACCACAATAAATAATAACAACAACCACATAGTCAACACGAAAACAACTAACAACGACGCTTTTTCGGTGTGTGAACAAACGAAAGCCTGACCCTGATATTCTCATGACCCTGTCACTGAGCTTAATCCTAACCGTAAAATATTTCGGTTGTTCATACACCGACAAAGCCTCCAAAACATAATAGTACGGTTCCTACATACAACACGATATCGGTGTTGTGAGACTACAGACACAATTACACTTAGGACAGATAGTTTTATAAGAACGAGGATCATCCACGTTATAACATGTGTGTAAAGACGAAATATAGTACTTAAACATTATGGACTTAAACGAAGTCAGACTGTCCGTATCTAACTTCAGTTCATCAACAAGATTGTTCCAAACGCGAGTTGCTCTGATGATGTATGATCTTTGGAATGTCACAGTTCTACATTTCGGAACGACGTATTTAGGACTATTGCTGGCAGAGGATCTAGTGGGTCTGGAAGTGCGGGTAGTTGGACGTAGGGAAGGATGGATATTGACTAGTTCATGGGTTATTTTGAAAAAAACCCACCATGTCTAGATATTCATGCCAGTAGCAGATTGGTAGGAGACGCAGGGTTTCAAGTCGGGTGGTATAGTCAACATCGCACGAGAATGGAAGGCCAAGGATAATTTTAGTTGCTCTTCTTTGTGTGCGTTCAGCATTACGTATCAGCTCGATGGATTGCGGTGCCCATACTTGTGTGGCATATCACAGGTGTGGTCGAACTAGAGCAAGGTACAGTGTGCGTCTCACCTCCTGGTTGTGGATGTACATGGTGGACCTTCTGATGTAACCCAGGAGTTTATTTGCTTTAGCTGACTGTTCGTTCACTTGCCTAGTCCACGTTAAGTCATTCTCTACCAGCACGCCGAGATCTCGTTCACAGTCAGTCTGTTCTAGGTTTTCGTTGTTGAGTTTGTAGTTAAACACAATTGGTGTTTTCTTCCTCGTTATGCGTTGGGTTTTGCACTTTGTTTCATTGAATACGAGTCCAGACTCCTGAGACCATTGAAACTGTTCTATGAACATTGCTTTCGATGTCTGGCAAAACGGTTAAACGAGAAAGGTTAGTTGACTTAATTCGTTCGTGTTTAGCGTAACTTTTTTTTAAATACAACAATTTTACAACCGAATCAATGCTTTGTTACTGTAAGAAATTAATTCAGTCTGATTGGGACTCGTCGCTGACGATCACACGGCGTTTCTTGTTTGTTGAAACTTCGCCACGATCTTCGCTCGACATCGGATTTAGGTAAAAATTAAAGGTGCAGCCTTCGATATTTGAAATCGTTGCTCCGGAAAACACTCCTTCAATAGCCGACCTTCGCGTAAAAGAAAATTCTTGTTGCAACGACTGCGATGCTGAGCTTGCGGCTTGGTGTTCTGGTAAACTTCCAGACAAGACAGTGATGCTTGAAGAGTTTGACCGACTCAAGACCATGGACATCTTTCGCTGGTGGCTTGTTGAAGCTGACTTGTAGGAATCCAGACTTTTAAGATTCTTATGTCCGCTTAGTTGGGCCACGTAATTTTCTGGAATGTCAGCATCCATTAACCGCGAAATGCATGTTTTCCGAACATAGTGATTGGTGATTTTACCTGGCAAACCAACAGACTTGGCTTGTACCAAATTTTGGAGCCTGGTTTTCGTCGGTGGTTAATGGCCAGGTAAAACGGTGAATCTGGCTTTTTCATTTCTTCGGACCGATGGTTGGCAAAGGATTTAAACAATTTAACTGGGCAACGCTCGTTGTTGGTCGCTTGAGCTGTTGGATTAAACGCCCATCTGTCTTCGCCATTGCCATGTCTTGTTTTGGATCCACGTTCGGCTTTCCATATCAAGACTTCGTCTCCTGTTTCTGGATCCTTCCCAAGAGCCAAATCTCCCCACTTCAGCCTTCTTGCTTCGTCACGAGCTCTAAATCCAAAGTGAAGTGATAGAACCCACCAAACGGTTCTCTGTAGCACTTCGGGTTCGTGGTCACCAAACATCCCGGTTTCAAAAAGACAATCTTCTTCAGCTGTTGTCAACTCTCTAGCTGCCTGCGGCCTGTTTCCTTTAGCGTGTTGCTGCACAAGCTCTCGTTTTTTCGCCAAGAGAACTTCTCTGGACTTGGAGAATTCTTGGTCTTTGAATATATTTACCCTTGAATTCTTGTTATTCAAATATCTCTGCAAACTTCTCTGGAATGAAGTAAGGGACGACGGCTCATACATTTCGCCATTTTTTTTTTCGTGCGTTCATAATAAATTTACAAAGCAGGACATTTAATTCATGAGCAGGTATGATTTCAATTTCTCTTGTTTCCTTAATTGATAAAAAGTACCTTTTGAGGACATTTAGGTCGTATTCCGTCTTCTTCTTTGTAGCTTCAGGTCGTTGTTTCTCAGTAAAGTTTTGAATAATGTTTATATCGTCGCCGTTACTTTCGTCTTCTGTGTTTACCTTTCGTCTTCTGTGTTTACAACTGCTGCAGTGTCGCTAGTTAGGCAGTCAGTTGTTGGGCATTCATTATTCACAAGCTGTTCTTCAGTCCAATCATCTGATGGGTAACAAAATTCACTTTCGCTGTGCTCGCTTTCGTCCCAATTCATTTTTCGATATCTTTTATATTAAAAAGTAATTTCAAAACCAAATTTTAAAACATCTGTCGGGCAGTTTTAGCCTGCGAGGTCCGTACTCTAAAATTCCGGACCGCTCGTTAGCCAATAAGAAAGCAGGATTTTAAGGAATTCTGGACCGGGAAAAAATAATAAGTTTTATTTGCCTTCCTTGGCCCCCTCCTCTGAGCTCGATGGCGACTACTTCGACTTGTTGGCGTCGCGGAATAGAATGAATTTGATCTTCCATGCAGACAGTGTTTACACTATTCAATTACACATAATTTCGATCGCCGTGACCATGTTTCAAATAATCGATAGCTAGGAGTAGTGATACCCCCCACTCCAGACCCCAAAGGGATGCCGCCTCATTAAATATTCAACTTATTATTTATTCATTCTCAGGCTCCTTTGGGACCTCCTAACCCTAATCTCATTATTTATGCTTATACATTATTTCTAAGGCTCCTTTGGGACTCCTAACCCTAACCTCATTATTTATGCTTACGTCGTTATTTCTCAGGCTCCTTTGGGACTTCCTAACCCTAACTTCCCCCTAAATCCTAGCTGTTACTCAACCCCCCTGGTTTTCACTACGTCATACCGACTTATTATTTATGCATACGTCATTATTTCTCAGGCTCCTTTGAGAATTCCTAACCCTAACTTTTCCCCCTAACGCCAGCTTTTATCCAACCCCCCGGTATTCACCACGTCATAACCGATAGCTCTCCGACTGATTCCCGAAGTTACGTCATTATCAAAAGGCATTCGACTTATATTCCTTATAAGTAATAGTAATTACCTTTCCATTTATACACTTTATCCTAGTACCAGTTAGCACTTGTGGGACCTGTAGGTGTACAGAGCATGCGTACAGTAAACTTTAACAAAATAGACGTCCTTTACAAGGAACGAGAGATAAATTGACAGAGACACTTTATATTTTTATCCTACATCTTGTCTAGAGGAATATAGTGGGTTTGGAGCAATCTAAATTTCTGAATCTGGTGAGATAACTTAACCCGAATATTATCTGAATAAGCTATGAATATTATATTAGGGTTAGAACCTAACAGAATAAATCATCCTAGAATCATTGCTAACTAAACCCTCGTTTATAAGTGAAGGAAGATAGAATGAAGAATCACTTTGAGAAGCTGAACTTAAGATATGTACGAATCAATCCGAAAAGCCGCGTCTCAGAAAAAAGTATTGTCACATAGCAATGAAAAGCTTATATATGAATATTATATTAGATATTTGGTTCACTTTTGTGATGTTTATACGTATAGGAACCGTATGAAGTTAAAAAGAGTTGCCTTGAATGGTAGCAAATCGTTATTGTAAATTTAGAAGAACATTATTCGACAGCATCGTTGACCAAGCACTTTGAAAAATTACAAAGCTTGGTTAAATAATTCGTCGCTATGATTTAGTATGTTATAAGATTCTCGCACGTGCAGAACACAAAAGGGAAAAGTCATTAAACTTACTAATGGCTAAAACATAACCGGATTTGCATATACGTAGAATATTTAATTCATTTTAGGGTGGTGATCATGAGCTTTGGGGGATAATAAGGGGCATGAAGAGGTATTAATGTATGGGCAAGTTTAGGCGAGGCGTTGGTGTAACCATGGAGATTGTACAGCGTCGCGTCGTCTCATAAGGCAGAATTCAAAGTATTCAGTTTAAAATATTTATTTCTTGGTCCAAACAATCAAAGCATAATCGAAAGTGTTATCGTATTTGAAGAAAACACAGTTAATGAACCTGTTGGAGACAGTCCTGTTGTTAGTTTGGCAAGCGAAGAGTGTGTAAATGATTCTAGCTTCCCCCTAACCTTAGCTGGATAGAGTAAATGATGCCTTCAATGAAGAAACCGTTCGGTAAGCTGTTCGAAAGACATTGAAACACTTTCTTCAGAGGGGTTTGCCAGAATATAAACTGTCAGGGGTTAAATGGATGACTCGGCTATTTTATTAACGTCGTCAAGCATCTTGTTAATGTTGCCAAGGCTGAAATTTGCATATTTATCCTCAGTGCACGTGCAGGAGACAAAAGAAAAAACTCATCAAGGGTATTAGGGGGATTAAGTGCATGAATAAAACAATGAGACTTGTTCGGGCAGAGCTGTAACCATAGAAATGTGCATGCAACTCACCGTAGAGAATAAGTAATTCATAGCGTTTGGTTTAAAATAATTTATTGAGAAATATATCTTTATTCTTGATTATTTAGTGATATATCGGTAACACTAGGATATCGGCATACAGTACATCTTATAATACGTAGGGAGGGACTTGTATTCCCTAATTCGTCCCGTTCTAAATATACACCCAAATACCCTCCAATACCCCTTGACATCTCTATATACACTCCAAAGTCCCTCTATGCACCCTTTAAACACCTCATTAAACCCAAACATCCCTTAGGATTCAATGATTCATTCAATGATTCATTCAATGATTTATAAAAAAAAACCCAAAAAAACATAAAAAACAACAAAAACCAACAAGACTCTCACACGTGCAGTGTACAAAAGGGAAAATTGGAACCTAAATTATTAGACTGTAATTTAGAAAATATAAGTGAAGAAATCAACAAGTCATGAGACGATTTTAGAGGAGGAATTACTTTGAGAATCCATAAGAAGAGCAATTTTGAACGCATCAAAATACAAACGAAACATTATTAGCCTAAGGGATGACTGAGTACGCACACAGAGAATAATTGCAGCCTAATTAAGTTTGACAAGCAAAACGCCTAAGTTGAACAACTTTTACACATCTATGAAATGTTTTCAGGCATTTGGTTTAGTTATTAATTTTCTAGCTTAATTTACAGAGAAAGCGTGGTAAAGAATTGGTTCAAAAGGATTGCGCGAATACTACCCCGTCGGAAAGACACACCGCAACAACTAAACCTTTGTTGACAACAAGCAGTAACCATTGATTACTAATACTTAGATTGAGGAGATGTCTTCGAAAGTCCAAAACCGTTGTGTAAACACGGAACGGTTTGCCATACTCGTAAAGTCAATCGAGAAGTCGCGAGTATGAGGAATTGAATCGAGAAACTGTAAGAACGTAAGGTACAGACGAAATATTATTTGTCTATAGAATGGCTGAGTGCAGTGTTTAAGTCCATGTACACTATTGGTGTTAATGACTCATTAGCAATTTAAACAAAAGAACGTGTCTGGGCGAGTTTGGGCGACTTCAGAGCTTAGACAAAGAAATCCTAATTAATATGCTTATTCACGGCGTCGGTTTTCTCGGCGTATCATTTGCTTGCTATTTCCTGTTGGAGTAAGACCGCAGAGATGGAGGGTTTATATGAAAAATTGTTTTCAATGTTCGAAGCTATTTACAATGAAACTTTGTGGGAAGAATATTCGAAGCTTTGTCATGAAAAGTGCTACGGTTGTAGGACTAACCATCCTAGTCAGAAACAACACAGTTGCCTAACAGATGATGAGCAATGGAGATCGTGCTACGAAGAGACCAGGACAAACGTCGACGAACATATCTGGATAGAGTTCAACGAAGCGATGCAGGCGTTGAAATTACGAAACCAAAGAGACAATAATAAATACTCTCAAGACGCTACAGGGACAATGTCTCTGGGGGATAAAGATGGCAACACGCTATAAAATAGCTCCTGTCTTATTTTTTATTTTCTTGCTTGTTGGAGGAATGCTGCTACTCAATGTTAGACAAGCTGCTGCGGTTATTAACGTTGCAGGAATACAGCTGTGTAATAGGCTGTTATGTACTGAAGATTCTGGATTTTGGTCTCGATTTGTTTGGTATCGCCCGATCGAAGTTACAGCAACAAAGCGTACTAGGATTCAGTCGAAGTTTAATATCAATCGTCCTGTTCACAAAGCAAGTAAACGCGGACAAACTACCCTGGCTCTTCCTGATAAGTTGTTTGTCATTGATCTTACTGTTTATTTGGATGTTTAAAAGAATCCTGGCCCTGAAATAGAAGCTTCAACTACCCGACTTAATATGACTCACATGCATTTAAATCTACCCGTTAACAATAGAGGAGTAATTAACAGCTCGAGGAGTCAGTTTCTGGCGTTTGAATCGGGCTACAGAGTGACTCAGTTTTTACACTATGGTATATCATACGTTCAGAGAAGTCCATACACCAGTCGAGTACGTGAAGAGACATCGCTAAGCTCTGGAATATATCGAATTCCCTCGAAGGCCGAGTAAAATTCGCCTTAATTTAGGCGCTAATTTCAATAATCTTATAAACATTAAACCTAGTAGCGATGGCACTGAAACTATGGATTGTAATCTTCTGCATCTCGCTTTACTCAATACTCGGTCTTTAAATAACAAAGCTATGTATCTAAAAGATTGGGTAGTAGAACATAAAATAGACTTTTTGGCTATAACTGAAACCTGGTTGGATTCGGAGTATCAAGCTGCAAATACAATAAATGAACTTTGCCCTCGGGGGTATGCATTGATGCATGTCTCGCGAAACAGTTGCCAAGGAGGTGGGGTTGGCCTATTGTACAACAAATGCTACAAGATGGAAATGCAAAGCGTTGCTAGTTATTCGTCATTTGAGTACATGGAAATCTTGTTCAGACTACCTGCAACCGTTCTAAGAATTGGTATATTATATCGACCCCCTCCATCTACGAAAAATGGACTTTCAGCTGCTATGTTTTTCAAAGAATTTTCTGATCTACTTGAGTGACTGGCCATATCCAGTGGCAACCTTATATTATTGGGAGACTTTAACTTTCATGTTGATGACGATACCAATGGACAAGCTGCTACATTTCTGGATTTACTGGATTCTCACAATCTAATTCAACATGTTTCAGGACCTACTCATAAAGATAATCACACTCTTGATTTAGTAATCACTAGAGAATGCGAAAACATCATCCACAACTGGTCAACCTCCAACCCTCATTTGTCCGACCACATGGCTATTCACACGAAACTGTCCCTTGCTAGGCCTCGTCCATCAAGGCTTAAAAAACAATTCCGCAAACTTCGGAGTGTTGATGCTACTGCTTTTCGAAATGATGTCATTACATCTGCCCTCTTTTCCTCATCAGCGTGTAATGTAGATGAGTTATGTGATCAGTATGACAGTGAACTGCGCAAGCTTGTTAACACCCATGCTCCTTTAAAGACTTGTTTGATAACCTCACGACCGTCTGCACCCTGGTATTCCGAAGAAATCTCCATAGAAAAATGCAAGCGCCGTCGGCTTGAAAGACGTTGGCGTAAATCTGGTTTGGAAGTTGATAAACAACAGCATGCGGATCATTGCAGACGGGTTAGGGAACTTATCAAATCATCAAAGATGAATTACTATTCTGCCATTATTGCTGAAAACAAATCAAATCATAAGATCTTATTTAGTACAATAGACCGCATGTTACACCACACACCTGAGAAACATTACCCTACATGCGGTTCTACTGCGGATTTCTTTACACAGAAAATAGTGACCATAAGGCGCAATCTAGACGCAATGCTGATAACTGATTTCGCGAAATATGATCAATTTGATAAAGCTATTATTAATTGTGAGCTGACCGAACTTTCTCCAACTTCAGAAGAGGAACTTTCTGGTTTAGTAAAGAAGATTGCCTCTAAATCGTGTTGTTTAGATCCTATACCAGCATCACTTCTTGGACATTGTATTAGTGATTTACTGCCTATCATTCGAAGGGTAGTAAACATGTCACTTGAGTCAACTGTAGTACCTAGTTCCACGAAGAAGGCAGTGTTTGTGTCCCTTACTGAAGAAAGTGTCTCTGGATTTTGAAATTTTTTCTAACTTTAGGCCGGTTTCAAATTTGAAATTTTTGTCTAAGGTTATAGAGAAGGTTGCAGCAGTACGTTTATGGGACTACCTGTGTGAAAATGACTTGAATGAGACTTTCCAGTCATTGCTCTTTTATTGCTAGATTTATCAGCAGCTTTTGACACTGTCGACCATGAAATCTTGTTGTACAGACTGCACTCTAAATTTGGCATAAAAGGAAAAGCATACGAATGGTTTCGCTCATATCTCACAGGTCGTACTCAATCCTAGGCGAGAAGCCGTAGGAGGGTCTTAAGGTACGAACCAAATCGAAAAGCCGTGAGCTGAGGGGTTTCAAACGTATTTTCACTGGCACATAGCAACGTAAAGCTCATATATGAATATTATATATGAGGTATTTGGTTCGCTTTTGTGGTTGGGCAAGTCTAGGCGAGAAGCCGTACAAAGGTGTTAAGGTACGAATCAAATCGAAAAGCCGTGAGCCGAGGGGTTTCAAACGTATTTTCACTGGCACATAGCAACGTAAACCTTATATATGAATATTATATATGAGGTATTTGGTTCGCTTTTGTGGTGTTTATACGTATAAGAATCGTACGGTGTTCATGAAGCGTGGCTTTGAATGGTAGCGAATCATGTAGACTAAGGTCTAGTTTGTAGAATCAGTTGGGGAACCAGGAGGAAAACGCACGATACAAGCGTTGGGAAGTTTGTGACACAGAAAACGCATGCGCATAGCAACGAAGCATTTCGAATAAATTATGACACGCCTGAATTCGTCTGACTAATGAACAATTGCTTGGATCATTAGGGGGATTAGAGATAAAAAAGAACACGTGTATTTTGCATAAGACAGAATTCAAAGCATTCAGTTTAAAATATTTATTTAGGCTTTGGTTTAAACGTATACATATCAAACACAGACACGCGTACATATATCAGGTACAGAATTTAAAATATTTTATTGAGAAATATGTCTTTACACAAGAAACTCTTGATTATTTAGTGATCCATCAGTAACACGGGCATATGGGCATACAGTACATCATATAATCCGACTCATTAAATAATCAGTGTGACGCCTGGCGCCAGGGGGGATAATCGGGAGTCGTGGGAGGATAATAAAGGGCATGAAGGAGCATGAATGCGCGGGCAAGTTGAAGCGAGAAACTAGAGAAAGTCTTTAGCGTTGGGCGTCTCTACGTGTAAACGATTATTTGCCATGTTCGCAGATAAACTTCTTAGTCCCCATGGGCAGTACGTTTACTCAATCACAACTTTTCAAACGTTTGTATAAGCACTAATGTTTCTGTTTCGATTAAATGTGTACGTAAAATCCATTGCATGTCAGTAGGGCAAAGTGAATAAATCAAAGTTGATTACTAATACTTAGATTGAGAAAATGTCTAATTCGAGAGTCCAAAACCGTTGTGTAAACACGGAACGGTTTGCCGTACTCGTAAAGTCAATCGAGAAGTCGCGAGTATGAGGAATCGAATCGAAAAACTGTAAGAACGCAAGGTACAGACGAAATATTATTTGTCTATAGAATGGCTGAGTGCAGTGTTTAAGTCCATGTCCACTATTGGTGTTAATGACTCATTAGCAATTTAAACAAAAGAACGAGTCTGGGCGACGTCAGAGCTTAGACAAAGAAATCCTAATTAATATGCTTATTCACGGCGTCAGTTTTCTCGGCGTATCATTTGGTTATTATTTGCTGTTGGAGTAAGACCGCAGAGATGGAGGGCTTATATGAAAAATTGTTTTCAATGTTCGAAGCTATTTACAATGAAACTTTGTGGGAAGAATTTTCGAAGCTTTGTCGTGAAAAGTGCTACGGTTGTAGGACTAACCATCCTAGTCATGTCTAACAGATGATGAGCAATGGAGATCGTGCTACGAAGAGACCAGGACAAACGTCGATAAACGTATCTGGATAGAGTTCAACGAAGCGATGGAGGCGTTGAAATTACGAAACCAAACAGACAATAATAAATACTCTCAAGACGCTACAGAGAAAAAGGTTGAGCCGATGGAAATTGACGACTCGCCAAATATTCTTTCTATATCTGTTCTGTTTAGCTGTCCATTAAAGTATCTGTACGAAGCAAAAGACACTGGTGTAAAATTTACGAGTACGATAAAGAATCCTCGGGAGGCTTACGAGGAGTATCTTCTTCTTGAAAAGTCTAGAAACTTAACCACGAAAAGCAATCTGAACTAATGCTATGTGTGTTACACATATTCCAATTCTACTCCATTTTAACCATTTAGCGCGTTCTTTGTTATCCATGTGATGTACTTGATCAAGATGATTTGCTAGCCTTGCAAGATAAGTGCTTCCGCAACTGAAGACAGGACAGTTTCTA
Source organism: Paragorgia papillata (assembly GCA_035771165.1). Classification (NCBI taxonomy): domain Eukaryota; kingdom Metazoa; phylum Cnidaria; class Anthozoa; order Scleralcyonacea; family Coralliidae; genus Paragorgia; species Paragorgia papillata. Next base: position 387,477 of record JAWNZC010000051.1, read on the forward strand.
CTTGTGCAACCCATGTTTAGTTGTTTACTCGAGCAATGACAGAAAGCATTTGACTTTTTTTTTGCATCTTAGATGCTGTTATTAGGCCCGTTTTGGCCCTATTTGACCTTTTTTGGGCCGTTTAGACCTTTTGGCCCGTTCAAAGGTACCCCCGGGGCACCCCCAAAGATACTACCAATACCCAGTAACTTATACACTAAACCTGTACCAAAGGAATATCAGAAAGACATATACATTATTTGTAAATACTTTATTGAACTTCAGCATAGTACAGAAGATAATGTTTGAACGATTCAACAGTAACTTTAATTATTATAATTGGTGTCATTCCAATACTATGGTGTTTAGATTGATTGTAGGAGTACACTAGTTTTTTGTAATACTGGTTTCTTTCATTTGACGAAATGTAAACATAAATAATCACGAACATTTTTTGTTAGGACAAAGTAACTAGCGTTGAGAGGGATGTTACGATGGTCTTTGCTTTGAGGAAACAAAATTTTGCACAATATAAATCACGCTGAGATTACCATGATGGGATTTCTTCGTGAACAGTTTGGCTATAATCGTATCTTTTTCACCCATCATGTCATCAATGACAAATAGATTTCTTATTTGGGGATTAATACTATCCAATATAGATTTGGATAAACCTTGCACAAACTGAATCCCAGGAATGGCGGTGTTTGACTCTGCATGATGCCCATCAACGCGATACTGACCGATACGTTGCTCGCCAAAATTGCGGGAGTGCCGAATGGAGATGTTATTGCTTTGTGCTGTGTACGCTAACCACTTTAGAGCAATAACCGACTGTTTATCGCGAGGTCTATAACCATCTGGAGGAATTACAGCAATCGATTCTTCACGAAGAAAGTTCTTTCGAAAGACTAGGTTGCATGCTGAAGCAATTGTAAGACAATTTTCAAACGGATCAATGTTGGTAACAGATCGAAACAGTTCGCGAAATTCAAGACAACACCTCCGGAAGATGCCAACGTCTGATCGACAATACTTTAGAATTTCTTGTTGAAAATCAAATACGTATTTGTTGGCTCTCAGGTTATTGTACCATTGGTAGAATTTTGTACGGTCTTCAGGAGCCATTCCATCCGGATCGTAATAGCGTGCGTCGGGTAGGGGGCCTCGGTAGTTTTGGTTGGTTTCGGTGTTGAAATGGTGCGGAAAGTAACCTTTGGAAAGTTCACTCAAACCAAATGTTTTTGGAAAGTTTGCTAGCTTCATAGGGATAAAACATAGCGAATCAACAAACTTGATATTCAATGCAGGAACATTTAGTGTTAAAATCTTTGCACCGTTCATAATAACTTCGGGTACCAAACCATTCTTATGCAAATATTGGAGAATGAAATAACCGTCATATCCCTGGAAATTATGAGCCATCACTATACTACCGGAGTTGTTCTCTTGAAATACCCACTCGCAAAATTCATCCCGTGTGTTTGCACCGCTAAACACCCACTCTTGACCGCTTTCGTCGTGAACAACGCATAAATTCGGTACGTGTTCGCCGCCTTCTTGTATACATTCAAAGTCGAAAAACAACAATTGATTGTAACCTCCCTCGCCCCCGTCATCTTCATTCTCGTCTCCCCCAACTTCCGCCTCATCATATACTAAATCATTCGTGTCCGATCGCGTTTGATGAGTAGTCCTTCTTTTCTTTGCCGGTTGAATGTAACACTGGTGATCCTCAGGATCTACGTATTGCTGGCATACGGTACATCGAACAAGTCCGCAATTGTGTTTCTCAGGCTATTCGTTAGCTCTCCTCACCACATGGTTGCAGTGTTGACATTTCACAACTGCTACGCAAATTGTTCGCTTATCACCTACCACTGCTTTATACCGATCGAAACACTCCTGGCTCTTGAAAAACCGTTTGCAATCTTCGCAAAATACCCAGTTCGTTATCGGACAGTTTTGTGTAGGGCATAACTTGCACGTATCTCCGCAGATATGGTCTTCGATGTTATCATAACCTTTCTTACATACGTGGCAGTACTTCTTATGAGCAAGAAAAGCTGGCATGCTTGTAATTACGTCATATAGCGGTTATCGTGGGCGTAAAGATAAATACGCTTCGGTGCCTCAGGGCCAGAGTAAATAAGAGCATTCAGATGCTCTTTTGAAACGATGTTTATCTGGTAATCGGTCAAATAGGCTTGAAACTTTTTCACTTCTTCGATACCGCACTGTCCGAGTGGTACGCTGGCATTTTTATGTAATTCGTGAGCAAGGTCACCTTGCAATGGCCTTCGATAATCTTTAATGTAAGAGTACCGTTCATCGTTGTCGACTTTGGCTTTGGCTAGAACGATGGCCCGGCTAAGACAGAGATCATCTTTGTTTTGGATACGGACGATGGCTCTTTTGTTAGTAAGATACTTATCGAGGTTAGCAATCTTTCGCTTTCTTCCCGTTCCACCGTACGGCATTTCGACATGGATGATATTGACGGTAATCGAATCATCTAACGTAAACGAATCATTCGACTGAATTACTCTTTCGATCTCGGCCAAGATTCTCTCGACTGTTAATCTTTCACGGGGCATAAATGCTAATGAAATGGGATATTCAAGCTGGTGAGAATGCATAAACCTGACCTGATCATGCATAGCAATACCATCGGTAACACCATCGAGTAGGCTTTCAAATACATGATGTAATTGCCTCAGGACATCAGGCAAACCTTGGACTTGTAAATCACAAAACTGAACACGATAATCAAGGCCCGTGGTCTTAAACTTTTTCACGCGTACTTGCTTAACAGATTTTATCGTAAATAACGGAACAGTTTTAGATCTCTTACTTGGTATTGGTTCCGTACTTGGTTTAGCGGCTCGTTTTCGGCTTCCTTCTCTGGTCTGGATGGGATCACACACCTTGGGTATCGACGGTTCACCAGAGACTTGACAATCAGAAATATCCTCTAGTTCGGCCATAAATGAATTGTCGTTCCAATCCATTCTGAAGGATTCGTGTTGCTCGTTCGACCAACCATCCATTAACGAGGGTATCGCCGGTTCGGGGGCCTGACTGCCGGGGATATCGTCCATCTCGGCCATAAACGAATCATCGTTCCAATCTCGCTTGAAGGATTCGCGTTGCTCGTCCGACCAACCATCCATTAACATCGTAGAAATCCCACAACGTTCGTTCTCCAAATCACGCTCCAAGGCATTCGACAATATAGTAATACGTTGCAATAAGGCTGCTTCCTTATGCCTATCCTCGAAATTAAAGAGCCATTCCAGCGCCTCAATTTCTTCGACGGTTGTACAACCTTTAATCACATCGATAAGATCCATTGCTGTCAATGAAACAAAACGTATATTAAACTTTGATAAAATACGCAAATAGTGAACGTCGTCAGGCAATATAAAACGAATAAGTGCTAAACATCTTACCTTAAAATCAGACAAAAATATCTTCGAATGCGCGCTGTTGGAGTTGGAGATAAATGAATCACAAAAAAGTTAGGTATAAACATATATTTATTAGATAGATAATTAGAATACAAAATTATACATGTTCAGCAAATGTGCAGTTTTTCCAAGTCTATAGTCAAGTCATTTACCGACTTTTGAAAAAGGTACTCTTCGTAGGCTTTCTTATGATCAGTTTCATGGCTCGTGAATTTCTCTCCAGTCTTTTTGACTGTATATCTGTAAGATGGTGGCATACTAAACAGAACAGTGGAAAATGGTTCAAAGGGATCTTCCTCCGGTTTCCATTCGAAAAAGTCACAGTAGTTTTCTCTCGTGGGGACATGAGTAAAATAGACGACCTTGATTAGGACCTTCTTTCTTGACTTTGCTAGTACGACAAATCAGACCATGTCGACATATTGGTTTGATACCCTCGAAGACATCAGCCCATTGCCAAAACGAACAGGGATTTCCTCATTCGGAGCAAACAAAGTATGGTCTCCCATAATTTTCCTTCATCTTATCTTTAACCATTCGCATCTGTGCTAGTCGTCCATGGCCATAGCACCTTGGATGTATACATCCACTTTCATGGAAGGAGGCTACGGCTTTTCCAAACATGTAGCAATCTTCTTCTGGGCAAAAGAACTCGCAACTAGGTTTCTGTCCACAGAACCAAAACGTACCCTTCTGTGTAATTGTCGAAGATGCAGGTTCACCGTGTAAACATTCCATTGCAGTTGTATTCTAATCCAACGGTAGATTTTCTATTGCTTTGAACAAACGTTCGAATCCTTCTCTAAAGTCTCGAACAAGTGTAGAATCGTCCAACAAACTTAGCCGACCAGACCAGGTGTAATCCTAACAGCGTAATGTCCGAGCTTATATAGTGTCATGTATACTAATTATCCCAGTCGTGTCCAAACATGTCCTATTATTCTGTTACTCCGTTCGTCATGCGTGAGTCATGCGTGAGTCATGCTGAATATTAATAAGGCGGCACCCCTTTGGACACTGGATGGGGGGGGGGGGGGGGGTCATCTACTTACGTTTGACGTCATTTGAAATCTTTCGTGTTCAATGTACGTCAAACATATAATAAATTAACAAATAAAACATAAAGCTCCGTGCTGGCGGATCCAGGAATTTTTCAGAGTACGTCAAAACCCAGAAATATTATTTCTAGGGGGTCCGGGGGCATGCCCCCCGGGAAATGTTTAAAATTTGGTTCCCTGAAATGGCATTTCCTGCATTCTGACAAGACTATTATTTAGCAAAATCTTACAGTTTTAACTTCTGTTTTATACAACGTTTTATGATTTTTTAAGTACTTGTGTTTTTGCATTTTTTTTATCATTATTGGAGACAACTTTTTAGGACTGTTTTGTTCCATGTCAGAGCTCATCAGCATGCCCATGAATCACTGTTGTACAGTGAATCCGACATGGACAGCCAAGGCTCCAAAATATTTTGTAAGGTCAATTGCAGCCACTTTCTGCAATCCCTTAGCTGCCAAGATGTCTGGTTTTTGGGCACCAGATAGTCGTCTTAACACATACCTCTATCCAGCCAGGCACTCACTGTCTGATTAGAAGAAGCATTATGAATACACCATATAGGACATTTCATGGGCATAGAGGAGCTAATCTTTCTACATCATCCTAGTCATTTTAATTCTTAACTACCTAATAGTTTACCCCTAATCTACCCTGAGCTGTCTGGTTTTGAGGCACCAGATACTGTCTGATTAGAAGAAGAATTATATGAATTTTTCCCTTTTTTTCAAATTGGTATAATGATTTACATTCTGTTGCTATTGATCTAAAATTGTTACAAACTTTCGGCTACAGTAAGATTATTTAATTATAATACTCAGTGATGGATTACTTATATTTGTAACACATCTAATTATCTCAATAATTATGAATTATTCATAAATATACTCGAGAGCTCTACATATCCCATCTAATTTAAATAATAGATAAGATAGTATCCACTCACTTTGAAGCAATACAACGTTTCTTAACTTTCAAGAAACAGCTTCAGCATACTCAGGAATATATGCTTCCGCGTCGATATGCCGATGTAATGTCTACGTCCGATGACGTGTTTGACGTACCCTAAATCCGCCCCTGCTGAGTCCGTGCATATGTACTCTTATAAAGGCACGTTTACCGTCATTTGAACACGAAAGAGAACACGAAAGAGTTGAATAGCGGCACGAGGCTATAGCCGACTGCCTTTTACCCTTCTTTCTTGTTCAAATGACGTCAAATGTACCTTTATAAGAGTACATATGCACAGGAGCGATATGTTGTATTTGTTTTAAAACTAAAAGTGGGATAGTTTTGAAAGGTCGCTAGCTTTCCAGACAGGTGACGCTATCCTACGCCATTTTACGTCATTCATGATCTTCATACTCTTATAAATGCACGGGGCCCAGCCAATCAATAATAATAAAATAATAATAATAATAATAATAATAATAATAATAATAATAATAATAATAATAATAATAATAAAATCTTTATTTAACCCTTCATCGCCCGGCGATGTCTTCCGTGTTTTACTCTGGCTAACGCCAGACGATTTTACTCGCTAATGGGGTGGCCAGTGGCTGATATAGGGTTAAACACGGAGTCACAATAAAAAAAATGTGCTCTTCCTTGGAGCCGTGTACACACAGTTAAAAGCATAGTTAATAGAACATAATATACATGGTTTGGAAGCTCTATTGTCTTTCAACATGAAGCATGGTCATGTTGAACTGACAATGGAGTTGGAAGTAAATTATATGGACACGTGACGATGAAGCACCACAACACGTGACGATGAAACAACTCACTAATTAAACCCGAGCATTGCTATTGGATGACTGCTTCATTATACAGAAAGTACAATACCGTGAAATTGCACAAATTTCCATAAACTAGAACAATCACTTTGGACGAGTTTCCAAACCATGTATATGTTCTATTAACTATGTTAAAAGCTATTACATTAAGGCACCTTTTATAAAACAAAATAGAATGATTGTTACATACTATGACATGTGTTGCGAGAACTGCTGACATTCCCTTACGCCATCTACACTGCATATGTGGTGTCAACGTTGTCAAGCATTTGTGTGCTTGCTCATACACATGTGTGAAGTGTCTTTTCCAGAACGTGGACATCTTTATCACCGAAGCAAGAACAAATCCCTGTAAATAAGCAATTTAGTTAAATTGATTACAAATAGTTTCAAATGACCAATGGAGATGGTACATGTATTGCAGAAGTTAAGGAAATTGATTTTTTACTAACGATCTGTGTATCTTTAATTTAATACAACCTTGTAACTGACTATATATACACGATTGGTTAAAGTACAAGGGTATTCACATGTCAATATCAATGCACATTAAGATATAAATATTTTGTTTATAATATTGAAATGAAATACTGTACTTTATATTAACTTAATAGTATTATTAAATTAATTCTGGTTAATAGGGGACAATTGCATTTGCCACGTGTGGGTTATCTCTAGGTAGTAATATATTACCAAAAATGTTTCAACTTTTCTTTTTACCACAAAGAATAGTTAAAATTATATAATGATTTTATGAATAATGCGTACAGGATGTGTTGTGGCTATTGCTGTTACACCATCTTTTAACTGTTTTTCATCCTCCAAAGTGAAATTTTCTTTGTTGTATTCGAAAACCAACACCCTTCCTTCAGCTCTATAAAAAAATTCAAAATGGTCTTGTCACTTTGTGGTTTATAATGATAACAGGATGAAGCTGACATGAAAAGTTTTACTGCATCTAGACCGAGCATAACTCCTTCCTGACTGCATCAGTCTTCTGGGACTGATGTAAACGTTAGTATTTTACTGACTATCACCAGATGATTTTACTTGTCAATGGGAGAGCTCCCAGTCACGAAGGGGTTAGTTAATTCCATCGATGAATCATGGATGTTATGGATGTATTATATGAACAGTAAAATTACGTCTTAACGTGAAAATTTTTAAAATGTACAAGGAAAAATCAAACTTAGCTAGTACCACCCATTTTTCACTCCCTGTTGTTACGAAATTGTTAACCTATTTTATTTTTTTATTTCAGTTGGTCATCGCAAACAGTTGTGCAGAATTATTACTGCAGTACGGCACCCGAGACCAGGCCATTCAAACCATTGAAGAGACCTCATATTGTATTGTATTGTATTGTATTGTATTGTATTGTATTGTATTGTATTGCGATTGCGATTGCGATTGCGATTGTATTTGTATTGTATTTACCAATTCATTCTATGTTATTGTCATTGATTATACTTGTTAAATTAAAAATTATCAGCCAGTGAATTCCATTCTCTACTTTATATATATATATATATATAGAATAGGGCATGGAGTTCACTGCCATATAAGCAGTGATGGAATTAATGAGCCAATCAGTCAGGGGTCCTCTTTATTATTGTCGATTTCAGCTCACTTTTCAACTTCTGCATTTAGAAACGTAATTTTACACTTGGCAACGAGAACTTCAGAACCGCGCGTTGAAAGGTGAGCTGAAATCGACAATAATCTAGTAACTACTCTGTTTAAACGCCTAACTATATTACTCTATGATGGATGGTTTTGTTTCTTAAAGGAGGAATCTCAACATGTAGCATTGGGTTAATAAGAAACTTTTCCATGCCTTGGACCACAATTCTACTTCCTTTCCTAAAGTGTTTCCTTCGGTAGTTGGCCAGTTGTTCAAACTTTTTTTTTTGTAATATCCGAGTTCTTAACACATATTGTCTGTTCATTGATACTACTGTATTATCTTTTAGCATAATTGGATGCTAACCTTCTACAGATAAGGAGTAAATTTGAAGTCTCGTTCAAAAGGTTTCCATGCAATGTGACTTGATATGTCTGAAGATTTGTGTTCGTGAAGAGATGTTGATATTCATCCGTTAAACGTCGATGGCCATCTGGACTAATTTGAATCTAAAATGAAACAGTATACACTTCAGACTGGACAGTTTAATTATGATATTAATTAATTAATTAATTAATTAGAAAAAAGTATTGTTGCTTCCGCAAGCTTGACTAAAATTGTTTCGCTCTGCGTTTATTCAAATTTATTCAAATTTATTTGCGATTTTTTCGCTGTTTTTTCCATTGTATCTTCATATTATTACTATGGGAAAGTCCAAGGAATCAACCTCAAAATCCTCTCGTCTGTTGAGAAGGCCCAAGCCTCATAACAGAAGCCCGAGTTTACAAGAAGAGAGGCGTGCTGACGAAGCCGAAGACGAAGGCCATATTGACAGCGCCAGAAGTCGTTCAAACTCGACTAGTCGAGAGAGAAACCATAAGTCGTTCAAACTCGACTAGTCGAGAGAGAAACGAGCGTGTTCATCACGGTAGCGGGGACCGAAGTTCCCAGCGTCGGGAATCGAGTAGTCGGCGAGATTCACGGTCACACGAGAGAAGTTACCATAGCCATAGGCATCGCCATACCAGTTCTCGTCGCTCGAGAGACAGCGTTGAAAGGCCTCGAAGCAGAACCGAAGAACCACCAGCTTGGGCTAAAGAGATTCTCGAGAACCAACAAAGAAACTGCACAGGATCGGCTGCGTTTGCAATCGGAGAGGAACTTTTACACAGCCCCCTGTGACTTGAGTGGACATTTATTCACTAATATCTCACATGTTATGTTGTAAGTTTGTAATGTCATGATTACGAATGTATAATTTTATTCTTTAAAATTCCTCATGTGAAATCATATGCTCTTTTAATGATTTTTCTTGTTCACTCGTGTATGCTAATTAATTAGAAATTCCCTCTCTTAAGGAGATATACATGCTGATGGAATTTATAGAGATATAATCTCCCTGGCATCAAGCCTCCTAATCTGAAAACAAAATTATATAAATAAAAACAAAAGTGCATCTTTTCATTTTCTGAACTGTAACCTGGTTAAAATTGTTGGTGAAGTAGTTGTTGATCAGAAAAAATAAAACGTTGATGGGTATTTATAATAGGAAACACCAACACTAAGAACAGCTGCGAAGGAGACTAGGGGGAACCTTGGATGTTGACAGAATTCAAGTGTGAAGTTCTAGCTTACCTCTTTGGAAAGGCACCAGTACCCTAGTGACCGAAGACCTATCAATTCAACTCTTTGGGAGTGCCTGTGTAATACTGCTCTTTTAAGTAGCCATAATAGTTCTCAATGTCTTTTATACTTTTATACTATACGAAATGAAAATGCTTTATCAAGCAACTTTATCTTTGAATCAAAAGAATTGACTGGTATCAACGCTTGAAATGCTTCATTGTTTTGAAAAAGTACTTCAAGTTATTGATGCGGAAGAAAAAGAAAGCATAATCTTGGGGGACATAAATTGCGATTTATCCAAATGTGACTCTGGTGATTCTAACACAAACGAACTTACATTCATCACAAACGTTTACCAATACAGCCAATTAATAAATGAACCCACCAGGGTCACAGGTCATTCTAAATCTTTAATTGACCATTTTTATACAAATAGTCCGGATAAAATTGTGAAATCAGGTGTAACCCAAATTACTATTAGCGATCACTACCTAATATATATGGTATCCAATATTATTGAATTTCGTGACTTTAAAAATTTTGACGAGGAGAAATTCCTGAATGAAGTTGGGGCTTTAAATTCGTTAAATTTAAATGAATGTAATGATCCTAATAGAATGTGGCTCCTTTGGAAAAACAAATTCATGCAAATCATAAATAAGAATGCACCAATTAGGAAACGTAAAATTGGTAAAAAAAACAACGAATTCCTTGGATAACCAAGGAATTATTGGATGAAAAAAGAAAAGTACAATTTCTAAAGAAGAAAGCTGTTAAATCTAACAACCTTCAAGATTGGAGTTGCTACAAAAGTGGCAGGAACTCCTATAACAGGATAGTTAAAAACACAATTCGTACCCACTACAATTCAGTAGTAGTAGTAGTAATAAATCTTTCGAATTTTGTATATTATATTATAGGTAAATTCCTTAATTTTAATTAAAATGTGATTTGTATTTATATATTGTGTTGTCTCACGGCCTACTGGAAGATCACTTGTCTTTTCTTGTAAATATTTTTAATTGGTGAAATAGTACCGTGATTAAATAACGATTATAAATAAATAAATCATTCAGCAATTCCAAATTATGAACTGCATAGTCAAAGAATGACGGAAAGCTGAACTTCAAATCGAACATTCGAACTTCAAATAGAACTTCGTAATCAACTTCTGAACTTAAAAACGTAATTTGACACTTGGCAACGAACTTCCGAACCGCGCGTTGAAAAGTGAGCTGAAATCGACAATAAAAGCACCAGTACGCCAAAGCTATACCACGTTGTTAATATATTAGGCCCCGTTCACACTATACCGCGGTATATTGTCAATGGGGCTTTATTCAGTGCAGTCTGCAGAAACCAAGGTCACATTCGAAGTCACAGCGTCGGGCGCGGTACTCTTTAAAGGTTGTGTAAGTACGTTATTCAAGTCACTTGTATTAATAATAATTGCCTTAGCTTAGCTTATTATAGTACCTTTCTTCTATTTGGCCAAGAACTCTTGCTGCACACGAGCATTCCCAGCTCCCTGATGACGTTATTTATCCAAGAGATTTCAACGAGAAATCCCCAAACTGCACCCACTTTCGACCATTTCTCATGAAAGTTTGCCCATTTACAATTTTGAACAGGTTTATTGAAGGATGACTAGTGTACTAACAAAAAATAAAACAACCTTGTAGTGATTAGTTTTTCAGAATTGTTAAAGAGAATTATTACACTACTATTAATTACACCAAATACAACTGGAATCTTGTTGAGGGACGTCGTTGAATGTTTCCATTATAAACACCAAGTTTTTGTGCTATGGGAAATATTAACACTTGCTAGCTTTAACTGCGCTTATACAAGAGAGAGCAAAGTATGTGTGCTTGATACCAATCAAAGGGAAAGTTTACGGGAAGGCGTTTCCGAAATTGTTATTTTGTTTAATCCCCTTACTTAGAAAAATACAGAATATGTTATTTTATGATGTTGCCTAGTATCGGTATTCACAATTGTTCAGTATTGTTAAGATTTTGTCTTATACCTGGCATTGAAGAAAAAGTAAAAATATAATCTTTAAAACCATGCACCCCTGGCTAAAATGCAGTAAATTGCATTTTATGGCTGTAGATTCTCACTTTTTCCGGGTAGCATGCCCTCGGAACCCGGGTTTCCCTACAGGCTCATGCTTTTGGCACTCTAAAATGCCCAATTTTTCACACGCTGCTTATGCGCCATCGTACAATTTACAACAGAACTTTCTGCCTTGAAGTTTAATCAAAACTCCGCAATAGTTTCGTTCGGTAAATGTCCCATGGTTAATACTCAAACTTCATACTCTGTGATACTTTGTTTATGACAACATTTTTAATCCTCTTACTTAAAAACATCCAGAATATGTTTTTCTTATGATGTTGCCTAGTGTCGGTATTCACAATTGTTCAGTATGGAAGCAAAGTATGAGACAAAATGTTGCCCTTAAAAAAATTCAAATATAGTATAATCTTTATAAATATGTAAGATCCCTATATATTTCACTTTTTATTGCGATCCCTATTCCTTGTGCTTTCGGCACTCCAATACCCCCTACTTCTCACAATCTGCTACTTATACGCCTGTGGACTAGTAAGTGCAGAGTACGACATTTTCCGCACTTGACGACATTTTCCGCACTTGACGTAATTTTCAGTCTTTTGATTAAGTATTGATAATATACAAAAGCTAAGGCAATAACGAAATTCAAAGAATTCAAAGAAAAAGTGAAAAGGGCATTTATCTAGTTGGAAAGGCATTGGTTCGGGAGTTCCCCAGGGATCAGTGCTTGGTCCTTTGCTATTTTTAATATATATTCATGACTTAACTGAAGATATTGTTTCACTCCCGCTAATTTATGCAGATGATACAGCACTTTAAGTTGTTGATGATCCAGTTTTGTCTGCTGATCGATTAACGGTGATTTAGAGAAAACCTCTGTTTGGTCGAACAAGTGGCTTGTCACCATGAATCCATCAAAATGTCGGAATATAGTTTTTTCCTTAAAGCATAAACCCTTTCATCCTGTTCTTTTCCTAGATGACAAAAGCATTTTAAAGGTTGAAAGTCACAAGCATCTAGGTTTGACCTTGCATAGCAGTATGTATTGGAAAACTCATATTTTACGAATTTATGAAAAGGCAAATAAACGACTAAATATTTTGAAATTTCTAAAGTTTAGATTAATCGTTCAATTTTAATTTGTTTATATAAACGTTTAATTAGACCATTAATGGAATATGGTGACGTGATTTGGGATAATTGTAGTGAGGGTGGAAGTCAGTTACTAGAGAGTGTTCAATACGAGTCTGCTAGAGTTGCTACTGGAGCTATTAAAGGCACCAGTGCTAGGAGATTGCGAGATGAGCTTGCCTGGGAAGAACTGAGTGTAAGACGAAAGCTTCACAAATTAACTCATTTTTATAAAATTGCTAAAAAGCTAGCTCCCATGTACTCAATAGAGCTTTTGCCTCCTACTCAAGGCGAGTGCTCTAGATTTTCGCTAAGATCTGCCGATAATTTTACCCAGTTGCAAAGTAGAATTGTTAGGTACCAAGAATCTTTTTTTCCTTCCTCAATTAAAATTTGGAACAATCTTAATTTAGACTTACGTAATTCAATCTTACTTTTAACATTTAAAGCAAAGTTACGATCTTATTCTTTTCCTCATACGTATAATAAGCTATTTGATTACTCTATTTCTAGACAGGCATCTATACTTCATACACGTCTTAGACTGGGTTATTGCGCTTTGAATGACTATCTTTTTAAAATCAACTAACTCATCTCCTAAATGTAGATGTGGCTTAGCAAATGAAACTACAAAGCATTTCTTTCTATTTTGCCCTTTATTAGCTGCTCAGCGTGCTCGACTCTTTACCGCTGCTGCACAAATATATGGTGATCACTGGTCACAGAGCAACGACAGAAGAAAAATTGAATATTTATTAAATGGTATAATAATAATAATAATAATAATAATAATAGTAATAGTAATAGTAATAGTAATAGTAATAGTAATAGTAATAGTAATAGTAATAGTAATAGTAATAGTAATAGTAATAGTAATAGTAATAGTAATAGTAATAGTAATAGTAATAGTAACTTTATTTAATGAGGAAACATTTTGAATACATTATTACCTCATAATGAAGTATTCTACTTAATGGTCCTTTAAGATCTAATTAATAACATCAAAACAATAACATGAAGAGGTATTACGAGACATTTAAAACTATTACATATACGTTTACATTACTATTTTTATTCTTATAAAAATACTCACAATAAATAACAACGAATAATGGCAAAAAATTAACTATAGCAATTGCATTTAACAATATTTTTGCACGTTCTACAAGATAATTGTTCAAGATGATCAACACTATAGTTGAGGTTATTGAAAAAGGATTATAGTAACTCAGATTTAACTTCAGGTAGCTTAAGATCAGTGGATGACAATCGAGTATTTACCCAACTGATGTGCCTTACGTGAATGCGCAAAGAGTTTGCGAACTTTACTGCATGGGAGTTGAACTTCGCAAAAATTAACTACAATTAACATTTCTTTCAATTTGATTAAATTGTGAAGTGGGATCCATTTAAATTTGCGAAATAATATTACAGAGGGGGTATATGGACATACTTTCATCTATCTAATGTTAATCTAGCTGTTCTTTTTTGAAGTTTAAGCAATGGATCAATCAACTCATTGCGTGCGTTTCCCCAAATTGTAATTAGTGCGTTTCCATATATTAGGGCATAATAAAACTTGATCCCAGAACTGAGAGGAAGAGCTTGGCGAATGCGATTAAACAAATAAAGTCTAGAGTTTAGTAGTTTATAGACTATCTACTTGATTATCCCAATCAAGGTGATTGTCGAAAAGAATACCCAAGAGTTTACCAGAAGTAATTTCTTCAATTGAAACATTATTTAAAAACACTCGCGGTGATAAATCCTTTGTAACATTCGTGACCATCCAATAACTATTACTTATTGTTGCATCTTATTTGTGAAAGGTCTTTTCCACATATCAGACAAGATCATGGTTTCCTTTGATATTCTGTTGGAGATGCGTGAATTTTTTTAAACTGGTCATCCTCTAACCAATGTTATCTCTGCCAAACTGGAAATACTAAAAATGAAAAGTAAAGAGGTAGATTAATACATTACATGCACTTAATAATGCATGCCTATAAATATGATTATGAAATTTATTTCTTAATTACATCTTACATGAAGGTGTCAAGCGAAATTTCTGACCTCTCAAAATACCCGACCAAGCGTGACAATTCGTAAATTGTGCACGTGTAGGCGCGAAGTCGATGAAGGACGCGAAATAACTGAGGTCTATATTCATATGCTAGCTTTCTTTGAGGCGAAATTAATTTCAGTTTTTTTTTCGATACTAATGTAGTAAATACTGCTGATTGATACAGAAAAGTAACTTTACACAATCAAACAAACTATTTACGCATCCTATACGGAGGCTTAGATATATAATATACACGCAGGCTTTTGATGCAATAAATGTCGCCAAACTCAATTTTACAAACTCATTTTCCTCATTCTTCTGCTCGTTCGTTGTTGGTACCAATAGTGAGTCCACGGAGCATTCAAGAGTGAGTCCACAACTCCACGGAGCATTGCGTGGACTGTTTTTCTAATTAATACAGTATGTTATATGCGTCTAAACCAGAAGTTGCCATCATTTCTCACATCAGACATCGGACGTGTAAACGGGACTTTAGATAAGTCGGGCACTTTGTGTCGCTACGTATAAGCATAGAAGATATCGGTTTAATTAGGAAACGAACAAGTGTATAACAATACTAAACAACGACAATAACTGTATATAGAAACACTTAGCCTGTTTATTCAGGCTAAGAAACACTCAACAAGCAAAATTGTGAGGGTGAACAGCCTTTTCACTAAACCATGTATAAAACACGCGAGAAATATGTGATGCATGCAGAGCATCACAATGTCGCATTTGCACTACCACAGGAATCGCATGCTTCGCAGGTCACAAATTTCGCGTCACATCTGTCTATATCACCACAAATACGGCAATTATTTAAAAATTGCCCGCAGCTTAAAATCGCCCTGTCATAGACCACTTTTTGGCTTGAAACTCGATCCGCGTCCAGTATTTCTGCCTTTTACTTCAAAATGGCCAAAATTAGGACACAAAAATTTCATGTAAATGCAGTTGATTAGGAATTACATGTTTTTTCCCCCGGATAATTCGGGATAAATAGTATCCTATTCTCAGCGATCTCCTTTGCGCTTAATGAATGAGAATGGGAGTATGCAGTCGCGCCCAGCAACAAATGTCGCTACAGGTTTTACCAAAAAAAAATTTACATGAAAATTTTGGGAGGAGGAAGTACACTGTGAAACTGCTCACCCTTCTAGGGCCCCTTAAATGGGACAAAGAAATCGAAAACATCAACTTTTTGGCATATCCATTTTAAAACTTCTGCAGCCTGAGGAAATGTTGGGACAGATTCTAGCAATTGTGACCAAACCTGAGGGTGGTAATGTAATCCTCCCGGAACAAAATGTTTAGGATCCCTGAGCGCTAAACGATTGGCCGCGGCTAAGACTTCGCCATCTAACAAAGAAAGATCGGTACCGTCGGAAGGAACCCAATTGAGAGTAGTGTACACATAAAGGCAATTTTTTTAATGTGTTGGGGATTGGGAACTAGTCGTTAACCAATCAGAGCACAGTATTTTTTTTCCCAACCAATCAGGAGCGAGCATGAATAAATTATCACTGATTTTGGACGGAGGGTGCTAGAGAGTGGGTGTTGGCTCTTTCATTTTAATTTATTTATAGGGTGTGGTTTTGTGTTTGGGGGGGGGGGGGAAGTTTGTTTTTTTGTGTGTTAGTAGGGAAAAAGCCCAATTTATATAAAAAATTAAAAAAATAAATTTTTTTCCAGAAAAAAAAGGGAAAAAAAAAAAATAATTTTTTTTCCTAAATAAATTCTGTATTTTTTGAGGGAAAAACCAGTGGGTAAAAAGTGCCGCCATAGCACACGCACGCACGACACACACCACGTGGATGATGTGTGTTGCGCGGCGGTTAAACCAATAACAAAAAAATATTTGTTTTTTTGTCGTTTATATTAGGGTTTTTTTTAAAGATATTTTATTTGTGAAATTTTTCCTCCGTTTCACCATATATGGTAAAAAGGGGAAAAAAATTAATTTTTTTTTCTTGATTTGTGAAATTTTGACTTTTTTCCATATATGGTGAGAAGGGAGAAAAAAATAAAAAAATTTTTTTTTCCCCAGTTTAGTTTTTGTTGCATAAATTTGATGTTGAATAAACGTTGACATTTCGAGTAAAGAATTTAGACGTAATATTTCTTTGTTAAATACAAAATTAAATAAAAGAAAAACAAGGTGAGAAAAAAAAAATTTTATTTAGAGAAATATCTTTTGTACCATCGTTCTTGTCTATTTCTACATTTTTCTTCGCTATCGCGATTACATTTATCAAATATTATAGATCTAATTTTATGGTTATAGTTTCTTCTGCAATGTTCACAAAAAATGATGTTATAAACTTTACAATGCCTACATGTATAGAAACATTGTAGGTTTTCGTGTCTAATTTCACACATGCAACTGCAACAGAAGATGGTTCCGTGTACTACCATATTTTGTCTAAAACAAAAAAATGGGTAAATTTTCAAGAAGTTTGAATTCAGTCAGCTTGAGTGTCGATAATGGAATGGAGGAATCATATCGGTTTCATATTTTTTATGTTTACATGTAATTTCAAATAAAATTTTTAAAATTTTAGTACAGCATTTTTCGCTAGTAGTTAAAATAGCGAGTTCAATAAAAAAGCTGAGTTCATTTTTATTCTCCATTTGAAAATCTAATCGTGCTCCTTCATCTAGTTCTTTTGCAATCCATTTAAGACATTTAAGACGTTCTTAGTTGAACGTTGAATCACAGCATTACCCAAGTAATTATTCGCCGTATATAGAGTACAGTAATTTCGTTTAGTAGTCAATATATAATCACTTTGTTTGGTGATTCTCCTTGTACGGCAAAATTGTTTAAATTGTTCTACATTTGTAAACATGTAGATGTATTTGAGAAAGGGAAATGAGAAGTTCTTATGTTCTGACGATGCTCTTTTGTAGATAAGATTGTATAAATATTTTTGATAAGTATTACGGTACTTGTAGAGTAATCCAACGGGAAGTCCATTGATTTCCTCCAAACATCTACTGCATATTGCTTGTTTAAGAGATGC
The DNA here is from genome assembly GCA_035771165.1 of Paragorgia papillata. Lineage (NCBI taxonomy): Eukaryota > Metazoa > Cnidaria > Anthozoa > Scleralcyonacea > Coralliidae > Paragorgia > Paragorgia papillata. The sequence goes on from JAWNZC010000051.1 coordinate 405,334, forward strand.
ACGCGTCTCTGTTGATTCCATTTTGACGGAATAAACAAATATTTACCGTGTTTAAAAGCATTTTTGTTCTATGCATATTTATACATTTTTATGCCTTTTTATGGTATTTCGGGGGAAATAAAATCTTTTTTTTCTACTATTTTAGGGTATTACAAAAATATTTTAGTGAATTTTTATGTGTTTGCAATGTATATATATAGTACGAGAGTAGTTTTGGATAATTAGAATGTTCTATACTCTACTCACTTGTTGCTTGGGTATAGTATATGATAATATGGGAAAATATATTATTGCGTTTGTTCTTGTTTGTTTGATGGTAATCGGGTACGCTTACACTCATTCTGCAGATGAATTAATGGAACGCGTACGCAATAAAGAAAAGATGGCGCTGGATGATTGCTGCTATTGCAAGTATAAAGAAAGAACACTGGTTCATTATGGAGATGGGTCATGTTCAGTAGTACCAACAAATAAGAAGGAAACTTGAGAATCAAAGGAAGAAACTTTAACATTAGAAGATTTTTAAAACTCTTTACACGTAATGGATAACCAAAAAAGTAGAAAAAAATTAGCAATGACAGATAAAAAAGTAAACCTAAAACTAGCTGTGTTCTCTTCGAGTTCATTTAAGACGATAAGTAGTAACATATAGAGTAAAAAGAGGATGTAAGTAGACAATAAAAATTCATATTCATTGTTCTGAAAAAATATTCGTTTAAATATCAAACTTGTCTTGTATATTGTTCTCTGATTTTGAATGTTTCTCTTCTTTTTTTTCTTCTTCTTCTTCTTCTTTTGGAACGAATACTGGTTTATTTTCCCCGTACACCTCATTCCGTATAAAATAAATTTCTTTAAAATTTTTGGCGTTTCTATTTGTCCATATGATTGGCGCCGCACCGTTTTTGGAGAATTTGCTTATCCACCAATTCTCTTCCATCACCCAGTCTTCCCAGTCTTTCGTTTATCCACATTTCATTGTAATATTTTTCCATAGCCATTTTTGTCTTCTTGAGTTATATTCGATACGTTGCAATCACGAGATGTTCAAAGATTGAAATTTAATATTTTTATCCCTTCCATATGTAGGGAATGGAATGTTGCATAAATCACAATATAGAGTGAATGGAATGTTGTTTATTTCAAAGTTAAGGGTTTAGTTACACAAATCGGATTAGAAAATATATTTAATTTTTCTGCATGAGAAGAAACAAATTATCCTGTAACATACGCTTTTCAACGTCTTTGGGAAAGAGATGAAGATGTTTATAAAGTCTATACATCTTTATTTCTTTGTATTAGGAAGTGATTTCCTAGTTTTTTAAATAGTCGCGTGGATTTACATATATGTCAGCTGATGTTCGTATGGTATTCATTACACAGATCAGTCGATGTTTCAAAGGTCGAAATTTATTTTAATTTTTTTTCAAAAATCACCATATATGGTATTCGATAAGTAAGTAAAAAAAGTAAAAAATAGAGAAAATAATTAGACGCTAGTTAGATGCTATCGAAGTTTACGGCGAGAAGACGACAGCGAAGGACGATTCGTTTGAAAAATTAAAGTTGTTTGTATGGTATTCATCACAGATCAGTTGATGTGTTCAATAGTCGTGGATTTACACAGCTGAGTGTCATCTGATGTTCGTATGGTATTCATCACAGATCAGTTGATGTGTTCAATAGTCGTGGATTTACACAGCTGAGTGTCAGCTGATGTTCGTATGGTATTCATCACAGATCAGTCGATGTTTCAAAGGTCGAAATTTATTTTAATTTTTGTTTCAAAAATCACCATATACGGTATTCAGATCAGCTGATGTGTTCAAAAGGTTGAAAAATTATTTTAATTTTTTTTTCCAAAATCATCATATATGGTATTCGATAAGTAAGTAAAAAAAGTAAAAAAATAGAGAAAATAATTAGATGTGTTCAACAGCTGAGTGTCAGCTGATGTTCGTATGGTATTCATCACAGATCAGTCGATGTTTCAAAGGTCGAAATTTATTTTAATTTTTTTTTCAAAAATCACCATATACGGTATTCAGATCAGCTGATGTGTTCAAAGGTTGAAAAATTATTTTAATTTTTTTTCCAAAATCACCATATATGGTATTCGATAAGTAAGTAAAAAAATAAAAAAAATAGAGAAAATAATTAGACGCTAGTTAGATGCTATCGAAGTTTACGGCGAGAAGACGACAGCGAAGGACGATTCGTTTGAAAAATTAAAGTTGTTTGTATGGTATTCATCACAGATCAGTTGATGTGTTCAATAGTCGTGGATTTACACAGCTGAGTGTCAGCTGATGTTCGTATGGTATTCATCACAGATCAGTCGATGTTTCAAAGGTCGAAATTTATTTTAATTTTTGTTTCAAAAATCACCATATACGGTATTCAGATCAGCTGATGTGTTCAAAAGGTTGAAAAATTATTTTAATTTTTTTTTCCAAAATCATCATATATGGTATTCGATAAGTAAGTAAAAAAAGTAAAAAAATAGAGAAAATAATTAGATGTGTTCAACAGCTGAGTGTCAGCTGATGTTCGTATGGTATTCATCACAGATCAGTCGATGTTTCAAAGGTCGAAATTTATTTTAATTTTTTTTTCAAAAATCACCATATACGGTATTCAGATCAGCTGATGTGTTCAAAGGTTGAAAAATTATTTTAATTTTTTTTCCAAAATCACCATATATGGTATTCGATAAGTAAGTAAAAAAATAAAAAAAATAGAGAAAATAATTAGACGACGCTAGTTAGATGCTATCGAAGTTTATGGCGAGAAGATGTCAGCGAAGGATGTATCGCTTGAAAAATTAAAGAAGTTTCTCAGTGGATACAGCGCTGCTGATTTGGATGCTTGTACGTTTCGCTTGTTGTATTTTTTGGAGGAAATTTAAAAAAATATTGTTAAAGGCTTTAGTTACAAAAATCGGATTAGAAAATATATTTAATCTTTTATATTTACATATATGAGCTTTTGATGTACGTTTAAAATATATATATTTTTTATAGTAGTTGAGAAGAAACGACTCGAAGAAGAACGTGTAGAGGCGGAAAAAAGAATTGAGGAACAACGACAACGTATTGCAGAAGAAGACCGATTAGAACAAGAGCGTATAGCGAAAGAAGAAGCAGAAGAACGTAAGCGTATAGCGGAAGAAGAAGAACACAAAAGACTTGAAGAAGAAGAGCGGAGGCAAGCGGTGGATCGAAAGAAGATGGTCGAAGAACAACAAAAACTGCTGCGTGATGATTCGTTAGCGGGTCTAATTCATTACTGGTAGAGAATGTGATGGATGTAGGTGAATGCTCCGGTATGGTGTGGGACAATGTTGGACTTAATGAGCTACATCCCAGTATTCCCCTCTTTTATCCTCAACCACCTCTATATACCTCATCGTCGCCGACAATTGTTCCGACTAAAGTAACGCAGCCCATTGGATCGGACACGTTATTTATTGACTTTAGAAATGAAAGAAAAGGGAAAGGGAAAAATATTAATTTATTGAAAGGTCAGTATTTTGGTAGTAAAAAGATGCTGATGACCAAAGTAGGGAATTTGAAGGAAAAACAAAAAAAAGAGAAAAAATATTATGTTAGAAAATTAATTTAAAAAAAAGGCGGTTTAGCTGTAAATAATTTTTTCATTCCTACGAAGACAGATACCGATATTGTAGTCACTGCAGAAAATAAATTCTGCGAATTAAGAAGAATTTTTATGTTTAAAAAAAAAAAATTGAAAAACTAGATAATATAAGGGAAATTTTGAGTGATTTAGAGTTGATGGAAACTAGATACCGTAATGAACTGAAGAAATGTGAGAAAAAAAATAAAAAATAAAATAATTAAAAAAAAGACAAATGATGAATATTATAGTAGACGAGCTTAAAGAAAATGGGATTTTTTCAGACGATAAATATTTAGAGAAAGAAATAATTGATGTTGTTAAATATAGAAAATATTTTGAGGGAATAAAAGATGTTATAAAAGATGTTGTTGATTTGGATTTTATTTACGAAGAGTTGTTGCATACGAAGGAGGGACATATTATGTTTTTTACGCTCTGCTTACTGTGTATTACAACGGAAGGGGAAAAGAAGAAGCGGAGCGAATACGTTTACTAACAAGGAAAACAGTAAAGGGATTAAAGTCATCGTGTTTTTTACACCGTCAAGATAAAAGAAGAAAAAGAAAATTGAATTTGAGAAAAGGCATTTTTTCCCCATTATTTTTCACAGCGATTATTGTCATTTTAAAACTTTTGAATTTGGTGTGAAAAAAATGGAAAATAAAGATTTTTAATTTCATTTAAGAAATAAATTATTTTCTTACGATGTTGTAAGCATGGAGGAAGGAGAAGGAGCGGGTAATGATTTCTGGTATTCTTGTGGTAAATTTGCTAATGCAATTAGTAGTTTTTATCAAAAAAAAATACAAAAAAATGAAATGAAAATTAGTGAAATATGTCGGTTTTTACATAAGCGTTGTATGAAACACGACGGTGGAGAATATTCTAATTTCAAAAGAATTATCGGTAATTATTACCCGCCTCTACCCGAGTTTATTTCCAAGTACATGAGTTTATTAGATAATTTTTACGCTAAACTCGATGAAGATCCTAGTAGTAGATTTGTTCCAGCACGAATTTATTTTTCACTCGAATATATACATCCGTTTTCTGACGGTAATGGACGTGTGGGAAAAGCATTGCACGCTATATTAAATGACAATTTATTTTGTAAAGTGAAGACATACAACATGAAGATTTATGTAAACATTTAGGATTATTACAAAAAATTGTTTTTGTTTTTGATGACAAAAATGACTATCTTTTTGAAAAGCTACATAATATGCTACAATAAAAAATATATATATATATATTTTTACAGCAAGTTGTTTATTTCTATTTGAGAATCTGCGCTTAATTCAGGGAGAGATTTGTCCACATAATCAAATAGAAAACTTTTCCGTTCCGCGACTTCTATCATTATACGTGCACGTACGGCGGTATTAGTAAATATTACACGTGGTGCGGGAGGATTATTTGTAGTAAATAGCATGAAGAGCTCGTTGTTTTCGTGTTGACAAGAATGGAAAGAACCACGGAACGAGAATATCTTGTTTTTAATAATTTATCATCGCCGATATCTTTATCCGTTAAACCGTTGAAATTATATATTTTAGACGTCATACATTCCACACCGGCTTTGCGTTGACAATTCTTGTAGTTACATTTGAGTAGTTTTGGGTGTGCAGTTACTTCACTACACAAGAAATCGGGGCGATAGTAGTAGGTTTATCCTTGCGATAGCATTTCGTCGGGATTATGAATTTCACAATAACGTAAAAAACAAATTGCAATGTTGTAGAGTTGATCGATTTCGACTTCACAAAACTGATTGACGATTTGATGGAAAAAATAAGGTGCTAAAGTGTATACAAAAATCGCTACTTTTGCGAATTTACTATCTCTGTTGTTAAGTTCCACTAACAAAGTGAAAATACTGTATGTTTTTTGTAATTGTAACATAGCGATTGAAAACGGCGTACGCATAACACGTGTATCTTCATCTCGACATCCAAGTATTTGATAGCAGTTCAATATATTTTTGTCCACCAACAATAAATCTTCTAAATCATAGGGGAGCATTGAAAAATAATATTCAGTAAAAAAGGAGTTGGTTGGGAACATTGAATAAGAAAATCTGTTATCGCGTTGTAATAAAAATTCGTTTTTGTCACGATCTTCTCTTACACTCCATTTTTTTGTTTTATTTTCCATCTTTGGGATTAAATAGTAAAATTTCTCGTTCGAAATAGTCACATAAGGCGAATATTCTTTGTCTTCTTTGTCACCGTATTCTACGTAGGGATTTCCATTGTACAACCAGAAGGTATGGGGTCTTTTTTGTTCAGCATTTTTTTCTTCTCTTTGAATTAATTTTACGAATTTTCCATTGTACATATGTATTAATCCAAGAATCCAGAATAAGTATCCAATTTCCCGGTTGGAAAAAAAACTTATTGCACACAGGACATTGTAAACTACTCTGTTATTCATCTTTTCAAATAATATGAATATTAGTATTTCATTTCACTTATATAATTTAGTGTATAAAAAAAAATCTATATAAGGTGTTTTCCGAATAATTATATACTTTGTTTTTTATATAAGTAAGGGTTTTTGTTTTTTCAAAATCATTAAAGTAAAAAAAAAATGGAAAAATTCTTTCTTTCTTTTGGTAAAAAAACTGCAGAAGACAAAAAAGAACAAGAAGAAGAATTTACTGACACTGTGGGGTGGATTTATGTAGAGCTATTACGTGGAAAGATTATTAAGAAATGGCGTGATGAATGCAATTGTCCGTCTTCATTCGAGCAAAAAGTGGATATGTTTTTACGCGATGTGGTGTCAGAATTAATAATATACACAGCAGATTACGAAATTTTTGACCTTATTCGAGAAGAGCTTGTTGGGGAAAAGTGGGCAGAATGGCGTGCAGCGATTGAATCGCAATTCAAGTGTAAAGTGCATCAACGGAAAATTTGTAATGACAATTATAATTTTTTTAAACAAGAGTTAAAAAAATGTAATTAAAATGGTTTAGAATAATTACAACATTCGTACCAGTTCATAGAATACTTGTCGAGGACATGATATTTTCTATTATTAGTTGAAGGATATTCTAAATGGATTAACTGTTGAAGTACATTTTTAATTAATACAACGTCTATTATCGTTGCTGAACCTATACATTCGTGTTCGTTGTAATAGTTTCTGTGCTTTCTAAACAGATCACGTGCTTTTTTTAGCACTTTCCACATATTTGCAACATCTTCTTCCCCGTCAATTTTCATGAATCCAAGATTTACAATCATCTTCCCAACGCGTTCCATGTATCGGCACACATTGAAGAACCAATATTTCATGGGTTCGGGTTTTTTTGTTTTTTCTTCATAGTGAGTAGCGATGGCTTCATCAACTAAAATAGAATTTTCCAATTCAGCAGCAATTTTTTGTAAATTGTTTTCAATCTGATGTTTTCTCATCAAAGGAAACCCAATCATTTTAATAACTCCTCCTCCTATAGCCATCCTATTTTTTAATTTTTTTTTTGCGACACTTTTTTCCCTAATTTTTTGGTAAGTTTTTAGTTGTGTTCTTATATAAATTTTTTTCTTCTCAAAAATACAAAAAAAATCCATATATGGAGTTTGAAAGGAAATTAAAATTTTTTAATTTTTTTATTTTAGTTATAAGAGTATTTTTTTAAATTTTTTTTTAGTTTTTTAACTATGTATTCAATGTATGATACACCGTTTAATTGCGTTAAAGATCACACTGATTTATTTGATGAAAAAGGGGAAGAAATTTTAAAAAATGTGACACATTATGGATTGTGAATGTTACCGAATAAATGGACAAATATATTACCGTGAAGTATCTATTATTAATATGGAAACAAAAGTAATAAATCGGATTCATTGTTTTGCAGAAAATCTTGGTGGTGTCAATCCGTATTGGAATTTAGCAGAAAAAGATCAGAAATGTGTGAAAAAACAATATTCGGTTCACGGGCTAAAATTATATAATTTTAGGAAAAATAAATTTTATTTTAGTCAATTAGAATTTTTTACATATTTTAAAAGAGCAACTGATAAATTGGATAAAAAAAATGTTTTAGTCGGGTATAAAGGAGGAAATATTGAATCCAATTTATGTAAAGAATTTGCCCTTCCATCCATAAATTTAGAACATTTTGGCGTAGAAAAATATGAAATATTAGTTCCCTATTTTAATAAACATATAAAGAGATGTAAGGAGCATACTAGAAGTCATTGTCATTGTTCGTTTTACGAAGTTCTTCTTTTTGCAGCAGTAATTTGTGAAAAAATTCATAACCACGCGAAAGAAGTTGAAATTTTAAATATTTATGGCTGAAAAAAAAGTGTTATTAAAAATACACGTTTTTGGACTAGATCACTCAATGAAGGTAGAGTTACATTTGGATTTACTCCATATGGTAATTTTTGTGAGGAACGTTGGCAATCGGGATGTATATTGGATGAAAATGTTAATCAAAAAAATGGTTATGTATACGTAAAGAATAATGACATAAGGAATGGCTTTAAATTTGCGGATTATTCTTTAACAATGGAAACGGACAAAGACGAATGGCGAAAAAGAGAAATTATTCATAGTATTAAAATAGATATTCGTAAGAATTGTTTACCCAAGTATGAAGAGGCTATAAATTTTAATATTGTACAAGTATATAAAAAGTGTTTTAACAGACAAATTCAAGATAACGTATTTATTGATACACAGCTTACTAAAAATATAACTTCAGCTCAAATAATAAGCTCAGATATTGATAATATGATTAGCGGTAATTCACAAGAACTTAATAATTTAAATTATCATTTAAATGGTGACGAAGATCTTGCATTGATTCAACGTATTAAATTTAGAAACGGCAACTATATAACTTACAAAAAACAAAAATTAGCTAAAACGACTAGGCCCTATGTAGAATATGATTCATGTATAGTTTATTCTAATCAATATATGTAAATATATATATATTTTTTTTTTATGTTTTAGAAGAAAAAATGAAAAAAAAAATTTTTTTTTTTTTTTTAAAATAAAAATATAGTATATAAAGAGATGTGTGTGTTGAGTGAAATCATTTTTATTTTTTTTTACAATGGATGAAAAAAAAATTATTGTGAAAAATGCCCGTATTTGGTTTAACAGTTTAGAAAATTTTAATAAAATACCACAAAAAATTAGTGGATTTTTTAATTTTCGCGAACATGATTGGCAAAAAGGAATCATACACGAAAATATTGTTGGACGTAATGGTCATATTACTACAGCGCAAGATTTAACATATATGGATTATTCTTTAACACGAGAAACTGATGTGAATAAATGGAAAAAAAGAAAAATTATTCATTCCATTAAAATTAACGTTGAAAAACATTGCGATAGAAATGATTGTATAAAATATTCTATAATGCAAGTAGATACAAAATTTATTGAGAAGGGAATTTTGAACGACGGTTCGTTTACGCTTGCAAATTTAACTAAAAGACAAATAATCAATTCCGACAATAATACGGCAATGTTCACCAATTCAGTAGAATTAAATAATTTAAATTATAAATTAGATCCCAATGAAGATTTTATATTGATTCAACGTATCAAATTTCTCGACAATCGGGGAGCAATTGGTTTTAAGACCTTTGAATTGGATTCGAATAATATTAAATATTGTAAAGCTACAGCACCCTTTGTAAATTATGATATTTGTATAACTTATTCTGATCAATATATATAAAAAAAGTGGTTAAAAAGTTAAAAAAAGTTATTTAATTCGAAACATTTTATTTTTTTCTTCTTTAATATACAAAATATTTATCTACTCCACGCATTCCACGGTAATTTACAAGTCCTCCAGATTGATTTTTTTTTCCTATTAATTTATTTTTGATAGCTTTTATTCTTCGTGTACCGGTATTTATTTGTTTTCCAATTAAATTTTTTGCTCTTACAAAATCTCGCATTACTCTCGATTCAAACGAAATTTTACGTGATTTTTTTGATCCTCCCCTTTGTCTTTTTTTCCCTTTAAAAGTTCCTCCTCGTTGACGTTTTTTTATTTCCCATTTTTTTTTTAACTAAAATATCCCCTTGGCCAATATTCCGTACCGTAGTCGGCTAAGATTTCTTGATGTGGCCTTATATGGCGATTAGCGCGTAATTTAAAGTGTGGTTCTCTTCTTGTTCTTCCCACAAAATTATAATTATTTATTAATCTTGTTCCTGCCGCGTCATTGGCATAACGTGCTGGAGGACCTACTGTTGTATAAGCGTCAACACAGTCTTCGGGTCCGTCACATAACGCGTACTGTGCAATCGTTTTAGCACCGTACTTTCGATCCATTTCACGTGTGGTTGTTTTTTTCCCAGTGTATAGACTTATATTTGCGTTACGTTTAAAAGGCTGTTTCCAACTGAATAGTCCTTCGCCGCCATTTCTAATTGTGGATTTTTTAATACGTAGGTTATCTTCTTTTGCTAAATGAATCCAACATTTACGTGTGTGCGCTGTTCTTTTACGACATCTTTCTCTTTTTACTGTTTTACTTTTGCATTGTTGTGCTACACGTACGCTTTGTGAAAAAGTAGGCATTTTTCTTCCTCCAGCATTATAAAGTGATTTTCTATTATTTTTTGTTTTTACCATTTTTTTTTAATGTATTGTTTTTATTCCCATATAGGATTTACAATTTTCTTTTTTTTTAATAAAATTCAGCAGACATGATATTTTGTAGGAGACATCAGAGGGAATAAGAGGAATTTTTGACTGCATTTCTTTAAATCTTTCTGTTAATTCGAAGCTCGTTATAAATAATATTTCTCCATCTTTTTCAAATTCTTGTAGACAATCGTTGAGTATAAAAGTGGAGAAAAGAATTTGATTATCATTATCTTCAATTTCGTATCCAATGTAAGTTTCACCTGTATTTAAATTTTGTAAATAAATTTCCACGTGAACTGTTGTTTCCGTCGCCATTTTTTTGGATATAATGAAAAAACAAAAAAATTTTTTTTTTTATATTTTAGAGATTTTTGGAAAAAAAATACCGTTCACTGTAAACGTAAGTTTTTTTTTTGTTTTTTTTTTTGTTTTTTGTTTAAAAGAAATAAATTTTTAAAATTTTTTAAAATTTTTTTAGTCTTTTTTTTAAAAAAAGAATTTAAAAAAAAATGGGGAACTTATTTAGTAAAGACAAACCTTTTTTTACATTTACATGTATTAATATACGGAATTCAGATAATGTAGTTGTTGATCGTACGGATGGAGCAAGTGAAGAAGAAGAAGAAATCGAGGAAAAATAAGGTTGTTTTATATTTAGGAAGAAAAAAAAAAAAAATGAGTGAAAAATTTACAGCGGAAGAAGTCGCTAACATCGCAAAATTATTAGAAGAAAGAGATAAAAAAGGAGAAAATGAAAGAAAAGAAGAAGACGGTTTCGATGCAAGTACCGTTAACACAACGTATAACGATAAATTTAGGATGAAACAAAAAACATTAAGTATTTCCATTTCTCGAAAAGCTAACGTTAATTTTATTGCTTTCATTCAATCTTTGAGAATTGTGTTTACATATTTACTGAATGTCGCTAGAGCATCGACAACTTCGGAGAATGATTATGTTCGGTTAATTTTTAGTCACGCTCCGACGACATATTTTTCAATGGCAGTATTACCGCTTAAACATTTTAATGTTGATTTTCTATTGAACATTTTTGAAAAGATGATGCAAAGCAATAAAAAAGCGATAGCGGAGGGATGGGAAACTAATGTCGTAATACAGACGTTTCCCTACAGTAAAAATTTTAGTAAAAATAAAAAAAATAATAATAATTTAAGGAAAAAAAATATTTACAGCAAACTCGGGGATGATGGGGGAGGTGTAAATAAAAAAAATGTTGAAAAATATAATCGGAATTATCGCGTCGGCGTTTTTTATGTGATATGCACTAAGTTAAATCGGTTTATCAAAAATTGTTGTTTTGTAGTTAGTTTATTAGTGGGATTATCGTATTTAAGAAAAGACGAAAAGTACGTGAAAATGGAAAGGGCACCGCATAAAAGTGTCGATGATTTGTACACGCTTGATGAAATTCGTGATATTTATCAGCGTTGTGGAATTCCAGAAGGGGAAGTAAAAACAAAAAATTTTCGTGATATTTATGATAAATTTCTTAAAGCACAGGGTTTATGTTGATTTGGTAGTATATTCTGATAAATTTGATGATTGCATTATCTTCGATTCTCGTACGGATGAAAATGAAAATTTAATAAAATTAACAAACGATATTGTTTGTTTGTGGCTAAATAATAATCATTACGACGTTGTTTTAAGCATGTGTAAATTTTCAAAACTAAATCCTACGTCCTTTTGTGTTAAATGCATGAGCTATTTTAGACATTTTGAACATAAAGATAACCATACCGTGTATTAATTATTTGACGTGCCAACGATGCTTCAGACAAACCCAATGTCCGCAAGAAGTAAAAATTGAATGTTCTAACTGTAATATTTTGTTTTTTAACGCAGCATGTTTTCACGCGCATCTCACAAATAGAATTTTTAAACCGAAACAAGTAATTATAATAGATTAACGCCGTGTCAATATTATTTTTATTGTACTACATGCGCAAAAATTGTTCCTCGTTTTTTTTTTCGCACAAAGAAAAAAGCGACGCTACATAATTGTGCGAAAAGATTTTGTTTTCATTGTAATGCGTATAAAGAAAAAACGCATTTTTGTTATACGAGTACGATTTCAAAAGAAAAAGATAAAAAAATTGGAGACAATTTTTTTTTTTATTTCGAAACGCGTGACGATGAAAATAAATTAATGATCCCCTACTATTGCGTAGTACAAAAAGTATGTAAAAAATGTGAAAATATTGAGTTTAAAAAGTTTAAAAATTATTCGGAAGAACAACAAGATATTTTTGAATGTTGTGGAAAACGTGAATTTGTTTTTAAGGGAAATAACGTTATCGACGAATTATGCGAATTTATATTATTACAGGAAAATTCTGTTTGGCTCGCGCATAACCGGGGGGCGTTTCGATACAATTTTTATTTTTAAATTTTTATTGGAAAAAAAAAAAAATTATCCTGAAACAATTATGAACGGGAATAAAGTAATGATGTTAAAAATTAGTGATAAAAATATTACTTTTTTGGATAGTTTTTCGTTTTTACATATTGGGTTAGCAAAAATCCCGGAGGCTATGGGACTCGAAGATGAATGTAAAGGATTTCACCCCTATTTTTTTTATGACTTAGATTACGTGGGTCCGTTGATTGCGCGTGAATATTTTGATGTTAAAAATATGGAAAAAAAAAAAATTGAATTTGAAAAATGGTATTTGGAAAAAAACGAAAAACAATACGTGTTTGAAGAAGAAATGTACTATTATTGTAGTTCGGATGTTACTATTTTAAGAAAGGGTTGTATTAAATTTTCTTCTTTAATATACGAAAATTCGTTTATTTATCCTTTTTACGATACGTCGTGTATTACAATCGCGAGTCTCGCGTTAAAAGTTTTTCGTGTAAATTTTTTAAGAGAAAAATGTGTGGGTATTATTCCGGCATCGGGGTATAGGGGTAAAGTCAATCAAAGCGTTACTGCGCTAATTTGGTTGGAGCAAATAAACACAACGGTTGACGGGCGTCTGGAATATAAATGTTCACCAAACGGTGAAAAAATGATTTTGGGACGTTACGTCGACGGCTTTGACGAAACTACTAGCACGGTCTATCAATTCCAAGGGTGTTTCTTCCACGGCTGCCCGATTTGTTTTTACCCTTACGAATTTAATAAAATCAATAATGAAAAATTTTGCAATCTTTATTCAGCGACTAAAAAATTCACACACCAGTTAGAAAAAGCCGGCTATACAGTCGTTGAAAAATGGGAATGTGAATTTTTAGAAGAAAACAATTTTACTAAAAATGAATTATATAAAAAGAAAAAATATTTTTACGAACATATCCCTTTAGAACCGCGTGACGGGCTTTACGGGAGACGAACGTCACCCGTTTGTTTGTTTAAAAATGTAGAGAAAAATGAACAAATTTTCTATATTGACTTTACTTCTTTATACCCTTATGTTCAAAAAAGCAGTAAATTTCCTGTCGGACATCCGACAATATTTATTAAAGATGAATGTGAAAATAAAAATTTATCCGAGATATTTGGGTTGGTGAAATGCCGTATTTTACCACCTCGAAATTTATATTTTCCCGTATTACCCGTGCGCATAAATGGTAAATTATTATTTCCCTTATGCTACACGTGCGCAAATACTACCCAATTAACGCCGTGTTCTCATAATGAAGATGAACGATGCATTTTAGGAACGTGGACGAGTATTGAAATAAATAAAGCGATTGAAAGAGGTTATCGTATGCTGAAAATTTATGAAATTTACCATTACCCTCGTCAAGAGAGAATTTTTCAGGAATACGTGAATTGTTTTCTAAAAATTAAACAGGAAGCATCGGGCTATCCCAAAGAGTGTTACGCCGCTAACGCTGAAAAAAATTTAATTCCTAGCGAAGTAGATAAATATATCGCTGATTATTACAAAAATGAAGGAATTTTACTCGATAAAAATAAAATTTGCTATAATCCCGGTTTGCGTAGTATGGCTAAACAAATATTGAATTCGCTTTGGGGTAAATTTGCGCAAAATGAAAATAGTGTAAAAGTTCATTTTTTAAGCGAATATGATTAGCTTTTAAAATTAGCTAATGATTCCAATATAAATTTAACCTCAACTGATTTTGTGAATAGCGATATTTTACGAGTCACTTACACCAAAAATGATAATTTAACGGCTCCTCTCAAAACAGCCAACGTTATTATCGCCTCTTTTGTCACAGCTTACGCGCGTTTGAAACTATTTAATTTAATCGATAGTCTAGGAGAGCGCGTTTTATATTTTGATACTGATTCTGTTATTTATTTTTAAAAAACCAATGAAATCGGTGTGGAAACGGGTAATTATTTAGGAGAATTAACCAATGAATTAAAAGAAAATGTGTGGATTACTCAATTTTGTTCCACCGGTCCAAAATCTTATTCTTACCGCACTAATGCAAAGGAGGAAGTTATTCATATTAAAGGGTTTACTTTAACTAATGAAGATATAAAAGAAGAATTAAATTTCGAATCGTTGCAAAAATGCGTTGAAAAAAATAATCAAAGAATTAAAATTATATATAGCGATAAAATAACGAGAGATAAATTAAACAATGTTTACAAAGCAGATGAAACTAAATTTTTTACTTTTACTTTTAATAAACGTGTTGTTAAAAATAATTTCTATACTTTACCGTATGGTTTTTTAGATAATGCTGAATAAATTAAACGACGCTGTATTACCATTTCACCATCCTTTTATGTTAACATTATGCGGTCCGAGCCAATGTGGAAAAACGTATTGGATATATAAATTAATTTCATCTATTGAGGTAATGATTGTCCCGCAGATTAATAAAATTATTTATCTGTATACCGCTCAACAACCGCTGTATCGTGATATAGAAAAAATTGTTAAAGAAAAAAAAATACAAATTGACTTTATCGATTGCAATAAAGGAATTCCAGCCGCTGATAAATTACAAACGAATTTAAGTAATAATACTTTAATAATTTTAGATGATCTTATGACTATTGCCACGTCTTCAAAAGAAAATTTAGATATTTTAAATAATTTTGCATCTCGTGATGCGCATCATAAAAATATGAGTGTTATTTTCATATGTCAAAATTTAATGTACGGTGACGGAAAATTACGAAATTCACGTGTCAATAGCCAATATCATTTAATGTTTAAAAATATTGCCGATGTAAGAAATATGTACACCATATCAGATAATAAAAAACTAAATAGAAAGGCTTTCAATGACGTTTTAACAGATATTAATAAAGATCCTTACGGATATTTATTATTCGATAATTGTACGACTGCTTACGATAATTCACGTGTTCGAACTAATATTTTTCCCGGTGAAAAGACAACGATTTACGATACATAAAAAAAAAATGTAAATAAATGAAGAAAAAAAACTTAAAATAAAAAAATTGTATATTATTATATAAAGGAGTAATAAAAAACAACAAAAAACTAGTTGTTTTTTTAGTTCCGTGAGAAGAGAGAAGGTGTAAATAAAATGGTTCGGCAAAAAGGAGGATTTATGTTTATAGGTCCTATATTAGAGGCATTGCATAAGGCAGGTAAGGGAGGGGGTGGAGTAGTAAAAAAAAAAAGAAGAAAAAGTAGAAGGAAACCCCAACGTGGGAGAAGAAAACTACAAAAAGGTGGAACAGCTACGTATGTGAGAAGACCACACAACCTATACGGACGATTCGATACAATTTGGTGATAAAGGTGTTTCCATGTGAAAAAAAAAAAAATTAATTAATGGGTAAAAACAAAAAAAAGACAGCGAGGTGGAGTAAACAAAAAAAGACAGCGGGGTGGAGTAAACAAAAAAAGACAATGGGGTGGAGTAAACAAAAAAAGACAACGAGGAGGAAAACAAAAAAAATCACAAAAAGCAGGAATTCTTCCTTGACTATTCTTTAGGCCTTCTTTAAAAAGAGAGAGAGTATGGAAACCAAAAAAAAAAAGAGGAAAAAAAAGCAAAAAAAAAGCACGCTTTTCGAGAATTAAAAAAAGAATAAAAATGAAAAGATTTCGACAATGTAAAAAATGTAACGGTATACATTTAGTCTAAAAAAAAAATTTTAATAAAAGATTTATAAAAATTACAAAATTTTTGGGCTTTTTTTTTATTATTTTTACATTTTTTTAATATTATTTTATTAATAATTTTTCCATATCTAAAATCTATTATTTTTTTTAATTCCACATCATTTTTTATTCTACGTTTATATTTTACATTTTTTATTTTCCATT
This sequence comes from Paragorgia papillata, assembly GCA_035771165.1. Taxonomy (NCBI): domain Eukaryota; kingdom Metazoa; phylum Cnidaria; class Anthozoa; order Scleralcyonacea; family Coralliidae; genus Paragorgia; species Paragorgia papillata. The sequence goes on from JAWNZC010000051.1 coordinate 421,870, forward strand.
TATTATTATTTTCAATTTTATTTCTACTTTTATTGTACAAATATAATAAGCACCAATAACCACAAGTATACGTAATAATTGATTGCAAAATTTTTTCTTGTACATAGATGAATTTCATATTTTTTTGTTTATTCGCATATTTTTTCCAATATTCTCTATCATACAGTTTTCGCAAAGCTATCAAAAAAATACATTTTATTATTATCTATCCATACGGCAACCCAGTGTTTACCCTCTTTGTGGGATTCATCCGTATTCCATATCCAGCAACATCCGTTTTTTCTTTTTTTTTCAATATTTTTGGGAAACTGGTCAGCCGAAAAAGTACCAAGAAAAAATTGTTTTAAAAAAAATTATGCGACGCTATTTCATTAACTTCGGCTGTAAAAAGAAACCGCTTTAAAAAACATAAGTCTTTACAATTCATTTTTTTTTTTTTAATCAAAGATCTGTTTCGTAACCCTCCTCATAGCCAAAACCCGTAGGTAAAGTAGTTTTCTTCTTTTTACTTGTTTTTTGAGCACTTTTTTTTCTTCCTCGTAAGGCTGTACGATCGTATTTGTATTTGTATTTGTATTTGTATTTATCTTTTTTTTGTTTTTTGATCGGTGACAGCGAAGAAGTACTAGCCCCTTCATCCAAAGGAAGACTGCTGTTGTCGTGGTCGAAACCACCGCTATTCATAAGGGACACATATTTTTTTTTTAATAAATTATTACGTATATAATTGGCGGGCATATTTTTTTTTTTAAATATGCTAATCCTCTATCATGCTCATTAGGAGTTAAATTAAAAGATACCGGCTTAGAAGCGTTATGGGATAAATCATATATTAAATCTGCTTTGTTAATAGAAGATTTACCCATTTTAATATTTTCATCATTTATTCCCTTTTTTTTGAAAAATGATTCTATTCTTACTTCGGAGGGAGTTAAAACTGCCACATCCACAGCACTACTATCCTCTTCTTCTTCTTTTTTTTCTTTATCAGCTTTACGTTTAACCCCATTTTTTTGTTTTAAAAATTGAACCATACTTTCGCCAATTCGTTGTTTTTGCCCCGTTTTTGTAAAATTCATCATTTCATATTTTTTTTCCACGAGTTCAAATTCATTTTGTTTTTTAATTCCCTGCAATAATTTTCTTTCTTCGTTTTCTGCCTTTAAATGTTGTAAAACTTCATTCAATTTATTTGTATCAATTAATTGTAATTTATTTACACTAATTTTTTTTTTTTTAATTGAAGTAATATAATTACAAGCTTGTTCAAATATACCGTTTAAACAATGATCTTCACACACCATCAACTTAAGATCGAATGGATCAATTTTATTTTTGATTATTTTTTTAAGAATAAAAAAATACTCACGTGAACATTTTACAGGTATTTTTTTATTTACGATATTTTGTGATAACACAATTATTTTTTTTTGTAAATTTTTATTATATAAAGTGGTTTTTTTTCACATATTTGCTTTAAGAAATGATTTAATTTGCGGTAAAAATTATTTTCCTTTTCTTTTCTTTTTTTGTTTTAAAAGTTGATTATATAATATAATAGATTTTAATATTTGTTCTTCATCATCATTTTCTTCCTCTTCACTCATACTTTCATCAGAAAAAGAATTGTCATCTTCATTTTCTTCTTCTTCTTCTTCTTCTTCTTCTTTTTCTTCTTCTTCTTCTTCTTCTTCTTTTTCTTCTTTTTCTTCTTTTTCTTCTTCTTCTTTTTCCATTTTTTCCATTTTTTTTTTTTTAATTTTTTTTTTTTAACCAAATTTTGAAACAACAGGGTAAACAATGATATGTTCTTTTCTTAACCGCTCTTTTTTGTCAACAATTTTTATATTTTTTAAAGTTTTTTTTTTTTTTTGCTGTTGTTGCGCTCTTTCCATTCTCACAGGTAAAAGTAAAATAAAAAGTAATATAAACTAACACAGCTTTTTATATTGCACAGATTTTAATCCCACTTTTATTTCATTACAAAATTCACTGATATATAGCATCATGTTGTTCCCATCATCAGTAGGATAGACAATGATATGTTCTTTTTCAACAATTTTTATAGTTTTATTTCTTTCTTTTTTGTCTTGTTGCGATCTTTCTTCCATTTTCATATATTGTATAATGAACGTGCAGGTGTCTGTAACCCCACTTTTATTTCATTACGAAATTCACCAATAAATAACATGTTTCCACCATTTACATCATTGGCGAATTTAGTGTGTATATTAACTACACCACTTGGACGATTGGGTAATACTTTCAAATGAGTGTCGTGATTCGATGTTAAATCCAACCCAAAAATAGCGTAACCATTCAAAAAATCATTGTAAGTAAAGGGCATTTCTGAGTAACTTTTGTTAAGTGTTTTTCGTAGCAAATTATAAGCCTGTTGTGAATTCTTTATAGTTGTTACGGTCACATTATTTACTGCTACGGTGACGGATGAATAGCCTTCCCATTGAAAGTTAAGAAAATTGGTGGCAAAAGTACCGTTGAAGTTATTAGCTCGAAGATACATCATAAATACACGAACGGGGCAACTTCCGTTAAAAATATCATTCTCAATTACGGTTCTTCTTCCTTGTGCCACAGGAACTGAGATTGTACGAAATGTAGTAGTATAATATTTAGCTTCTTGACCATTTGTAATAAACGAAGTATTTAAAGCATTCGCTAATTGATCTTTCGGTTTAAAAATTGGGATTTTTAAGCTAAAATTGTCCAATGAAATTCGCGCATCTGCCACTCCCATTTCGGCACGCCCCACGCCTTTACATATTAATGCGTTATTTGCTCTTGATAGTTTTACTTCAACTTTAAAAGCTGTTGGAATAAATGTTTCACCACCACCATCACTGAAACAAGGTAAATCAAGTTTATCAATTAAGTTCACCTCTACATTATTTGTAAGGTTATGTCTTGCTAACATTCCAGCATTGGCGACCAATTGAGTTTCCATCTCTCCAGCTGTATCGTACGGTGGCTGATTAGGGCCATTCATGAATACGCTACTCTTTTTCTCTCCAGAAAAAAGATTCGCTTCGTCCACCACTAGTTATAAGGCGCGATCGCCACTTATAAGGCGCGATCGCCACTTATAAGGCGCGATCGCCACTTATAACGCGCGATCGCCACTTATAACGCGCGATCGCCACTTATAACGCGCGATTGTGACTTATAGCATGAATCGCGACTTCAGATACTCCTGTTTTAATGTTTTCGACATGGGAACAATATATTCCAATATTTACATTATGGCCAATCGTAGAATGATTCTTTGTATTGTGTTTTCATTCTTTATTGTGTTTCCAGTAGTATGTTTCAGCGTTTTACCACCGTACAATCCAGCTATTGGGCAGCATCAAGAGCAAGGTGACCGTGATTCTCTCATAATTCAGTATTACTATTTAGGTATGGACAACGCAGAAATTCTCGCTTTTCTCTTACTGGTGCATGGTATAAGATTGAGTTTTCGACATTTAAAGAGAATTCTTTGTAAGAATGGAATAAGACGGAGGGGACAGCAGAGTGACGGTAATGCCATAGTCGAAGCAATAGAAACGGAGCTTAGTGGAAGCGGTAAATCTCTTGGATATCGACAAATGCATCAGAGATTAAGACATGATCACAAACTGCTTGTAAGTCGAGAGAATGTTCGGCTTGTCCTAAGGGCTATGGACCCGGATGGCGTTGACAGACGAAGAAGGCATAGACTGCAGCGTAGGTTATATAGAGCAAAAGGACCTAATTTTGTATGGCACCTAGATGGGTACGATAAACTAAAACCATTTGGATTTTGTATTCACGGGGCGATCGATGGGTATAGTCGGAGGATAATGTGGCTAGAAGTAGGTGTTACCAATAATGACCCTCGAGTCGTTGCAAGATATTTTACGGAATGTGTGAAGCAAATAGGAGGTGTACCTAGAAAAATTCGAGGTGATGCTGGTACAGAGAACGTAAATGTCGCAGGAATACAACGATTTCTACGACGATCTGGTGGAGACTCATTTGCTGGAGAAAAAAGCTTTCAATATGGCCGATCTGTATCAAATCAAAGGATTGAGTGTTGGTGGGGATTCCTGCGTAAAACAGAGACAGACTGGTGGATAAATTTTTTCAAGAACCTAAGAGAGGGAGGGCTTTTTGACGACTCCGATCCCTTTCAAGTTGAATGCTTAAAGTTTTGTTTCATGGGATTATTGGATCAGGAACTGAAGCGAGTAGCTCAAAATTGGAACTTACACAAAATAAGGCCATCGTCAAATGTCGGAACTCCATCTGGAAGACCAGACACGTTGTATTTTTTACCAGCACTGAATGAAACTTCTAACTACATTCTTCCATTTACAGAAGAAGATATGGATGTTGCTGAAGAAATCTGCTGTACCCAGGGAGTTTTGAATGATAATGGGGATGCATTTTCAGAACTTGCACAGATGATTATGGAAGACATGGCACTACAAATGCCGAGAAACGCTGATGAAGCATTATCTCTATACAATGATCTTCTTCAAGAGATTAATATCTTATATGAAAACCAATAAATGGTCTTCAACATTAATTAAAGTTAATATGCAAAACTTCCACAAAGACTGTCAAAGTCAAGCCTGGTTTCCAGTCAGTGGAATTTTGCGAGCGGGCGGAATTTTTCTTTGTCTTTTGAGCTCTCTTTAGATTAGTTTCGCTCGAGAGCTCGCAAGACAAAGAAACATTCCGCCCGCTTGCAAAATTCCCCTGACTGGAAACCAAGCTTCATGCACTGCACAGTGTGTATAAAAAACCCCCGGAACCTTAGAAAATGAATTAGGGCCTGTTCATATGATCCCGGTAAGCGAGATGTCCCGCTTACTGGGGATCTCGCCTCGTAGTTTCCTATTAAAATTTGCATTGCGTTCATATGAGCCAGCGGGCTGGCCCGCCTACCGAGATCTCGGCAGATTTTGCCGAGACCATAGGTAGGCGGGATGAAAATTTTCCCATATGAACACGCCATCCCGCTTAACGGGGTAAAGTCAAGAAACACAAATTTGGAATTTTTCGCTTTGATTCGACGATTTTTATCGAATTTATGGTTCCTTTACAGACAAATAACAAATTTGTTGTTAAAACAACGATTTTTTACCCAAACCAACCCATTAAAACAACAAAATCGCGAATATTAGATATTTTGCCAAATCGTGGGAATTTATCGGCGTGCTAATTTTAGTAACTTACACTTAAATGTCATCGGTAGGCGGGATGAAATTGCCATATGAACGCGTGAAATATTTCGTCTCGCTTACCGGGATCATATGAACAGGCCTGTTGTAAATCATAGAGAGTGACGTAATGAGTTAGGAATTAGGTCATGTGATTAACTCGTGTTGTCGAACTGTGATGAAGGAGTCTAGTCGAAGGAGTCAAGAGTTTATATGAAGGCGTTACATATTAAATCAGAAATAAGAAAGTGAATCAACCAGATCTTGTGTACGTCTATCTTATCTAAGGAGAAACCCAGAATTATATCGACAATCATACAAGGCCCTTAGTATTATATGTTCAAACAACCTATTGTAGTAGTTTGAAAGCCCTAAACACCTCTGAGCCACGGATGCGTAAAAAAACACGGTATTATTAAATTGCATGGTGAAAGTATTTAAAAGCTTTTTCTCTTTCTATTTTAAGTGCCTATGAAACGAAAATTAAGTTTGTCTGATTTGAAAGAACACTTAAAATGATAAAGTAACATATTTTGCAGTTTTTTGTTTTCTTGTTTTGTTCTTGAGATATTTCAGTTTGTTTGATATGCAAATTAAACATTTGTGCATGAGTTATTGCATGAAAAAAGTTAGATATCTTTGCTACTATCAAGCCAAAATAATTCGACGGAAGCATGTGCGTGTGTCTCGCCCAGGACACTAAACATGTAGATTTTCAAGTGATTTTATTTGACAATAGCAAAGATATATAAAGGATATTACAAGGTGGCGTGAAGATATGAATTTCATCTTCGAGTGGTGAATATTTTTTTCACCATGAGAAGATAAAATTCATATCTTCAAGCCACCGTGTAATTTTCTTTTTATTATATTGAAACAACACAATTAGAGTTCAATTTCGCAACGTGACGTCATCGATATCTTCACTAGTGAGGATATCAAAAATATCTCACTGTATATTTTCCAGTAAAACACTTGCGTCTATATAATAACGTTTTTCAATAACTCATTATGAATGAAAATTAAAATTAAAATTAAAATTAAAATTAAAAATAAAAATAAATGAAAAAGTAAAAGTAAAAGTAAAAGTAAAAGTAAAAGTAAAAGTAAAAGTAAAAGTAAAAGTAAAAGTAAAAGTAAAAGTAAAAGTAAAAGTAAAAGTAAAAGTAAAAGTAAAAGTAAAAGTAAAAGTAAAAGTAAAAGTAAAAGTAAAAGTAAAAGTAAAAGTAAAAGTAAAAGTAAAAGTAAAAGTAAAAGTAAAAGTAAAAGTAAAAGTAAAAGTAAAAGTAAAAGTAAAAGTAAAAGTAAAAGTAAAAGTAAAAGTAAAAGTAAAAGTAAAAGTAAAAGTAAAAGTAAAAGTAAAAGTAAAAGTAAAAGTAAAAGTAAAAGTAAAAGTAAAAGTAAAAGTAAAAGTAAAAGTAAAAGTAAAAGTAAAAGTAAAAGTAAAAGTAAAAGTAAAAGTAAAAGTAAAAGTAAAAGTAAAAGTAAAAGTAAAAGTAAAAGTAAAAGTAAAAGTAAAAGTAAAAGTAAAAGTAAAAGTAAAAGTAAAAGTAAAAGTAAAAGTAAAAGTAAAAGTAAAAGTAAAAGTAAAAGTAAAAGTAAAAGTAAAAGTAAAAGTAAAAGTAAAAGTAAAAGTAAAAGTAAAAGTAAAAGTAAAAGTAAAAGTAAAAGTAAAAGTAAAAGTAAAAGTAAAAGTAAAAGTAAAAGTAAAAGTAAAAGTAAAAGTAAAAGTAAAAGTAAAAGTAAAAGTAAAAGTAAAAGTAAAAGTAAAAGTAAAAGTAAAAGTAAAAGTAAAAGTAAAAGTAAAAGTAAAAGTAAAAGTAAAAGTAAAAGTAAAAGTAAAAGTAAAAGTAAAAGTAAAAGTAAAAGTAAAAGTAAAAGTAAAAGTAAAAGTAAAAGTAAAAGTAAAAGTAAAAGTAAAAGTAAAAGTAAAAGTAAAAGTAAAAGTAAAAGTAAAAGTAAAAGTAAAAGTAAAAGTAAAAGTAAAAGTAAAAGTAAAAGTAAAAGTAAAAGTAAAAGTAAAAGTAAAAGTAAAAGTAAAAGTAAAAGTAAAAGTAAAAGTAAAAGTAAAAGTAAAAGTAAAAGTAAAAGTAAAAGTAAAAGTAAAAGTAAAAGTAAAAGTAAAAGTAAAAGTAAAAGTAAAAGTAAAAGTAAAAGTAAAAGTAAAAGTAAAAGTAAAAGTAAAAGTAAAAGTAAAAGTAAAAGTAAAAGTAAAAGTAAAAGTAAAAGTAAAAGTAAAAGTAAAAGTAAAAGTAAAAGTAAAAGTAAAAGTAAAAGTAAAAGTAAAAGTAAAAGTAAAAGTAAAAGTAAAAGTAAAAGTAAAAGTAAAAGTAAAAGTAAAAGTAAAAGTAAAAGTAAAAGTAAAAGTAAAAGTAAAAGTAAAAGTAAAAGTAAAAGTAAAAGTAAAAGTAAAAGTAAAAGTAAAAGTAAAAGTAAAAGTAAAAGTAAAAGTAAAAGTAAAAGTAAAAGTAAAAGTAAAAGTAAAAGTAAAAGTAAAAGTAAAAGTAAAAGTAAAAGTAAAAGTAAAAGTAAAAGTAAAAGTAAAAGTAAAAGTAAAAGTAAAAGTAAAAGTAAAAGTAAAAGTAAAAGTAAAAGTAAAAGTAAAAGTAAAAGTAAAAGTAAAAGTAAAAGTAAAAGTAAAAGTAAAAGTAAAAGTAAAAGTAAAAGTAAAAGTAAAAGTAAAAGTAAAAGTAAAAGTAAAAGTAAAAGTAAAAGTAAAAGTAAAAGTAAAAGTAAAAGTAAAAGTAAAAGTAAAAGTAAAAGTAAAAGTAAAAGTAAAAGTAAAAGTAAAAGTAAAAGTAAAAGTAAAAGTAAAAGTAAAAGTAAAAGTAAAAGTAAAAGTAAAAGTAAAAGTAAAAGTAAAAGTAAAAGTAAAAGTAAAAGTAAAAGTAAAAGTAAAAGTAAAAGTAAAAGTAAAAGTAAAAGTAAAAGTAAAAGTAAAAGTAAAAGTAAAAGTAAAAGTAAAAGTAAAAGTAAAAGTAAAAGTAAAAGTAAAAGTAAAAGTAAAAGTAAAAGTAAAAGTAAAAGTAAAAGTAAAAGTAAAAGTAAAAGTAAAAGTAAAAGTAAAAGTAAAAGTAAAAGTAAAAGTAAAAGTAAAAGTAAAAGTAAAAGTAAAAGTAAAAGTAAAAGTAAAAGTAAAAGTAAAAGTAAAAGTAAAAGTAAAAGTAAAAGTAAAAGTAAAAGTAAAAGTAAAAGTAAAAGTAAAAGTAAAAGTAAAAGTAAAAGTAAAAGTAAAAGTAAAAGTAAAAGTAAAAGTAAAAGTAAAAGTAAAAGTAAAAGTAAAAGTAAAAGTAAAAGTAAAAGTAAAAGTAAAAGTAAAAGTAAAAGTAAAAGTAAAAGTAAAAGTAAAAGTAAAAGTAAAAGTAAAAGTAAAAGTAAAAGTAAAAGTAAAAGTAAAAGTAAAAGTAAAAGTAAAAGTAAAAGTAAAAGTAAAAGTAAAAGTAAAAGTAAAAGTAAAAGTAAAAGTAAAAGTAAAAGTAAAAGTAAAAGTAAAAGTAAAAGTAAAAGTAAAAGTAAAAGTAAAAGTAAAAGTAAAAGTAAAAGTAAAAGTAAAAGTAAAAGTAAAAGTAAAAGTAAAAGTAAAAGTAAAAGTAAAAGTAAAAGTAAAAGTAAAAGTAAAAGTAAAAGTAAAAGTAAAAGTAAAAGTAAAAGTAAAAGTAAAAGTAAAAGTAAAAGTAAAAGTAAAAGTAAAAGTAAAAGTAAAAGTAAAAGTAAAAGTAAAAGTAAAAGTAAAAGTAAAAGTAAAAGTAAAAGTAAAAGTAAAAGTAAAAGTAAAAGTAAAAGTAAAAGTAAAAGTAAAAGTAAAAGTAAAAGTAAAAGTAAAAGTAAAAGTAAAAGTAAAAGTAAAAGTAAAAGTAAAAGTAAAAGTAAAAGTAAAAGTAAAAGTAAAAGTAAAAGTAAAAGTAAAAGTAAAAGTAAAAGTAAAAGTAAAAGTAAAACAAAACAAAACAAAACAAAACGAAAATTGCTTTTGTGTCTCTGCACCGTGTTAAAGATTAATGACACCATTTCAACCAGAGGAATGTATGAAAACACTCGGCTCCGCCTGGGCATTTCCCCCCATTTGAAATAATGTCACAGCGCAGAGACCCGCAAGCTATTTTCTATTTGGACGTGAATGAAGGATTTGGCAGGATCTAGAATTTGCCTTATTTACATTAACAAACAATAAGAAATATTAAACAGACAGTGTTTCAAAACTTTTATATGATAATGCTATCTCATAGCATGTTAAACATAACTAACATAACAGGAATAAAAAGTCAGTCTCAATCAGACAAATGCTGTATGTGTCCATAACAAACAGAACTATGGAGAGAACCGTCCGACATTATAAAACATTTCAAGTGCCAGACAGTAATATTATAGTGATATAAGCTGGATGTGACAAGAGAACAACATAATGTGAAAAAACCCCTAACCAAGCTAATTGTTCATTGACTTACTAGTCAGTCTTGAAGATCCCATTCCAACTGGTTATTTAAGTAAAAATCTAAATTGTCTTTCATATTTCTGAAAGTAGGGTAATTTTTTGGGAGAACAAGGATTTTGAAACAGGTTTGGGACTTAGGTCGCCTTGCCAATAATGGCATTCCTTCGTATCTTACAGAAATGCATTCACCTGGCATAATTACACTGCTTGCTGTTGTAAAGCGGATTAGATTCATCAACACATCACTATCTGATTCCTTAACATATCTAAGAAGCCAGCGGAAAACTTTCTCTTCAGAACTATCTATAGGAGTGCTTGAAAAGACCTTCAACATATTTTCCTTTGACGGAAAGGAAAGTTGATACATTGCCTGGATGTGTTCTCTGGATACAGTGTTCCAGAAGTTAGGCATTGTCTCACGAACTTTCTTCAATTATAAGTGGCGATCGCGCCTTATAAGTGGCGATCGCGCCTTATAAGTGGCGATCGCGCCTTATAAGTGGCGATCGCGCCTTATAAGTGGCGATCGCGCCTTATAAGTGGCGATCGCGCGTTATAAGTGGCGATCGCGCCTTATAAGTGGCGATCGCGCCTTATAACTAGTGGTGGACGAAGCGAATCTTTTTTCTGGAGAGAAAAAGAGTAGCGTATTCATGAATGGCCCTAATCAGCCACCGTAGTATCGAGATAACATCCATTTAATTGAGGTGAATCTTTATACATGACAGGAGTTGTACGTGTAAGAAAATTAATATACGAACTAAAATAACTAAAATTATCAGAAGGCGTAACTAAATTTTCATTCACTTTTAATTCTTTAGTCTTCCACATCAAGTTTAACGGCATAGGTGGTGGTACAACATTCGCATTAGCGGTACTTAAAACATTACCCGTTCTATGTCTAATAGATAGGGTTGCATGTAATTCTGCTTCGCTTGTTTTCATCAGACCAACACTATTTCCATTACGGGTAAATGTATATAGGTCAGAATGAGGATCTTTTGGTATGGGAAAAATCTCATCTTCTCTTGTTTCCACAAAAATATCGTTAAAAGGTTTTGAATTAAACAATTCTAACGGTTTACTAAACAATGTATCGTGTCGCTCAACTTCTTTCTCTGTTGGATCCATTTTTTATTTTTTATTTTTGTATAAATTTTGTTTTAAATATTAATTTTCAATATTTGTCCCGTAGTACTCAACACTTGAGGAAGAAACATTCCAAGTGCCATTCCCGCACCAAACCCACCCCCTTTTTGTGCACTTCTTCTTCTTCTTCTTCTTCTTCTTGGTCTTTTTTTTTGTGAATTTCTTCTTCTTACCATTTTTTTTTTAAAAATATAAATTCTTTACTCAATAACAACCAAATCAACACTGAATTTTTTTTAATAACACGATTATTTAAGGATTTACAAATTTTAAAAAAAAATTATTTTTTTAAATTTTTTAATTTTTTATTTAACTATTACGTTGTAAAATTCTTAATAAATCAGCTTCATGACTATTTCTTTTTCTTCTTTTTCCATTTTTTTCAGGTAAACTTTTATCGTGATCTTGATTCATATTTGTGGGTAATCCAACTTTTCCTTGCAACAGAATCTCTTCTTTATTTGATTTTACTTCTCTCGCAATTAAGAAATGACTAGATTGATAATGTCCACCATTTTTTCTTCCATTTAATAAATCAATATAATCTTTTTCAGTTAAATTACTCATTTTTAAAATTTTTTTTTTCAGTTTGCTTGTCCTTCCTCAACAAAAAATCAAATATTAAAATGATTTTTCCTCCCCAACATTTGTTTTTTATACATTTTTTTCGATTTCATCGTATAAATTTAAATAAATTGTAAGTTCTTCGTCCTTTAACGTATAAGTATCATTTTCATATGAAATAAAAAATTGAACTTTTTCCTGAATATTTCTAGTATCTGTTAAAAAAAACGGTAAATGTTTCTTTTCAGTTCCATAATTATTTTTTTCGTTAATAAATAATAAAAAACGTTTAGCAAAAAAAATATACTGTTCCGAAATTAGTGGTTCTGTTACTTGACAATTTTTTATATTTATAATATTTAAATTTTCTATTTTTTTTTCTTCGAGATTTGTTGTAAATCCTGAAAAATTAATTTTTCTTGAATATAATAAACGAAAATTTCCCTTTATATCTTTACATTCGATGTGATTTAAATTCCATAAAATTCCATTGTTGTTACAGGAACGTGTTTTTTTACCCGTAGGATAGTCCCAGATATATTCTTTAACACATAAAAAGTCATCTTCTGCCTTTAATTTCAATTTAAGCATAATGAATTATTCCGTCAATAGCCACAGTACCCGAATCAAATGGTATTTTATTTCCCACACTATCTTTTAATACTACGTGTAAGGAAGAAATTTTCATTTTTTTAAACTTTCTTTACACTGAAACTGCCGGAGCGTGAACAATTAATTCCCCATTTCCTTTTCCCTGTTCACTCCATCGAATAGGAACTACTGTTAATATTTCCGATGACGTATATCCCCCACTAAACTTCTTTCTAATTCTTCGCAATAAATAAACATTTTATCCATTCCATCAGAAATATCGGGTAAATAATTACCCATGCGCGATTTAAATGTACTTTCGATTTTTCCTGAACCAACGGGCTGAGAAAATTGATTTTCTTCCAAATTAAATCCGAGCATAAAAGCTAATTTTTTTGAAAATTTTAAATCTACATCGACATAAAAATTTGGAGTTTGTTTTGTTTTATCGATCGATGCTCTGGAAAAATGTAAATCAGTCAATACCAAACCATCATGAGCCACGATGGCACTATAATCCTCTTGAGCTAACCAATACTCCGCGTATACGTTAGTCGTTATTTTTACTTTCCCATTATTATTGAATATCACAGAAACGTCGTATTCGTCTAAAGCGTTATTTATGTATTTTATTAACTTTTCAATACTGTAAAATCCTTGAGGTACAATAAATTTTTTCCGTATTTATTTGTAAAATACAGTCTTGATAGCTAGTGGTCGCCGCAATCCATTTAAATTCACGGTACTGTAGACGTAACGAAAAAAAACATTCATCGTCCGCTATATTTTTCGTTGTAGATGGATGAAACAGACGTTACTTCGAAAGTCACATTATTATTTAACGCGTCGATGGGTTGAATTAGTTGCATTTCAAAATTATTAGTGTAATTAGTACGTCCCTCGCGTACGGTGTTGCTTAAAATTTGTAAATTCATATTTTTTGTAGTTCTTCCCGATAAAATATTCCCGTAATTTTTTCGTTATTCAAATCTTCTAATTCATACGTCACGGGATCGGTAACAAATACTTTTTTTATTTTGAATTTTTCATCCGTCCAACGGCGTAAACTGCTTTTTTCAAAAATATTTGTTTTTCCACGTGCAATACGTACGGTACTTCCTTCCTTCAATACGTCCTTTGTGAAAGTAATCGGAGAAATCATTTTTCCCAGCATTATACTTTTCATTTTATTTATTTTTTTTTTCCCACGGTAAATCTCATACGGTGTAAATCCTCCCAAACTTCGATGCGGCGATTTATTATATCTTTCAATAATAATGGGAAGATAAGTAAAATAATCGAATTCTCAAGTCAATGTTAAAACACGTCTCACCATTTTTTTTAAAGTTTGAATTACTCTTTCAACATGCGACACTTTAATTTCCCGGTTGTGAGTATGAAAAACAGAAAATCCATATTTTTTACTCAATTCTTTACGGATCACCTGAAATTCCGTTCCTTCGTCGCATTGTATTTTTTTAGGAGGATCTTCTTTTTTAAAAATATTTTCAAATTTATTTGCCGTATTTTTCCAGTTTTTTTCTTCAAAAGTTCCACCCTAACATATCTTGAATAAATATCAATACACACAAGCCAATAGCGATATTGTCTATTAAATCGTGCTAAATCTTTATTTTCTGCTAAATCAATAGCCCATTGATCATTTTTACTAACTACATTAATATTTAAACGTTTATATTTTTTTTTACTAGTTTTATGTTGTCTATATTTTTCTAATTGTTCTTTATCGAATGTTTCTCCTTTCAGCAGTCTAGATGCTTTTCTGATAAAATCTTCTGAAAAACGTTTTTTTTTTTACTCATTTTTTTTTTCTGAAAAAAAAAAAAAAAAAAAAATTTAATTAATATCAATGCAGAGCTTTCGAAGTAATATTTTGATATCTTCTATTTCACCGGTACTAATCATACTGACAAAATCAATTTTTTCATCATCTTTTAACTTACTATTTATCTCATCGTTGTAGTAACAAATACAATCTTCTAAACTTAATTCATGTTTTGTGTAATAATGCAATAATTCTACTAAAGCTACATCGGTTATTTTTTTTATTTTTTTTTTTCAGATTCGTCTAAATTTATTTTTTCTTCATCGTCGTCAGATTCTAGAATTTTTTGTTTTTTGTTTTTTCTAGATAATTCAATTTCACTATCAGAATCAATTTCATCGAACTCACATGCGTTAACACTTCCCGTAGTAGTAGTACTATTAACTTCTGCTTCTGTTGGTAAGGGCGGCTTCTTCCTCTTGTCTGCTTTATCATTCTTTCCATTCTTCCTCTTATTCTTTCCACTCGCTGTACCGACTACATCGTGATAGAATTTCGCCAATTCGCGACCAACTTCTTCCAAATCGTCGGATTTTTTGAATGAAAAAGTTTCCCCATTCATCTTCCCATTCTTCAACAACACCACTAGATACAGGAGGAGATGTAAATTCGTTGTACGAATGCTCGTCGTCGTCGTTCTCGTTGGCGAAGATCATATCTTCATCAGGAATAACGTTCAACTTTTTTTGAAGAACAAGCTCACCGCTGCCGAAGTCGTTACTCCGTAGTACGAGACGCATAGGGTCTTTCTTGTAATTGAAAAAGTCACCAACGACAATATGTTGTTGCTCGTTCCAATTTATCTTTGAATTTGCTTGTTGAAGCGTATTGATTAAATTTGGAATTAAATCCAAATTTAATTCCATCGCGCTATTCATCGTAAATTTTTTGCATTCTTTACTCGTAGGGAATACTTTACAAAGCGTTGCTTTCCCAGTTTTTTTCACCAGAGCTACAATTTTTCGTGAAAAATCGGGATATTTCACTAATACTCGTTCATTCGAAGTATATTCACGCATATACAGTTCCATGATGAATGAATGAATGAATGAATGAATGAATGAATGAATGATCAGATCAATATTCCTTTTTGTAACCTAGTGTGTTCCTTTTTGTAACATTGAGGTTACTAAAAGGAACACAATGTTCCTTTTTGTAACATAGGTTCCTTTTTGCACCCTAAGGTGTTCCTTTTTGTAACATTTGAGGTTCCTTTTTGTAACTTGGTTCCTTTTTGTACCCCAACATGTTCCCTTTTGTAACATGGGTTCCTTGGAAAGGAAGACAAGATGGCGGCCTTTTAGAGAGCAAATATAAACATGAAAATCCTGTCCCATTCTTTCGAAAAGTGGAGATATCGATAAAATAAATGCTACTGAAATGCCAGAAACAAGACAACTCGCCATTACAAGCCTTAGAGACCTATGGAAAACAGGAAAAGTGAATTCATGCCAGAAATCTGAAAGAAATCGAATTGGTAAAACGTATTGCGATTCGTAAAAACTGACTGGACAAGATATCTCAATCTTTCAAGTTTGGCAAGTATGGCAAATAAATGAAGATAACACTAAACAGTAAGAAGCAAATAGAACAAATTGAAAAGAAACTCAAACTAAAGACCATAAAGAACGAACAAGACAAAGTCAGTATGAACTACTTACTGACTGTATTTAACTTATAAAGGCGCGACTGCTTGGAGTTTGTTGGAATACTATTAAAGCTCATAATGGAACTTGGATCAGTTAAAATTAAAATGGAAAATCGACCAATTGTCGTCTTTCTGTAAATGAAGAAGTTGGTAAGGGTGTATTGAAGGCAAGCGTTCCAACGAGTGAATGACTACATGTACACAACTCTTGTCTCGACAGTTTATATCACAACAAATGATTCAAGAATTTGAATATTTGAGCACAATGCATATTAACAATCATCATTGACTTTCATGACGTGAAAACTCTCTGATTTTGTGATATTTGATCAGTTAATGGCTAAAAACTGCGAGTTATTGTATTAATGAATTTACATTTTATAATATATCTGAAACTCATTTAAAGCTACAGTGATTTACTGGAATTACTGCATGGAAGTTGGCATTGTAGTTTTACTATTGTATATTTATAGTGTCTTTCGAAAATCCTGAAAAATATAATTACCTCTACCAGGAAGTTATAAATGTGTTTGTTTGTTTGTTTGTTTGTTTGTTTGTTTGTCTGTCTGTCACCAAGATATCTTGCAAACTAGTACTGCATAGGTTTTCAGGAAAGTTTGTGGAAAGATTTATCATAGACCAAATCCCAACCCATTAAATTTTGATTGAATTTGGTTAAGATTTGGATGAGCATGGGTGGTGTGTGCTGTTAGCGTGCTGCCTCTCACCCAAAGTTAAGCCCAGTTAGACGGGGATGACCAATTGGGAATGACCCTGTTGTCGAGCTTGAAACTAATGTGAGTAGAGTTGTATATAGTTTATCTATCCTGTTCTTTGAGGGTTTTTCGCCGGGTTCTCCAGTTTTCCTCCCTCTGCAAAACCAACACTTACATCATGGTATTCATGTTCAATTGGGGCATTTTGCCCTGTTTGACCACCGCAAAATGTTTGCATTATTTTTGTATCAGTGCAATCGATACATGTGTAGGTGTGTAGGTCTTGTGAGCTACAGTAGCCTGATTAGCAGAATGGCTCATTTTCTTTTACAACATCTCCAATAACTCACTGGTGGAGGTGAATGCAGTCTCTTAGTGCCCTCTTGTTTTATATACAGCTTAATTCCAGTTTGGCTATAGAAAAGGGCACTCATTAGAAATTACTGACAATTTAAAATTTTCATTTGAAAATACACTAATTGCATGCATATGTATTTCTAGAATCTAGATTTTCCCAAAGCATCTGATACAGATACCACTAAATACTATTATTGTACATGCATATAATTGTATATGGCATGATACAAGGTTAAGCACATTTGATCCTTTTGAAATGACCAGTGGAGCTCAACTTCTTATTTATAGTTATATGAATATTGTTACTGTAATTCTTCATTAAATGATATTTTGGCATGTTTGTATATGATACTAACATATTCTATGCACATAGATATAATACAGGGGCCGGTTGTATGAAGCCCAGATAGCTTATCTGGTGGATAAGTCCTAGCTAGATAGCCACACTAGTTGTGCTTTGAACAACTTATTTAACTTTTATCCACTGAACAGCGCTATCAGATACATAAGTCACTATGGAGTAGATAAAATTTAAATTAGGTTTTTCAAAGCATGACTATAGTGCTGTTCTTTAGCTAGGACTTATCAATTGCATGAGCTATCCGAGCTTCGTACAACCAGCCCCTGCTCTGTAGTTATTACATTGTGTTGTATACATTACTAATTTGTAGATTTAATTATTGAACTGTACAATCATGTATTTATGTTGTGCAAAAATAAACTTGAACATTATTATACCATATCTTATTACTATTATTGTACATGTAGTATATAGAGGAGTATTTTATTAGTCTGAGTAGCTGAGCTAAACACTTGTAGAATCCATTCACAGTATGTAGCTCAAAAGATATATACAGTACTGTACAGTGTATGAATTTGAAATTCTTGCACCAAGATCAATACACCACTTTTTAAATGCATTCACTTCTGACATATTGTTCTTCCATAATACACATGTACATATTTTTACACCTCACTGTATTATCCCTTTTATATAATTGAATGGTATATTAATTGTTATATTACATGTATATTATTATATTTAAGAAATAGAAAATATTTTCCTTGTTTATATACTGTTATAGATATATGAATAGAAGTTTGGGAGAACGAGAAATTGCAGTGGGAACACAAGCCTGTAGGGTGAGTGTGTCCACACTAATTTGAGTTCTTCCAAACTTCCACAATTTTATCACTTTTATAAAATAACATTTTGAAAAGAAGCCTTTAAAAATAGCAGGAAATTTCCATGTTTACATGTACATAGAAACATATATAAAAAAACATACAGTAAATATATAATCTGTGCACATGAAATAATATAATCAAATACTGTAATCTGCAAACATCAATGCCATCTCATTCTTTCAACATAAATGTAAGACAACTACTTACCATCACTGACTTGGAGCTCTTCCTGAATACTTGAACTTCAAAACAGTTTCCTTAAAGTGCAACACACTGTGCAGCCTAACTCCAGCCATATGTTGTTAAATAATTCATTTAAATAAAAGTTCTTTTTATAATTTATATCTATGTTATAAATTTTTTGTATGAGTGCAATCAATTGATTGGCTAATTATTATATTATCAGGAAATTATATATTATAATGGATAACACCGGTATATATATATATATATATATATATATATATATATATAATTATATATTTAAACACACTTAAAGTGTTTTTTAGCCTCATTTGACTTTTCAAAATTTATCCTCTTTTTTAATACCTTAATATGATGTTGACATCCACCTCCATGCCATTAATGTATTAAATTATTTGCACTCTGGGACACACTCCAGTAGGTCAGTAATACAAATGTACAAACTTGTTTAATCCAATAAAGTACATGCTCTTAACTAGTGACAAATTATACCATCGGTTTGCAGAAATAACAAGACAAGACCAATGGTTTTAATAAGATCATCATTTAATAGAACAAAATAATACACCAAAACCCCTATTATTAGAATTATAACTGACATTGTACATTAATTTTAATCATGATAAAACTCAACGTCAATAATGAAGCATGTGCAGTGCATGTAGTTCCATGATTGTTCAAAAAAAGCTTTTAGTACTTGTCTAACAATAATTGCTTGCCATATAGATTGTAGATTTTCACCTGTATATACTTTTGCCATCACATGTCCATTTTGTCATGACATTTTTAGGATATTAGGTTCTACATTATAGTATATTACGATACCATAGTATAGGGTATAGCATGTTATATTGAAATAATTGGAGAAACCAATGCATGGTCTCTGTTTGCATATAGCGAGACAGTTGTAATTTGTAAAGGGAAAGGCATCTGCTTGCACGACAAGTACATAAAAACCTCTTAGTATCAATTGTAACACATATATCTGATTAATATCACACTAAAAACTATTCATTATCAATAATATAAACAATTGACAAAATGTATAGACATTATGCAAAAATGGCTGGCACCATTAGTCTGTCCATTCACTTCATTTAGGAGAGGGCCATTTGTTTGAATTAGAAACACCAAAACAATAATAGATGGTCTACGATTGAATGCACAAACACGTAAATTGTAATATAAGCGAGAATTTGTGGTAACACCACGTTAAATATTTAATGCTGCTGACCGGCGTTCATCAGAGCAACTGCCAACATCGTGTCTGAAGAAGCGAAAGCTCAGCAATATTAAATATTTAATGTGGTATTACCACATATTCTCGCTTATATTATATTGTCACCATGCAAACATTCAAATAATTAAATTTTAAATTGTCAGCCATTTATGCATAATAAGGTCTATAAGGTATTGCATATTGTGTATATCCAATAGAAAAACTTCCAAAACTCCAACTTGTTTAAAAATGTTTATGGTACATGTATGGTAACTTAAAACCAATCAATCCCAACTGAAGAAAAATTATAACCAGGAATTGTAAACTCCCAATTATTAAATTTCTTTTTAGAATATTATAAGATTTTACAGCATGTTATCCTTATTCGTAATTGGCCCTTATGACCTGGTTATGATCATAGTTCACACAATATCGAATTATTACTGTAAAACGATGTTACAATCTGAGCCAATTTTTGTGTGCATCAAAGAATATCTTAAATAAGGATGTACTGACACTGTATATCATAAAGCTATAAACGGCACAAACCATGATAAGTATAGAGTACTGAATATGCCGTAATAATGTGAAGATCCGACATGACATACAGTACCGCTCGCGTATATCTTAACACCTAAAGCCGGTTTTCCACTAGGCGATTTTTTTCGCGCGAAGCGACTTTCTTTTGTTCGAAATAAGCGTATCATACGCGTAGCATACGTGTTTTAAAGCATATACGCGCAGCATACGTGTTTTAAAGCATATACGCGTAGCATACGTGTTTTAAAGCATATATGCGTAGCATACGTGTTTTAAAGCATATACGCGTAGCATACGTGTTTTAAAGCATATCATACGCGTAGCATACGTGTTTTAAAGCATATCATACGCGTAGCATACGTGTTTTAAAGCATATACGCGTAGCATACGTGTTTTAAAGCATATCATATGCGTAGCATACGTGTTTTAAAGCATATCATACGCGTAGCATACGTGTTTTAAAGCATATACGCGTAGCATACGTGTTTTAAAGCATATCATATGCGCAGCATACGTGTTTTAAAGCATATACGCGTAGCATACGTGTTTTAAAGCATATCATATGCGTAACATACGTGTTTTAAAACATATACGCGTAGCATACGTGTTTTAAAGCATATCATACGCGTAGCACACGTGTTTTACATGGAGGGTTATCCCTTTGACAATTACCGCCATTTGCAGTTGAGCTTGCAGCTTGTACTGTACTAATTAAAGGCATTGTTTCATTGTTTGAAACTTGGCGTTCATTGGACGCAACCTATTGTTAGCAAAGGCAAAATGAGATGTTGCTATGGAGCTTTGGCAGAGTTTCAAAGTGATTCATTCTTCGTCCAACTTCCAACACAACTTTTTAAAAAAAAAGTATTCAGCTAGTTGCTGTAAGATTTCTGATGCGTGCAAGTTGTCACGAAGGATAGGAAGTAACTACATTATAAATTAGGAGTGTAACACGAGGCAATTTTTCCTGCAATGTACAATTTGAAGCTCTGTTGCATTGCAAGTTGGACGAAAAATTGCCCCATGTAACAGTGCTTTTAATAAAGCGCAAGCTGCAAGCTCGACTGCAATTGGCAGTTAGATAAAGTAAAAAAAATGAAGGGTTAATCAACGATCAGTCGATGACTCTGGTGACAAAAAATTTAACATCGCTTGTGAAGCTTTAATGTTCACTTGGGCCTGCAACCCTTGTGGCTGTTAAGCTTCACTGAGTTACAAACAATGTTAAATCCTTTAATCCTTTACCCAATCACACTACTGTAGTGATAATTGATTAACCCTTAATAGAATACTACAGTACATCATTACGGTTTCTTACCCACATTGTCACGTTCAAATATTTTTCTTTCAGTTCTGACTTTGTCTGCCAGTTGAAGTGCGGAGTATTTGTCCAGTAAATATCTCAATTTTGCAGATGATTTTATTTTGGTGGTAACATAAGCTTTTGTAATTGACTTTTTGTTGCAAATTAGGTCTTCAAACAGAGCTCCAAATAGTGCAGCTTCGTCTTCTGTAAACAGCTTAGCCTTACTTGTTTTGGAAGTTGTAGATACAGTAGGGGCAATCAAACTTGGCGAATATTCACTGCCATCCACATCACTATCTTTGCTCTCTTTGTGGCCACTAGCAGTGTCCTGTACATCTGATGGAAGACCAAATCTATTTAATCTCTCCTCAGAAGACTCAACTTCAACAGGAGGTGATGGCATAACTGTATCTTTCGACTGTGGATGTTTACCTTTGTACAAAAACCGGATCTTGTCTCGAATTTTCGTAGTAGGTATCTTGCCAAGGAGTGGGTGGTCTAGGGCAATTTTCTTCACCTCTTCTAAAGAAACTGATTGATTTTTTATGTGGCTGGCAAAAACTTCTTCCACAACAGCTGTTTCTTCTGATGTCCACTCATGCCTAGCTTCTGATGGCCCAGGGACGTTGTCGTTATTGTGCATTATTCTTGTAAGTGTTCTCGATGTGCGCACAGCGGACTTGGATTTAGCTTGCAGCAGGTAATACCGGTCTGCAGTAGATTTGTTGTGTACCATTAAGTTGGCCAGGTCTTCCCTCATATCTTCGTTGCTCTCTTGAACAGCGGATACAGCTGCCTTTCTAAAGGCAGTTGCACCACCAAGAGAAGCATCCTTTCCAAAAACCTTCCCCCAGCAGGAACCGATTTGCTTGCCCAAATGTGAGGAGTTGATTGAGCGCATACTCCAGGTTAAAAAGACTGGTGCTTTGTCATCAGTCTTTACATTGCCAAGCCTATTCCGGAACTGGGATATGAAGATTTCCACCCATTTATGTATTGATGAGGAAAGAACCAGGTGTGCAGGACCATGTGTTGTAAAGGTCTTGTGTTTCTTTACCTTCACAACAAAATCACCGTCCTCATTCTGTGCTTTCTTGAATTCCCCAAGTGTCATATTTGACAAGGCACCAGATCGACTTCCATTATTGATACACAGGACTGTTAACAGGTAATCCCGGACAGTGGTGTATTCTGTCTGGCTAGGCAGTTTATTTGGTTGGGAATCTTGAAAGTCGCCAAGCAATTTGATCGCTTCTCTTGATACATCAGATGTATCAAAATCTTGGACTTGCTTTGGAGTTTTTAAATTTGAAAGGTCATCCATCCTTTTCTCCCAAAATCGATCTTTAACAAGGTTCCGATAAGACTTGCTCCACATTCTCATTTGGTCGGATAAGCTGCTAAGAATCTCTGGGCGAATATCCACATCCGGCAACTGTTCACATTTAAGGAAGACATAAAATTGATTCAACGCTCCCAGGTATGATTTGACTGTACCAGGCTGTTTCTCCTTCTCAAATTTGCCGAGCCACTTATCCCGCAATACACCCTTCCCAAGCAAATTAGATAACCTAGGGCTCTCTGGGTCAACATACCCCATCACCATCTGAACTTGTCTGGAACATTGCATAGCACACCGTTCATCTTTACGACCCCCATCTGGACCTTGCAGCCACTCTTCAAACTTTTTAAAAACCATTTGTTCAAAATGAGGAGCAACTACTCTTGCATTGGTATTGCTCGGATCATCAGGTGCAGGGTTAAAATCATTAGAAAACTCACCACCACCAGCTCCTGATGTATCTTCAAAGGAAGATTGACTTTCTGATTCACTTTCATAGCATGAGGGTGGTGATTGACCTTCCCACTGGTCTTCCGTTAGAGCTTCTTCTTGCTCTTCTTCTTCTTCAGTTGAATCTTCATAACATTGATCAGGATCTCTCTTAAATATACTTGGATAATTTCCACCATTCTCCGCTTTGTAGTTTTCTGTCTTTTCTTCATTTTCACTCTCATCTTCATCACTGGGATACACATTCTTGAATATCTTTAAATATGTTTGTGATTTCTGTAGGTTCTCCCTCTTGCCTGTAAAGTGCTTCTTCTGCCACTCGGACTCATCAAAATCATTTGATGGGGAAGCTGAATCATCAGAGTCTGAAGCATCGGAGATGACAATAACTTCATGTGGCTGAGCAGAAGCTAACCTTTCTTTATACTCAGCACTACCACATTTCAATTTATGAACATCTGTCAGATGGTTGTGAATTCTCTTTACCACAGAGGAACAACCAGGAATTGGGCACATCTTACTTTCGTGCTCTCGCTTCCGCTTTCCTGGCTTAGCTCGATCTTTTCGCAAACCAAATTTGTTAACAACACTGCTTGAATCTTCCTTGCACCACCCATGACAACTCCTCATATGGCGAGGAAGATGCACCACCTCAGCCGAACATGATGGAAATGGGCAGATATGCTTGACCCGAGGTTTTTCCTTTTCAGGTTTCTTTTGAATCTCAGATTTAGTACCAGTATCTTCCTCCATGTACCTAAATGGATAGCACAATAATGTCAGTAAATGAATCTAAGTATATAAAACAAAACAAACTCCGAAAAGTAGCATCTTGTAAAAACTCAAGATTTGAGAAAATAAACAAGATGAGACAGTAGTTGAGGTAATATTTTGAATCTACTACACAATCATTGTTTACAGAAATCAGAATCATCGACCAGGTTTGACAATGATTATCTAATAGATTTGAAATATTACTTCGATTACTGTCCGTCTTGTTTATTTTCTCAAATCTTGAGTTCTTACAAGATGCTACTTTTCAGAGTTTGTTTTGTTTTATATTTTTTAAAGTTGTCGGCTGGAAAAGGTTTCAAATCTAAGTATATGACTGTTCAATCTTAACCTAGGTTGTCTGAGCGTTCTCCCTTGGATGAGTAAAAATTAATTGTCTGGTGTTAGACAGAGTTAAATAATGTTTTTTGGCTAGCTTGCGCAGGAATGGGTTATTTAACTGTTAATAAAAATAATTTACAGTACAAAACAAAACAGTACAGTACAGCACACAGCATAGTACAGTACACAAAAGGTTCAGTATACGTATAAACAAACATAATCTCATTAAGCCTTTCCTGCCTGGGCCCACCAGCCAAAAACAGCTCTTCATTGTTTTACTCTGTCTTATGCCAGATAATTTTTACTCAACAAAGGAAGAACCTTCAGATACCCTCATCTTAGGCAGCAATGAGTACATGTAAAAATTATATTACAGTATATTAAAGGTTGTATCCAATACAATTGTGTAAAACGCCATCTCAGCCAACATTGGTGTGCATAGAATTTAAAAGTTTGAAACGTTCTCTGGTCAAAGATATTTATTTCTAACAAGCTTTCGGCTGCCAGTCTGCATCCTTCGACGGGTTAACACTAATGAGATAAAAAATTACTCTTACGGTTGATGATTACACACTACGCCTACAGCTACGGTTTACAATTACATTACAGTGACAACACAGAGATAATGACTATACTCTACTTTTTAAGTAATCTGCAACCACCACCAATGCAGATAATAATGCAAAACATTTGCCAGAACAATACCGGTTTTTACTTAAAAAGTAGAGTATAGTGTTATATGTAGGCGGAACTATTTATCTCTGTGTTGTCACTGTAATGTAATTGTAAACTGTAGCTGTAGGTGTAGTGTGTAATCATCAACCGTAAGAGTAATTTTTTATCTCATTAGTGTTAACCCGTCGAAGGCTGCAGACTGGCAGCCAAAAGCTTGTTAGAAATAAATATCTTTGACCAGAGAACGTTTCAAACTTTAATATGTATATATTATTGAGACTAAACTATCCTTAAGCAGATAAAATATCAATGGAAACTACTGTAGACTGAGCTCAGTTGGATCAATTCAATTATACACCCCCCTGATAGTTAGCAGTCTTTAGAATTGTCTGCTGTTAAATTATAATGTACAGTATAGCAATGTAAACTGAACAATTCCATGCACAATTTATCAGTTTTTTTGTAAAAACGAAGCAATTCTATGGACCGCTAACTGTTGGGGGTCCAAATTTGAATTGATCCGCTCAATTGGCTTTGAGTGAGATCATAGGCGTACGAGGCGGGGGAGCAGGGGGGGCAGCTGCCCCCCCCCCCCCAGACGAATGGAAATGTTGCTAAGTCGGGCAAATTTTCAAGCTAAGTCGGGCAAAAATATAGGAAAATAATTTAAAAATAGGATGAAAATAAGGAAAAGTAATCAAAACAATTTAATATCTGTGTATTGTAGGAGATAAAGTATATTGAACAACATGCACTTAGTGTTTTTTTTATATGAAAAGTCGGGCAATTTCTGTTTCAGTCGAGCAAAATGTTCTCCACCCCCCCTATAAATTTGTGCCCGTACGCCTATGAGTGAGATGCTTAAACAAATTCGTATTAACTAAGTTTGGTAACATAAGTACTTTTGAATTCTCCCAACTCAGTCGAGTGTTTGCATCAGGTTATATAAACACAGGGCATCCATTTTCTATTTCTTTTATGAAATAAGGCTAAAAAATATGCCGTGACATCACAACCGTGTTTGCATAGCCAGATATATAACACGATGATTGACCAATCACAGTGTACGTAAGATGTAACCTATTTTATAAATATATAATATATATATATAATATCAAAATAGTGAAATAAAAGTAGCGTGCTGCGTAGGCAGTGTAGAAACAACAATCGAAATATAGTAAGGTTAGATATACTGCCGAAACAGAGAACGTAGGAGTCTAACGTTTCGAGCGAAGGCCCTTCGTCAGAGAGAAACGTCAATAATATCAATGGCAGTATAGCAGATTAAAGGCTAGTTTCCACTCAGGAAAATTGTCCGCAGGATAGGAACGGACAGGAAAGTTTATTTTGTGTTAAAGTCATTAGTTCCGACCGAGAGCTCACAAGACAAAGAAAACTTTCCTGTCCGTTCCGGTCCTGCGGAAGATTTTCCTGAGTGGAAACTAGCCTTTAGACTATGTGACTATGTGCACACGGTAACGTCTCCAACCATTTTCGTATTGTTTCAAGTAATGAGTTGATTGTTCTCGATTCCCTTGAGAGCAGTAAACAATACGAAAACGCTTGGAAACGTTACCGTGTGCACATGGTCTAAGTCTCTAAGAGCCAACGCATTTTTACACTTAACCATGAATTATTCATTAATACGTCCCTCACCTTGAAGAATAGTCAGACAGAAGCAGTCAAACAGAAGAAATAGTGTAGTTATCCTCGTAAATAATGTAAGATTCCCTTAGATTTTAACTACTCCAGTACATAAACGAAAGGCAAACACTCAAACACTCAAACAGAGAGTGTCAGAAACAGAAGACGGCGACTCGTGCCCAGTCTTTTCACTCGCAAATTTGGCTTTTAAAACCAAAATCACCCCCCTAACCTGCAAAGTAGTATTTGAAACACATGAGAAAAAATTTTCCACATCTTTATTTTTTTTAAAAATCACATATTGTTTATACATTATGATATTGTTTTGAAATAAAATATATAAATGTTAAGTTAACTTACCTAATATGAGAAAAAGGCCATAAACGAAAATCTTTCTCTGGCGATAAAATAAGCACGATCCAGCTGGAGTAAAGGTATTTTTCCTATGCCTGAAGTAACTAAATACTTCTAAGACATAAATAAAGGCTTTGCGATTTGACATTAAAGAATTAATTTTTTTTCATGTTACAAAAAGGACGTTTTGTGTTACAAAAAGGAACCGGTTCCTTTTGGTAACGTGTCTTTTAACGATAAAATCGTAATTTTAGAAAAAACTATTTAGCGTAAAACGCTAAAACTTTTAACGAAGCATTATTGGTGTCGGATACAACTCCACGCCAAATATAAAACCATTTGAGAGAAAACTCAAGGTTTTAGAACAAAATTAGAGTGAAATTTTTTTGCTCTAAACCGTTTCTGTGATTTTTTTAGAGTAGCAGGTCTTGTTAAGGTATAACAAAATTACCCCAAGATTATTTCTCCTCGTAACTTTTTAACCAAATGTGGTGGATACACAAGGGTATAATAGCATCGTTAAGGATGATTGCAACCTCTCACCCTTGCGTATTTCGGAGAAAAAAGATGAAAAATTGAGCGTTTCCACGGCCATGTTCCTTTTCGTAACATTTGCGTCGTTTTTCGTAAATATTACCATGAAAAATTGAAAATATTTTTTCATGAAGCAGATATGTTCAAAAGTAGTGTTCTCTCAGTGCTCTACTTAAAAATCATAAATATTTATCAAATTTTGAATAAACCGTGTACACTTAAAGAAATGTTACAAAAAGTAACCAAGATTGATCTAAGAATGAATGAATGAATGAATGAATGAATGAATGAATGAATGAATGAATGACTGACTGAATGAATGAATGAATGAATGAATGAATGAATGAATGAATGAATGAAAAACTAAATTCCAAATTGAACTTTATAAATTTTACAACGAAAAATTTATATATATTTTTTTACTTTAACCCAAATAAGGTTAAAGACTCGTTATAAAAATTTGTACACTCATTTATATATTCTTCAGAAAAAATAGTATTTACACATAAAAAATTTAAACAATCTTTTAAAAATATCTGACAAACAGGAAATTGCATAAAAATATAAAAAAAAAAATTTTTTCATTTTTAAATATTTAAAAAAAAAAAGAAAAGATTTTTAATAAAAATTTACACACACTCATTCATTTTTTTAATATATTTTTCCTTATAACGACAAAAAAGAAAGATTTATTTTCTACAATCTTTACTCAATTCAAAAAAATGTGATAAATCCTTTACCATTGGTAATGTGTAGTCTACGTATCTCGCTACAACATCGTCTAATTCTTCATTACTTAGTTTTACAAAACAATTTGGAAATCTCGTTTTAAAAATAGAATATTGATATGTCCTATTACAATTGCGTATTGTCTGTTCTAATACAATCATGTTAATTTTACTCCTTTTTATAGCATTTAAATGTTCAATTCGGTAGTTAAATTTTACATTATTTACAGTTTTTATTCTACAATTCTTATACCTACAATATGTATTTTGTCTATATACAAAATTTGTCTCACAAAAAGATTCAACCAAATTAAGATCACCTTGTAATTCGTCTTCTATGAAATCGCTGAGAGCACGCATATCATAATCGAAATTTTTTTTTTTAATTAATATTGCGTTGGGATTATGCTCATTGCAGTACAATAAAAAAAAGTGTTGCTAAATTATAAATTAAATCTATATCGATATGAAACATGCGCGAGCCCGGCCACCAATACCAACAATGATAAAAAAAATAAGGTGCTATCGAATATACAAAATATGCCGTAGATACGACAGTTATATCATAATTAGCGTAAATATATTGATAAAACTCATATAATCTATGTCTATTTACGATTAGAGGTGAATATATAATATTTGTGGAAGAAGGAATTATACATCCGTTCAAATGAAAACAATCGATTGTATTCTCCCAATTTTCGGGTATACTAAAATAATAATTAATCTCAGAATAAAAAGAACAGCAATAGTTGCGATTTTTATGTAACGTAATAATTCTGTCCGCAGAATATGATATACCATAAATTGCTTTTCTATCGTTTATATACGGTAATAAATAATTTGTTCCATTAGATACGATAATATGAGGGGATAAATCATGGTCTATCTCCGGTTCTTTAGCCAAGCCTTTATATAAAAAAAAATCCATTTCCTTCATTTCATTTGTACTTCTTTCAACAGAAGAGATGTAGTTCCCTTTATAATAAGGTAATAACCCAAAGATCCAATACAGTAGTCCGATAGCACCATGAGAAAAATATTGAAGCTCTGGAACAGTCATCAGTATAAATTTTAAATCCCGCCAATTTTGATTTACCGTCTTTTCTTCAAATTTTCTTTTTTTATTTCTGCTGTTTCTTCCACTACTTCTCCTATTTCTCTTTCGTCGAGGCATTTTTGTATTTTTAAAATTTTTCCCAAAAATGTTTTCTTTTATCTTTTTTTTATTTCCAAAAAAAATTATTTTTATCCATATTTGGAATAAAAAATACTATATATTTGAAAGGTACTTATATTTTCTTTCATACAAAAATCGACAATGGCTACTCAACAAACAAAAGAAGTTAAAATGCTCATGTTGGACAAGAAACAAGATGAAGCTCATAAAGAAATCTGTGTGAAAGCTTGGGGTGAATTTATACAAAGAAATCCTAATAGTATCAATGCAAGGTTGGGATTTTATCATCATTTATCCAAATATTTACGCGCTTTTGGGTATCGTGCGAACGTTGATCTTACATTTGGTCTGGATAATGCCGGTTTTCACTCCGATGATGAAACTGTCGATGAAAAATTATTCGCACCGATAAATACAAGACAGCGATAACATGCGACACAAAAAGAGGAATAACCGAAAACGATTTTGACAGTCAATTAATGTGGTTGTCCGTGTGGGACGATGATGTAACAGCACACGAATTCTTACGTAACGTATATGTTCTTCATCCAGAAGTACGCGACGAATATATTTCATTTTCCGTTCAAACAAACCCTTGTCGTAAAAAATTTAAAAAAATATAGTGATGGAACATATAGTAATGTGGAACAGACTTAAAAAACTAAAAAAATTTTTTTTTTTGTAAAAAATACTGAAAAATAAAATTTTTCTCCGTTTTCTATTGTTTTAATCTCTAAATTCCTTTTTTAGATCATTTTCTATATTGCATCAACGTGTGTATGCGATAGAGAAATTGATCTGAAAAAGGAATTTAGGATTAAAACAATAAAAATATGGAGAGAAAAAAAAAATAACAATTTTTTTTTTTTTAATTTATTTATTTTTATTATAACTACAATACCAACTACACTTTTTTTCATTTTTTTAGTAAAATTACGTTATTTACACATCTTGTGTATTTTTCTTTGTCTCTACTGGTGGTCTTTCCAAAAACTTTCACCCATCCTAAGTGTTTTCATTTGGCGCTGATGCCCTTCCCAAACTTCTTGATCCTCATAATTCCGATCAATAGGGTTATCCCACCAATTCTGAAAAAAAAACACAGTTTATGTAGTGATAAAATTTTATTGTGTTTTAAAAATCATCCATTGTAGGATAGCAAATTCCATACCTGTGAATAAATAAAATACAAAGGTATCGAATTTGATAGTCCACAAGGAAAACAAAACTTTTTTACAGACTTTTTTTTTTTTAAATAAAATGTGTATACGCAAAAAAAAAACATTATTTAAAAGTTGATTGTTGGTGTGTGAAGATCTTTTTAAAAGAAAAAATGAGAAAACTTTTTATCAAAAAAATAAAACCAATCAGAAGAAAAAAAGGAAAAAATAAAAAAACTCGAAGAATGAGAAATAAAAAAGGACAAAAAGGAGGCATGTTTGGGGCAGCTATGGCGCTTGGAATGTTTCTTCTTCAGGTGCTAGGAACTGTAGGGAAAATATTAAAAATTAATGTATAAACACAATTTTGAAAAAATAAAATTCTGATTTTATTATCTCTTTAGCCATTTTTTTATTTTGACATTAAATCTTACCCAACTCATAACTCTGCATTTTTAAAAAAATGCAGTGCTACGGGTTAGGGGAAAAAAAATATCCTTTCTTCTTCTTTAGCATTTTGTTATATTTTGACAACAGGAACAATGTAAATAGTTATCTTCTTCGGTTCTTGACATTTCATTCGTTCTTCCAAAAGTTTTTTTGTCTCTTCTCGCATCTTTTCTTGTCTTTTTTTTCCGAAATTTATTTCATCCAAATTTTTTTTAAATTCTTCACTTTCTTCCATAAACGTATCTTTTAGCATTTGTTCATCCCATTCCTTAAAAAACACATTTTTTTTTCAGTTTTTTAACAAAAATTTTATTTTTTTAATTAAAACAGTATTACAACAAATTTATTTTTTTTAAAATAAAATTACAGTATTACACATTTTTTTTTTGGTATCGCCTTTTTTCTCCAAATTTTCTTATTAATAACATATTTTCCCACGTCCAAACTAAAATCATGATCTTTTTTTGAGATATTTTGTGCTAATGTTCGATAATATCTATAAGCCCCAATTGATTCCCAAACACCATAAGTTCAAAATAAACATTATCCTCATATCTATGAAAATAATTTTTTTTTACACACGTTACTTTTACATTTCCTACGCAATCACTACTGTTCAATACATCCCATATTTTGTTAAATTCAATAAATTCTCTTTGATTTTCGTTCGGATCACAAAATAATTTCCCAACCAAATCCATTCGTTCACATCCACATCCACTACCCCATGCCATTTTTTTTAACACAATCACTACTGTTCATCAAATATTTGAATGATGAAATGTAAATGGAATAAACGGTGGCTTGTCGGCGATTGTTCCTGTAACTTTTATACCACCCTCTCTCTTCTCAATATCAGTCAGCTTTGTGGCAATAGTATCTGCAGCAATGATATTACGATACCCCAAATCACGTAATACACAATGTACAAGTAAATCGACGCCCACCTTCAAAGCACTCTTCACGTCTACTTTAAATTCACCGTCGTCGAAACCAGTTTCTTTCAGTTTTTCATCCAAAACTTTTTCCACCGCTTCAACTACTACTGCAAGAAGACTCTCTAACTCTTTTTGAGCAAACAAAATTAACTGAGGAACACAAACAACGTCGTGTAATTTCTCTTTAATCAACTCTTCAATCAAATTTTTAGACATTTCTTTTCAAAAAATCAGTATAACAAAATCGGTATAATGTTCAACGTTTGCACGCTCTTCAAATAACAATGCAGATATATTTTCACATCTTTATAGCGTATAAAATTGTGTGATTCAAATAAATTTTTCCACTATAGGTTTTTATCCCTCTAATGACCATATTTGGATTTCTTCCATAAATCAAAATTATTATATTTTGGTAAAACAAGTTATTCAATTCGCTGTCGAGTTACCTGTAAATGCGCACTTTCTTTAGAATTCTGATTTTTTTTTTCAATTAACTACAAAAAATATACCCATTATTGGTCTTTACAATACGAACACGGAAATTTATTCTTGGGCAATTTCGCATATGAATGCAATGAATACAGTGTGCACCGACATGTTTCAACCTCCGATAAATTCTGTCTTAAACAAAAAGTATATTCTGTTTTTCTTTTCATTTTATCTTCTACCTTTACTTGATCCACAACTACAGTTGTTGTTTGAACTGTTTTCGCCATTTTTTGATCTTGAACTGTTTTCTCCATTTTATTATTTTTGTTCAACACTACCCAATGTAAATCTTCAACTAATTTTTTCTATTTTATTTCATTTACCCCAAATCACGTAATACACAATGTACAAGTAAATCGACGCCCACCTTCAAAGCACTCTTCACGTCTACTTTAAATTCACCGTCGTCGAAACCAGTTTCTTTCAGTTTTTCATCCAAAACTTTTTCCACCGCTTCAACTACTACTGCAAGAAGACTCTCTAACTCTTTTTGAGCAAACAAAATTAACTGAGGAACACAAACAACGTCGTGTAATTTCTCTTTAATCAACTCTTCAATCAAATTTTTAGACATTTCTTTTCAAAAAATCAGTATAACAAAATCGGTATAATGTTCAACGTTTGCACGCTCTTCAAATAACAATGCAGATATATTTTCACATCTTTATAGCGTATAAAATTGTGTGATTCAAATAATCCCTCTAATGACCATATTTGGATTTCTTCCATAAATCAAAATTATTATATTTTGGTAAAACAAGTTATTCAATTCGCTGTCGAGTTACCTGTAAATGCGCACTTTCTTTAGAATTCTGATTTTTTTTTTCAATTAACTACAAAAAATATACCCATTATTGGTCTTTACAATACGAACACGGAAATTTATTCTTGGGCAATTTCGCATATGAATGCAATGAATACAGTGTGCACCGACATGTTTCAACCTCCGATAAATTCTGTCTTAAACAAAAAGTATATTCTGTTTTTCTTTTCATTTTATCTTCTACCTTTACTTGATCCACAACTACAGTTGTTGTTTGAACTGTTTTCGCCATTTTTTGATCTTGAACTGTTTTCTCCATTTTATTATTTTTGTTCAACACTACCCAATGTAAATCTTCAACTAATTTTTTCTATTTTATTTCATTTCTTTTATCTAAAATATCGTCCAATTTCATCCGTAAAATTATAACTGCTTAATGCACATGTCCAAATATAGTCATAAGTACCAACGATTTCAAAAAAAACTTTATCCTCGCCTTGAACAAAATAATCTTTTACTACTGCAACAACCTTCAAACGCATGTTGGGGTTATTTACTAAAATTTCAGAAATTGTACTCATTGGTTCGTATTTCGCAGGAACTTCATTAACATCAATAATATTATAAACATCAATAAGATAAAAACTTGGTTGTCTTCTCCGATTCAGCCATTTTTTTAAACTGTCTTTCGAATAAATGTTATATATTAGACATTTCTTTTTAAAAATGCAATATACGCTGTCCAATCAATCGATGTTTACTTCTTGAACTTTAACCACAGATATAAAATGATTCTTTCCTCTTTGTCAATATGGAAATCTGCCTGTGTCTCTCTTTGCATTTGTTTAATAAATTTGTCCACTAAAGTCTTCTGATTTTTTAAATCACATAATTGCATAACCTCCCAATAATTCTTGCGTGCTGGTTTATCCATGTTTAACTCACTCAATTGTCTCCTTCAATTTTAACGTATACAACAAAAAAACTAAAAAAAAAACTGGAAAAAAATTTCTCCCTTCTCACCATATATGGAAAATTTCAAAATTTCACAAATCAAGAAAAAAAAATTAATTTTTCCCCCCTTTTTACCATATATGGTGAAACGGAGGAAAAATTTCACAAATAAAATATCTTTAAAAAAAAACTAATATAAACGAAAACAAACAAATATTTTTTTATTATTGGTTTAACCGCCGCGCAAAACACATCATCCACGTGGTGTGTGTCGTGCGTGCGTGTGCTATGGCGGCACTTTTTACCCACTGGTTTTTTCCTTATTTTTTATATAAATTGGGGTTTTTCCCTACTAACACACAAAAAAACAAACTTCCCCCCCCCCCCCAAACACAAAACCACACCCTATGAATAAATTAAAATGAAAGAGCCAACACCCACTCTCTAGCACCCTCTGTCCAAAATCAGTGATAATTTATTCATGCTCGCTCCTGATTGGTTGGGGAAAAAAATACTGTGCTCTGATTGGTTAACGACTAGTTCCCAATCCCCAACACATTAAAAAAAATTGCCTTTATGTGTACACTACTTTGAGACCATTGGGACGAACAGAAGTCGGATCAAAATCTTGAGACCCCTCCCACAGGTGAAACCTCCCACAGGTGAAAGGGATAGTTTACTGACGGTTTGAAACGCATAAGTGACGGCTGGAAAAATAAACGAAAAAGGAGGAGTTAACCCGGGAGATGACAGCCTTGGCGTCAGTAATCCGACAAGGACATTTAGATTTCTTTCAAGACTCATCTAGGGAAGGAAACATACGTTTACTTGATCTAAGTAAATCATTAACCTTATTTCGATAAAATTTATATTTTGAAAAATATATACGAACTTTTAGTTCTCAAATACTTTTTGTATAATCTATTTTTAGTTTGAATAGAATTTCTGATCCCAACTGTCACCCATGGTTTTGTTAGAGTCTATTTGTTTTTTGTTTAATTTTTTAATAGGGACATGTTTATCGATAATTTCTGTAATTTTATTGATAAAGGAATCAAACATCATTAACATTATTGCTATGTGGTAAAATTTCATCCCAATGCACTGATTCTACCTCTGACATAAATGCTTTTTTATCCAGCTTTGAGTAGCATCTCTTATACATTTCAGATTTCTTTGGAAAAGTTGAATATTTATTAATGATAAGAAAATCAGGCAAATTATCAGAAATGTCATAAAGCAAGTTTCCACTTATCAAATGATAATCTAGAGAGTTAAAAAATATATTATCTATAAGTGTAGCCGAATGATTCTAGTAGGTTGAATTATTTGAGGGCTAAAGAAGTAAGAACTAATGGTATTGATAAAATTCCCAGTAGCAGCATGTGACTCAAAATTCAAAAGATTAATTTAAAGTCACCTAAAATTACAGAGTTTTTTATCATTGTGAATATTATCAATGCTTGTATATAAATAGTTTGTAAAAGATTCTAAGTTAGCATTTGGGTGTCTGTACGTAACTGCACAGAGAACATTAGGTTGAGTTGTATGATCAATTTCAATCCATAAAGCTTCGAATTCATCTTTTGAGTCACTTAGGTCCTCTCTAATTACAAACTTCAAATCATTCTTCACATAGAAACCAACCCCTCCTGAGTTGGGAAGACTAGGTTGAGATATAAATTTATAGCCAGGTATTTGAACATTTGGTGGAAAAGTCTGATCTACCTTTAATTTGCTTTCAGATCCACCAATAATAGAAAAGTTGAATTTTAATTAATCTAGCATAACCAATAGCTTATCAATATTTGCAGATAGGCTTCTAATATTACTATGCAAGACTGAGAAGTTGGTTGTACTTAAATTAGTGATATCACTACTAGAGTGAAAATCAGAAAAATTGGAAAATTAGAAAAAGAGGATATTAAGTCTAATTGAGGAAGTGAATCCAGTTTAGATTTTGAAATGTCATTACAATGTAAACAAACTGTAATGGGCTCACAAGATAATTCTAAAATCTCTGAATTACTAAGATTAAAGAAAGGAAAAATATCAGGTAGGCAAAACTTACATAGCCATAAATCATTTGTCTCTGTATAGCGTTTAAATGACGTACTGGACAGTGAAGAGCATTGGAGATGAAACCATAAATGGCAACGATCACATTCAATAGCACAACAGTTATCACCTACTGCGAGAGTATTGCTCGAGTTCATCTTGGCCATCCTTGAGAGAATCACTTACATTTGAGAGACTCGATACCTTAGATTTAAGATACTGGTTCTCAGAGGCGAGCTCTTTGTTTCTGTTTTTAAGTAAGTCGATTTTGACAACCATCTCGTCATACTTGGCACTTAGAAATGATAACGAGTCGACTACCTCTTCAACTTTACCGTGAAGGCTCTCAATCTTGGAAATTAGTGGGAGCAGTTTCGCATTACAAAGCGTTTCAATCGACTGCAAACTTAACTCTGAGTTAGATATGACGTTGTGAAGACTAAAGACTATCAAAAGATAACGTAAATGACCAAAAAAGTATAAAAATCCTTATAAATATAGATTTGTGTGGAGCAGGAAAAAAATAGTCCGCCATGTTTCTCGCCCCAGACCACTATCATACAAGTACAAGTTCATCAAACAGAACATCAGTCACTCAAGAAACAAATGCATTGTATCCTATGAAATTTAAGGTAAATATAGCAGCTATAAATAGAAAAATTGCACTCAAAACAATGCTATCACCAAACATAATATTTACAGGAATGATATGATGAAAATCAATGAAATTCAAGAGAGGCAAATCTTGTATTCCTTTTTTGCTATTAAAATCAAAAAAGGTTTCAATTAGATGCATTTTAAATTGTTTTTAGATAATGACTGCGAGCCCAACTGGGCCAAAGCCACCCAATCATATTGCATCATTTCAACATGTATACTAAATCTAATAATATACTTTATCTAATAAAGAATACAGATTACTTCCAGTGGAGTGTTACCAGTTTTTAGCAGATGAAGAATGACGTTAATACATTAACCAATTGTTCAACTGCACTTCCAAATCTTACTGCATATCTGGTGGATAAGTGTCTTATCACAGTAAAACCAGATGCAAAGGTATTTGCTAGACTAATATTATTGCCAGACTTTAAACGTTTGCATAAAAAGTTCATTTGAAACGTTTGCATAAAAAGTTCATTTGTTGACGTGTATCTAACAAATTAAAAAAATGTATAATGAAAAATTGATGCAACAAAAATAGACAATTATCATAGCAGTGCCTTCTTTGCCAGTATCAAAGTAGCCTGGTACCCTGGCCCTATAAACAATATGGGCCAGGTAACCACTAAAGACTTCTGGTTTCCTATTGGTAAAAATTTCCGCGCGTTTTTATTGCCTACGAGTGAAATGGACAAGGTCAACCTTTTGCAAAACAAAATTAGAGAAGAAAAAAATAAAATCACTGAAATGTTTTCATTATCAAATGACATTCATTTCGGCCTGGGATTCTTGGTGAAATTCCAACAAATGTGCGACGTAGTATAGATTTCTCTATCCGACTCAAGGCAATGCTCTTTTTGGTGAACAAGAACAGAGGTTGTATAGTTAGTTTTTACATAAACGTAAGCAAGCCAATGCCTTCGAGCAGGAGTGAATGGGGATGTAATTGCAGCTCTACGAACTGGTCATATAAAGTTTTTAATCTTTTAACCCTTACCTAAAGTCAGTCGTGATAATCATTACTCCATTAAACTCAATAATAACAGAACAAATTCAACGATATGGCCAAAGCCTGTCCAGAAAACCTGTTAACCAAAACCAAGTCGAAAACTACTCGTATAATTGTTGACAAAGCCCAGAGTCACTTTTCGAAAATATTTCCTGGATATCAATTTTTAGCGTCGACTGGTACTGGCTCTGACGAAATCTGCAAGTACATTACAAAAATTCTTTCATTGCGAAAACCCAAAGTCATCAAAATGACAATTGTACACTCAAACATAAAACTCGTAGTTCTGGAAAAAATCATCGCAAAATACGGTCGAAACTTACGTTAGTACAATCGGACCTTTCATTAACGAACTGAAGAAACAAAGGCAATTATTTTCAGAAATAGTGATATATTCAACCGTGAAGTGGTGTGGGGAGGGTACGAAATGGTTTTCCAGTTACTAGATGAAGAGGAAGTTCTTCCAAAAACCAAAAACGACGACTTGTCCAAACAGGACAAGGTCAGGGTAAAAAACTTGGTTTCACAATACCACGCCTCTTGCGGTCAGAACAGGTACGGTTTTATGCTAAATCTCTTCAATTCGCTCCCGACGCGATGTACAGTACCCGCAGTGTTACCTACACGTAATTATTGACAGTTGAAGAAAACCGTCATCAGCAAAATGAACATTGTTTGTTTGCAGCCGAAGCGTACAGTAGGGGAACCGACGTACCTGACATCATTAGAAAGTATTAAATTCAACTGTTGTTTTGTCTTTTCTTTACCTTTTCAAGACGACTTATTAATTTATCTAATTCCTTTGACTTTGAGATTTGTGGTCATTTGAACTTGTTAGGAACATTAGGTTTATCATGGTGGGCTGCAGGTCTCATTAGGACAAAAGTTGAATAATTATTATGTTTAATTATAATTATGAGTCACAGATTGTTCTTTTGGTTTCGCAGTATATCTTCAAGACGTTGGTCGAGCTGGTCGTGATGGTTATCAGGCATCAGCCATAGCTTTCTTCAACAAACAAGATTTGGTTCATGTAAAACCAACTATGAAGGATTTCATTTGCAGCAAAGTATGCAGGTGGAAGTTCCTGTGCTGCCATTTTGCTGTCCCTTTTGATAACAGGACTCAAAATGAACACGTTTGCTGCGATATCTGTGAGAGAATGTGCAAGTGTAACACGTGTTGTTTACTAACTGAAACCCCTTTGACCAATGTAACAAAAATGTTAAATTAAGCATGTTTCCAGTAGACTCATTGCTGGCTCAGTACTTTGATGTTGAAAAAGCGGTGTTAAATCTAAGCTTACCTGCTGCAGAACATAGTAGTATATATTAAATTGAAGTAGATCTATTTCCTTAAATATTTCTTTCTTTCAACTACAGTAAAAATGCAAATTTGTATTTAAAATGTTTATGCTGTGCGAGTAATGTTTTCTCTGCTGTGTGAATTGTAGTTAAAATAAGGGAATGCTAATTTTTTACATTGATCTTTTGAAACATTTTGCATAGGCAACTTTCATAATGGCCACCTCTTTAAATATTGATGCATCTAATGTGCCTCTGTCCTCGTTATCAAGCAAAGATTCATTTGAATTGCAGACACACAAACGAGGCTATAAAGGCTCATTAAGATGCACGTAAAAGAATACTTAAACTAGCCGCTATTATAAAAGTTGTCTATTAAATAACTCAGGCTTCGACAGACTTGTCAATTCACAATGTTGCTTTAGAAAATTGTAAATATGTAATACCATGTCTGCTGCTAGCCTGTGAGTATAGCAGTACATATTTTTAAAGTTGGCAATTTAAATATTAAAGATTTGTACGAGCATTTTTATAACTTGAAAAGTATTGTAATATTTTATCTAAAAAGTGGTTTGAAAATTATGTACACAACAGAAAGCAAATTGTAAAATACAACCAAATAAAATCAAAATAAATAGGGAGCTTACCGCACTTCACCCGAGGACGTTGCCTCATACACAGGAAGTGATGTAAAAATTTTAACCGATGCGTCTTCGTTGACTTGAAGGTGTCCTTCGGACGTTGACTGCTCGAAGAAGCTGTTTTGGAAGGCGTCGACAACACTGGTACATATTTTTACAATTTCATGTTAGATATCATTCAAAATAAACATTTAGAGCTTAGTTGAATTTTGTCGGGTTGAATTAATACTGATGTAGTTAAGAAATACTTCGTTTCTTTTGACTTGTGTGAACTACAACTGTATTATTTATTTTGGTTTGTGTTTAAAGCGTAGTGTGGTTGCAGTACTCTCAACATTCTTCATTAATCCAATTCAGGTCAAATGTCACCCTTTTCATGCCCCGAACCTAAAGCCCGGCATACACTAGAGAAACTTTTGAAAACAAGTTTTTCCAACAAATGTTTCCAGTGTATGTTGAAAAGTTTCAGAAACTTTGTTTCACACAATAAGACAGATTGATGAAAAATTTAAAAACATTTCAAACAAACTAAAAATTAGTGACAGAATTGAACAGACAAAAAAACGCGAAGCGTTTATTTCACTTAAAAACCATAAAGATAATTTCGAAAACAACCCAACATGCCGTTTAATTAACCCAGCAAAAAGCGAATCTGGAAAACTCAGCAAAGTAATTCTTGACAGAATAAACACCGAATTGAGAAGAATTTCGAAAGCAAACCAATGGAGAAACGCACAAAATATGATCGAATGATTTAATAATATCAACGAAAAAAATAGACACTTTTATTTCATTTGACATTGTCGATTTCTATCCATCAATATCTGAAAACCTACTGGGGACCAAGCATTATCTTGGGCCAGAAATTTGAGAAATATAGACCGCGATGAAATTACAGTTATTAAACATGCGAGAAAATCACTCCTTTTCAACAAAGAATAACCATGGATTAAAAAAGACAGGCAAGATTTATTTGACGTCACCATGGGTAGCTATGGCGGCGCCGAAATTTGCGAACTGGTTGGCTGGCCTTTTTATTTTAAACAGCCTTGGAAGCAAGTTTGGCAAAGAAAATGTCGGCCTATATAGGGATGACGGATTGGCCATTTTAAAGAACAAAAGCGCGAGATTGGCAGACAAAACAAGAAAAGATCTACACAAAATTTTCGAACAGCTCGGCGTCAAAATAACAGCCCAGACAAATTTACATGTGGTAAACTTTTTAGATGTTACTTTTGACCTTCAAAACGGAAAATACAAGCCTTATAGTAAGCCCAATGACGATCCATTGTATGTAAACAAGCAATCAAACCACCCGCCTAGCATTTTAAAACAGCTACCAACATCAATCGGCAAACGCATTTCCTTTCTCTCATCGGACAACACAACATTTAAGGAATTCGCACCAATTTACCAAAATGCATTAAGACGCAGTAATTTCAATCAGGAATTAAATTACACACAGCAAAACCCACAACCACCACGCAAAAACCGACATCGCAATATCATTTGGTTCAATCCACCATACAACAAAAACGTAAGATCAAACATAGGACACAGCTTTCTTAACTTAATCGACAAACATTTCCCAAGAGAAAACAAACTCCATTAAATTTTCAACAGAAATACAGTGAAAGCCAGTTACAGTTGCATGAACAACGCCAAGTCCACAATCATGAAGCACAACGCACACATACTTAGAAAAAATCGGGTACAAAATGAAAACACAGCCAGTTGCAACTGCAGGGATAAAAGCAAGTGCCCACTTCATGGACAGTGCCTGACAAATAGCATAGTATACAAAGCAACTGTTTCGACAAGTGACATAAATAACACCAAACACTACATTGGCACGACAGCAAACAATTTCAAAGAGCGATACAGAAATCACACTAAATCTTTCCAAAACAAAAATTATTCAAACGAAACCGAACTTTCGAAAGACGTCTGGGATTTAAAAGAAATAATCATCATAACCTGGTCTATTTTAAAACGCGCGGCTTCCTACTCAGGAGGATCAGGCAATGCAATTTATGTTTGGAAGAGAAACTTAATTTTTCTTAATTCTAATGTAAACATGGCTCTCTAAATTAATTTCATTCTTGTAATAAAGGTGTAACCGAACTCGTATTTGACATAAATGTCATTAAATGTTCATTTTCGACCATTAATTGTGCCACTGTCGCCATAAAAATTGCTAAAATTATTTTACCTTTGATGTTTTGAAAGATGTTCTAAACGTATAAGCTTAGTTTCATTCTTTTCCGAAATTTATATATATATATATATATATATATATATATATATATATATATATATATATATATATATATATATATATATGCCGTGTGTATGTGCAATTATTCTTGTGATTTTTAACGTCAGTCGCGTGACCAGTCTGATGTATGCTAAATCCGCCACTGTATTAATGTTTTTGTAAACTAACTAGGGCTATTGTCAGCGGTCTCCTGCAGTGGACCAGAATTGACTCCTCATACTTCGAGACTTTATTGCTTGCCATGGAAGAACCTCCGCTACCTCAAGCTAGAGTCGCACAAGCTCAGTCACCCATAGTGGACCAAAACGAAGCTCCTCTCCAACCGCTACAACAACAGCAACCACCGCAACAGCAACAGGTTCCACCACAGGCCCAGCCACCGGCAGAAGCTGATCCACCGCTCTTGTGAGCTTGTTTTCCTTTCGCCTCGGATTTCCGAGTGGCGTTTTGGCATTCATGAAAGTGATTATGTCAGAATACATCTGGGCGTAGTGTCTTTATTCAGGCTTTCGCAGATGTCGTTTGCCTTGGGCCTCGGTTCTCGAGTGGCGTTTTGCTATTCATCAAAGTTTATATATGTCAGAGACTATCTGGGCGTAGTGCCTTTATTCAGGCTTTCGCCGGTGTTGTTGCCCCTCGCCTCTAGTTTTCTCTTTATCGTCGTGTTCTAGTCTGCACACGATTTTATCTCGCAGCCTATATCTGGCTATAGTGCCTCTCTCTCGCTTTCCCAGATTTGGTTACTCTCGCCTCGATTTCCGCTTAATGTACTGGTTTTTTAAAACATAGCATACAGGTTTTTATATTTCTAGGCATGGGACAGATTCTAGCGGAGATTATGCTGTTGTCAGCTGTTTGTTTTCTTCAAAGTTTAGCACTTAGCTTGCTTTTGGTTCTTTGGTTTTATATTCCCTTATGCAGATTTACTTTCCCACCCCCACGGGACTATACTTTTCTATCCTCTCTCAGTTTACCCCTTTTTACGTTCATTGAACCGTTGGAAATTTATATTTCGCTTTGGTTATTCATGACAGAGTTTTTGCATTGGTTCTGTTGTTTTGGTTTGTTCTTCGGATAAATTTTCTTTTATTTATCCTTGCTTTTCTTAGCAATTACAATCCCGCATACAATCTCTCGAAAATGCTCAAGAATCCACAGTTGATAATTTGGTAACGAAGGTTACTAGATATGGTATGAGGATTTCGACAAATACGAAGCGTTGGCGCTTGCAGAGCGCCTTTTACATCAAGCAGAGATGGAGAAACACCCCAAGGTTACAGCATTCGATATTATTGTCAATACACTTCGTTCTAAGATGCAGGTGTCTGAGGATCAGTTCAAAGCTATTATTTGACCCTTCTCACTGAAAAGGAATACGCGGGGATCCTTGATTCCATCAGTAAAGTGGATAAGCTCTTCAAGAAAAAGCCTCAGCCTACTCAATCCAAATCGGTTCCATCACCTTCTGGCTCATCTTCCCGTACTACCACCTGTTGGCATTGTGGCCGTCCAGGTCATCGAATGGCTCAATGTTTTCGTCTTCGCGCTTCAAGAGGTGGCTATACCCCTCGCTGGCAGCCTTATGATCGCGATTATAACTCTCCGTCCTCTAGCTTTGGTGCTAAAAAGGAGTAAACTGTAGTACGGTGTGTCGTCGTGTTTATTGCCTTTTGTGTCTTGTTCAACTTCATGTACCTCATTAAAATCATTTTTTGCTTATTGCCTATTGTCATGCGTATTTTAATTTTATTTATTATATCCCTTGGGTGGGAAGTTCCTTTTAGCCTTCCGTTAGGAAATGTATTATAACGAGTACTTTACAAAGCATACAGGCAATATGAAAAGTACATGGAAGGGGGTCAAGGAACTTATAGCATTAAAATCCAACTCTTAATAATACACCAACCAAAATTGTTACAGGTAATACTGAAATTAGAGACTCTATAGGAATTGCTAATGCCTTCAATGAATATTTCTCCAATATTGGAAATGCTGTTCCTCTAGCCAATGAATCACCTTTATCTTTTCTTGAGATACCTCAACAAAATTATTTTTTCTTATTTCCAGTAACACCAACTGAAATACTAAAATAAATCAATAAACTGAATTCTTCTAAGGCAGTTTCATCTAAGGCAGGTCCATCTAGTATTCCTGCTAACCTATTTAAAATTAGTAGGTATATGCTTGTCAAAGCCTTTAGAAATTCTCTTTAATTGTTCATTCTCCTAAGAGGTTGTACCAGAGAAATTTAAAATAGCTCGTGTAATTCCGTTTTTTAAAAAAGGATCTCAAACTAGTATTAGTAATTATCGCCCTATTTCATTACTCTCGATATTCAAT
The DNA here is from genome assembly GCA_035771165.1 of Paragorgia papillata. Lineage (NCBI taxonomy): Eukaryota > Metazoa > Cnidaria > Anthozoa > Scleralcyonacea > Coralliidae > Paragorgia > Paragorgia papillata. The sequence goes on from JAWNZC010000051.1 coordinate 465,904, forward strand.
AAAATGGTACAACTGCAGAATACCCCGCCACATAGCTTTCCACTGTGTAGCCGGCTACACAGTTGCAGAAACATGTTTTGACATCAAACTAATAGTAATATACACTGCACTGGCTACGTAGTCAAACGGCTGCGCAGTTTCTCAAATATCATGCAACTGCCATTTATAATTATATTCTAAAGATAACCACACAACCTTAAGTATTAACTTATTCTATCTTCCCCATTTTGTAAACAGATCATAAAATTACATAAATATTGTTACGTGACCGCTATACGCAACAAAAAGTGTAACCTCAGCTGTTTGGTTTTTACAATTATTTATTTAATTAACAAGAGACTTAGAACAGATATTGAAAATGTCTATAAAGATTAAAACTAAACTAAAGTTCAGAAACTTATCTGTCGTCTGCACACAACGAAACAGTCAATAGGAGATTCCGGCACAGGTTAACAATCCATATGGACTTGAAAAGGAAGGAATAATAAAACCAATGGTAGGAACTCCAGGACTGACTTCGTAACCACTTTGATACATATAGCTCACTCTCATACATATGCATGCCTGATATATGTTCGATGGCTGCTTATATAGTTTCTAGAGTATATAATTATAGTAACATACTTCATTCTATATATAATATATTTACGTAATTACTAAATGACATCATAGCTGACTCATGCCAAGTCACAAGTATTTACTAATTGGTTACAAGTAATTATTAAGTGTTCAGTGATCAAATAACGTCTAGTTAATTAACTGTCTTAGGATAGGCATATCCGTAACACCCTCCCTCTTAAAGAAAAAAATAAGTTTGATAGAACTTTCTTTTTTAGAATATAAAATGTTTAACCATGTATATGGCCTAGAAAGACAGTCCGCAATCAAATTGTCTTTTCCTTTAATATGTCTGATTTCCAAATTATATTCTTGTAAAACTAGACTCCATCGCAATAGGCGTTGATTCTTGTTCTTCAGCTTGTGGAGGAATACCAAAGGATTATGATCACTGAATACAACGATCGGCAGACTTGAGGAAGAGACATAAACTTCGAAATGCTGTAAAGCGAAAACCAGAGCTAAACATTCCTTTTCGATTGTCGAATAGTTTCTCTGGTGTTTGTTGAACCTTCTGGAAAAATAGCACACCAAATGGTCAATCCCGTCTTCATCTTCTTGGAGCAAAACAGCACCAGCAGCTACATCACTTGCATCCACAGCTAACTTAAATGGATGGTTGAAATCTGGAGCTGGCAAAACGGGAGCACTTTTCAACATGGCTCTAAGGTTTCCGAACGCCAGTTCACAATGATCTGTCCAAATATATTTAGCGTTCTTGCGAAGTAGCTGAGTCAAAGGCTCAGTGATGGTGGAGAAATTTGGACAGAACTTTCTGTAATAACCAGCCATACCCAGGAAACGCATCAACTGTTTCTTTGACGAAGGTCTAGGAAACTCTGAAATACAACTTATTTTGGCATCAACAGGCTTTACATAATCCTGACCAACAACATGACCCAAATAGGTGACATGTGCACACCCAAACTCACTTTTGATCAAATTGATGGTCAGTTTTGCCTTGCTGAGCCTCCTGAAGAACTCTCGGATGATCTTTAGATGTTCTTCCCACGTATTGCTGTAAATGATGATATCGTCGATGTACGCTTCGCAACCGTCCAGGCCAGAAATGATGCTATTAACGAGACGTTGAAAGGTGGCTGGCGAATTTCTCATTCCAAATGGCATGACCTTGTACTGGAACAAACCCTCTGGGGTAACAAAGGCTGAGATTTCTTTGGCACGATCAGTAAGTGGAACTTGCCAAAATCCTTTAAATAAATCAAACTTGGTGACGTACTTGGCTTTTCCAATTTTATCGATACAATCATCCATTCGTGGGATTGGAAATGTATTCGACTTAGTCACATTATTGACTTTTCGGTAATCGGTACACATACGATAGCTTCCATCAGGTTTCGGCACCAGGATACATGGAGAGCTCCAATTACTTTGACTTGGTTCTATGAAGTCGTTTTCCAAAAGATATTGAACCTCCTCACGTAGGTATTTCTGCTTCACTGGATTTAACCGATAGGGATGTTGTTTCACTGGTTTAGCATCACCAACGTCGACATCGTGGAAAATTTTGTCTGTTCTGGTAGGAATATCTGGAAAAAGGTGTTCGAATTCTTCAACCAGGTTCTGAAGATCTTGACGTTGATTCGGTTGAAGATGAGATAGCTTGGAATTCAGATTATGTAGGACATCAGAGTTGTTGAGTTTTGATGTGGCAGACAGACTAGAAAGTTCTCCTAGGTCTACATCGTGTTTGTCTTTATCAGACTCAGAACTCACTAAATTTACAGAGTGTATTACCCTATCATTATCGTAATACGGCTTTAAACATATTTACATGGCACAACTGTTTTTGTTTACGCCTATCTGGAGTTATTAGGACATAATTTAAATCACTCTCTTTCTTGTCTACAACATAGGGACCAAAATACCTAGCCTGAAGGGAATTTCCAGGAACTGGGAGCAATGCAAGAACCTCATCAGCGCGTTTAAATTTGCGGTTTACTGCGTTTACGATCGAGGTTTGTCCTAGCTAGATCACATGCTTTCGTAAGTTTTGTGCGAAAGTCCGAAAGGTACTGCAAAAGATTTAACGAACCGCCATCTTCCGAAAGGAATTTTTCTTTTAGGAGTTAAAGTGGTCCTCTAACCGTATGTCCGAAAACTAACTCAAATGGGCTAAAGCCCAGAGATTCTTGAACTGACTCTCGAGCAGCGAATAAAAGTAAATGGATGCCGTCATCCCAAGTCATTTTGTGTGTCGAGGCAATAGGTTCTCATCATGTTTTTAAACTTTGGTGAAACCTTTCGAGAGCACCCTGAACTTTCAGGATGATAGGCAGTAGATTTATACTGCTTGATGCCTAACTCGTGCATCACCTGCTGAAAAATTCCAGACATGAAATTTGAACCTTGGTCCAACTGAATAGACTTAGGAAGGCCAACTAAAGTGAAGAATTTAATTAAGGCCTTAACAATGGTGTTTGCCTTAATATTTCTCAAAGGTATAGCTTCAGGGAACCTTGTAGAAGTGCACATAATGGTCAACAGATATTGATTGCCTGCCTTAGTCTTAGGTAATGGGCCAACACAATCTACAATTACTCTACTAAACGGCTCCTGGAAAGGTTGGAATTGGCTGTAAATGGGCTTTTGGATTCACCTGATTTGGTTTCCCAACAACCTGACAAGTGTGGCAAGTTTTACAAAATTACACTACATCTCGTCTAAGATTAGGCCAGTAGAAATGACTCAGAATTTTAAGATAGGTTTTGGTAACACCTAAATGGCCAGAAAGGGGGGTTTCATGCGCTAGGCTAAGTATGTCAGACCGGTAGGTCTTTGGCACAACGATCTGATATCTGACAGACCACTCATCGTCTGCCGAAACATCAGGCGGTCTCCACTTTCTCATTAAAATATCGTTTTTAATAAAGTAGCAGACCGGATTCTTCGCAATTTCAGCCTCGTCAACTGCTTTATGAAATAAGACAGAGATCTCAGGATCATTTTGTTGTGCATTAATAATATTTGGCTTTGAAAAGGTTGCTTGAGACAATTCAGATGTTGAATTAACGCCTTTGAAAGCTTGGCCAAGAAAGGTATCTGACATATCGATGACGTCTTCACTAACGTCATGTTCTAATTGCTTCTGCTTACGCATGGCTCGAGTTACCGCACATGCGGGATATAAATCTGAAATTTCTCCCTCAATAGGATCAGGAGTTTGATTAACACACGGTTTATCAGTCAAAATTGGGTTAACGACTACCTTCTCGCCTGCAAGGTCATTGCCGAGAAGTAGATGAATTCCCTCGAATGGTAAAGTCGTTTTAATACCCAATAGAACGGTACCAGACACTAGGTCTGACGACAAATTGACTTTGTGTAATTGTTGAGAACTGAACGTATCAGAATTAACTCCTCTAATCTAAACATTCTTACCATAGTAAGACTTCTGAGAAAATGGTAAAGTATCTGCCAACAAAAGAGATTGGGAAGCCCCAGTATCTCTTAAAATTTTAATAGGAACTGTTTTTGACAGATCACTTGTAAGTGATATGAAACCATTATGAATAAATGGCTGAAAGACTTCCATAATAGGATCAAAAGAGGACTTAACCTCACAGTTGAGAGAAGGAAGTGGCTTAATGACAGATGTGCCTTGCACATTGTCACGCATGGACTGTTTTGAAGTACAGCCATTGGGTTTTACTTCACCTTGCTCTTGTTGTCTCCATTTCAATTTGTAGCAATCTGATATTACATGACCATTCTTTCTACAATAACTACAAACTATGTTGTTAAAAGGAGAGTTTGAAGGCTTGCCTTGAGAAGGTGGTTCAAATCTAGCAGTGGGTGGTTTGGACTTTTTAGCGTCAGGATTAAAATTGTCTGAATACTCCTTTGACAGGTTCTTAGCACCAAACACACGCTTGCTATCAAATGATGAAGAATTATTACCTCGAAAAGACCAAGACTGTGGCGCCTTATTTGTGAATGAAACCTTATGTGTTAAAATGAAATCGTCGGCCAAACGCGCGGCAGCTGTTAAGGTTGTCGCCTTTTGTTCATTTAGAAATACGCATATATCACTTTGAATGCATCTTTTAAATTCTTCAATCAAAATCAATTGTCTCAATTGGTCGTATTCCTTATCGGATTTTTCGGAGGCACACCAGCGATCAAACAATTGCTCTTTTTCTCCAGCGAATTCTAAATAGGTCTGCCTACCCGTTTTTTCAAAATTTTGAAATTTTTAACGATATGCCTCAGGGACCAACTCGTACCCCTTAAGAATCAATTCCTTAACGGTATCGTATTCCGAAGCTATATCTAACGAAAGCTGTGCGTAAATATCACGAGCTTTTCCAACTAAAACACTTTGCAATAACATGGTCCAATTTTCTTTGGGCCACTTAAGATTTTCGGCTATTTTTTCAAAATGTAAAAAATACTTATCGACATCCCGTTCCTGGAAAGGTGGAACCATTCTAATGTGCTTAGTAACATCAAAACTCGAATCTAGTTTGGTTCCAGTATGAACAGATCCCAATTTTTCTTGCAACTCTATTTTTCTCATTTCCAACTCAAATTTCTGCTTTCCTAATCTCTCTTCTCTTTCTTCTCTTTCCCTTTCTCTATCCCTCTCCATTTCTAATTTCTTTAATTCTAATTTCATTCTTTCTGCTTCCATTGCAAATCTCATTCTTTCTATTTCTATTTCTGGATTTGCATCGGGATTCTTATACAAATTTAAAACACTTTCCTCAAAGTATTCAGATTTAATTAAGTGTTCCATAATTGTCTTTTGCATGTCCTTCTTTACCATAGAACTTTTTACCTCTACACTTTCTCAATTTATTAAAAACCTCTTGATCGGGCATAAACTGCTCAGGTTTAAATTCTGACATTTTATCAAATAGCTGAGCTCACACAAATTCGAAATTTACCTCCGAATAAAAAAAAAATCAAAAGTTACCGAACTTTGATTTGAATGAAATTCCCCGGACACTAACGTATACTTTCCCGAGACACTAACGTATACGTTCCCGAGACACTAACGTATACGTTCCCGCCTGAGCCCCCAATTGTTACGTGACCGCTATACGCAACAAAAAGTGTAACCTCAGCTGTTTGGTTTTTATAATTATTTATTTAATTAACAAGAGACTTAGAACAGATATTGAAAATGTCTATAAAGATTAAAACTAAACTAAAGTTCAGAAACTTATCTGTCGTCTGCACACAACGAAACAGTCAATAGGAGATTCCGGCACAGGTTTATAACAATCCATATTGGCCCGCAGTAATTGGCTTTTGCTGTTGCGGTGTCCCTGCCAAAACTGTTTTCGTTCTGTATAATTGTTTGTAATTGTAATGTGTAACTGGCAAAGCTAATAAAATAAAAAATAAATTAAAATTAAATTAAAATATGGACTTGAAAAGGAAGGAATAATAAAACCAACGGCAGGAACTCCAGGACTGACTTCGTAACCACTTTGATACATATAGCTACTCTCATACATATGCATGCCTGATATATGTTCGATGGTTGCTTATATAGTTTCTAGAGTATATAATTATAGTAACATACTTCATTCTATATATAATATATTTACGTAATTACTAAATGGCATCATAGCTGACTCATGCCAAGTCACAAGTATTTACTAATTGGTTACAAGTACTTATTAAGTGTTCAGTGATCAAATAACGTCTAGTTAATTAACTGTCTTAGGATAGGCATATCCGTAACAATATTAACATATCAACAAAACACGCATAAATATTTAGTCACTTGCATCGTTCTCAAAAAACCGTGTTGCTTCGTATCAACTTAACACGCATAAATATTATTTACTCACTTGCTTCATTCTCAAAAAACCTCCTCGCTTTGTATCAACATAACGCGCATCAATAATCAATATATAAACTCAATTTACTAATCAAATATTTTTTATGAAATCAATTATTTATACTCGCACAATGCTTATATATAATTTATCAAATTCATTAATAATTCATGACGAAAATTCAAAAGAAATGAATGTTTAATCAGCATCTTTAACTGCGGATAAAACATTGATTAATGAAACATCAAGGTTTTATTAAAGTTAATAGGCACTAGTGCCTCAAATTGAGCTTTTTCTGACTGTAAATGATCTTATCTCACCTTTCCTACGACTCTTAAAGTGTTCATTATTTACACTTAGAATTTGATAAGTAAGTTAAAATATTCGCGTCCGATCTTTATGGGCATCTACAATGGCTCGCCTTCGGCTCGCCATTGTAAATGCCCATAAAGATCGGCCGCTCATATTTTAACTATCACATAACAAAAACCAAATTACAATGGAACACAACTAAGTACTTTCCATCTAAAAATCCGTTTCCTATGTAAATCTGTGCCTATATAAATCTACTTAAAATATCCTTCTGGCACATGTCCGTCTCGCTCCAGAGCCGACTTTATGTTATTTGTAATTGATGATGGTGCAAGAGTTGCAAACCTTTTCTCGTACTCCTCTCGGCTACAAACCATCACCTCCTTTGACCGATCAATATCATCCACAAACTTCTTTACAAATACTTCTACTGCTTTTGGCGTGCGGGCGACTCGAATAGAGGTGTGCGAATCCAATCCGATTCGGATCGGATTCGGACTAAACTTTTATCGTTCGGATCGGATTTTGTTCTTTTTTTCTCGGATCGGATCGGATTTAGTTCTTCTTTTCTCAGATCGGATCGAATCGGATTTTGCACTTTTTACCCGCATCAGATTCACTTTTGTCATTGTTTGTGTCACAAATATTGTATAGTAGTTTTCTTAAATTTATTTGTTCATTGGTTTTCTTTTCGGAAAGTTTGCGCAACTATTGCAACATATATCCGGTGTTTTAATTTTTTCGGACCGGATCGGATCGGATTTGAGCAGCTGTTTTCGGATCGGATCGGACTACGATTTTTTGGCTTCGGATCGGATCGGATTCGGATTGACAGTTTTGGCAAACCCTCGGATTATAAGGCGTCAATCCGATCCGACGCACACCACTAGACTCGAACCTTCACAATCTTCCCAAACACCTCCAAATCTGAAATCGCTATGAGAAACTCACCAGGAGACACGCTTCTCACATTTCTTGGGCCACTTTGTTCAAACCTATCAGTGTAACGACTGGGCCGCCAAATAAAACAATTGCACTCTTCAAACACCCCATCGTCAGTTGGAGTTTTAGTGCATCAGTTGTCGATGAAACGATATCTTTTACAAAATCGATCACCACAGCCTTTTGGTTTTCTGCGTATTCTGCATACAACAGAGCAGCCTCGAAACTTTCCAAGTCAACCTCGTTTGAAGGAACGTCTGTTTTTTCCCCTTCCAGTATTGACTCTGCCGTGTGATTCAAAACATGCAGTGCAACAGCCATACGCTGCACCAAATCGACTTTCTTTGATTTTGGTGGCACCTTTCCACCAACGAGTGCTTCGTTCAGTTCCTCGATAAACACTTTGTTCATCGTCTTCAATGCATCCTTTCCACCTTCGCATAGTTTATAAGTTATGTTCTTATTTTGGTGAGCATCGTGAATTTCCACAAAAATTTCCGCAAAACCCCAAACAGTTAAATTCCCGACAATTTCCTTCGCCTCATCACTCTCCTCTGGACTTGGCCTCGTACACTTTGGAAAGACAAACAGAAATCTATCCACCAGCCCATGACCATGGTCCATACGCCAAATAAGCTTTGCCGCATTCGGAAGTTGAGTGGCACCAATTATTGAAAATGCTGTGTTTTCAGCAATCTCACGGACTTTTTCTGTCGCAAACCGGTATGAACATCTTTCACCAGAGAACAGTTCGCACAACACTTGAACATCACCACTAGCGTTTTCTTCGTCCGACTTTAACAGTTTGTTCAGAATGTCGAACACTTCTGGCGATACAATAACACCACTGCCGTTCGTAGCTAGAGCTTTCACCAAACCCGACGATGTGCTCTTTTCAATGATGAATTTACCATCGTTGACGACCTCTTCAACAGCAACCAACGGTCTTAGTGCTCCTTCCTTCAGCGCCTGAGATTTTCCGGTAGTCGATGCCCCACAAAATATTGAATAAATATTAAGTGGCATCGTGTTGTTACCGTTATTCAGCAGGACCTTGTCCAAAGCAAGCGTAAACGCGGTCGCTGTAATCAAACAAGGTACGAGGTAACCAGGCGCACAACTGATCGACGCCGCTTTATTGCTGATCAATTTCCACGTGCGTTCAGCAAATAATTTCTCGTAAGGGAAAGGCATTTCGATTAGTCCTCGATGAAGAAGAGCCCACGTCTTATCGTGTTGTTTCGATAACTTTAAAAAAGCCATTACAAAATTTACTCTTTATCAAAACGAACGCTTAACACTTCTCTTCACAACAAAGTGCACACTGCACAAGACAACACTATCCGATGATGTGTCAGTTTTTTTCATTCTCTCATCACGGGTCACACTGACACTTTCATTAATGCATGCGCTTTTGTTAACCCACCCTATTCTGGAGTGTAACCAAAAGTCGAGTGTCGAGACTAAAAGTCGAGAGTCGAGAAAAAAAGTCGAGAGTCGAGACAAAAAGTCGAGAGTCGAGACAAAGAAGTCGCGAGTCGAGCTCGAGAGAGATAAAAAAAAGACAAAATATATATAAATATATATATTTGTATTATAAGTTTTAATAATAAACTGTGAAAAATCTGAACCAAATATAGTGACCCAAACCGAACGAAACAACATGTCGCCAAAGTTAAGCGCAATTGCGCCTGGAGGTGATGTTTAATCACATTATCTTTTGCGTCGTCTCATATTATACTTTCATAACAAAAGGGGATGCGCAAACTGAAAGTGCCGTGTATACAACCATTATTATTTACCTTCTTTAAATATAGGACGATCCAACAGAATTGTGTACTTGTGTTTAACTATAGTGGTCTGAGTGTGTTTTCCGCGATTAACCACATGTATTGTTGTTTCATTTTGTCACAATATTTGGGTCATGTCTTCCAGTTTTATAATATTTTATATTTTACTATTTTTTCTTGTTTAACGGCTTACAAATTACAAAATTTATGACTTTTTGAGTCCGAGTCCGGGTTTCATAGTACGCCAGTATATACCACGCTTCCTTAGCGCAAATAGCTCGATTATTTTCACACCTTTGTAATTCTTGTTTTTTATCACTCTCGACTTTTTTGTCTCGACTTCTTTGTCTCGATTCTCGACTTTTTTGTCTCGACTCTCGACTTTTGGTTACACTCCCTATTGAGTCACCAATAACACCTCCGTCACTCACACACAGCACCTGCCTTATCACATCACCTTTTACAAACTTTACAAACATAACGCTAAAAAATCTATAGAAAACATCACGGTCGGCTTCAGTGGCAGTTATCTCTTGCCTTATTTCACTCTTGCCTTATCCAATTTACCAGTTTTAAATTCTTTAAAACCCCTTTTTATATCAATAACATCTACCTCGTAGCCTTACCCCGTATTATGTTTCATTACTTCATTTCCATATATCAAACTACGTCAGAACGTGACATCTAAACCCGTCAACACAACATAAAAGACCCACTCTATACCTAGCGTGCACGCTTCACCGCTTACAACTCTCCTGCGACGGCATGTATCGAGTCAAAATTAGAAAATCTCTTGCCGTTCAGATGGATCGCTCCTCTTTCAACAACACAGAAGTTGCTTGCCAGACCATATCAGAAGACATATCGCATTCTCGAAAACAACGCTTGCAAAACAAACCTTTCACCACCTATGACGACCTTAAAGAATGCGTCTTATCATCTAAATATTTTTTGTTCCAGTGGCTTAAAGAACGTAAATTAATATCCTCCCAACAGCTGTGCCAACAATGGAACTCAGAAATGACATGGACAGCAAGGATGGCTACAAATGGCAATGTCGAAAAACTTTGAGTGGGAAAAGACATCGTGTAGAAGCCAGCATTAGAAAAGGAAGTTGGTTTGAAAACAGCAACTTAGTGGTATTGAAGTTCATAGAGATAGTGAAGTTCACGTATTGGTGGACAGCCGATCTCAATCAGTCACAAATTGTCCAACAGCTTGGTCTAGCCTCAAATTCAGGAGTTGACTGGGGCCTGTTCTGCCGTGAGGTTTGTGAAGTAGTCATGCTTCGAGACTCTAATCCCATCGGTGGACCGGGAAAAACCGTTCAGATCGACGAGTCGAAGATTGGAAAACGAAAATATCACAAAGGCCACAGAGTAGAAGGGCATTGGGTTTTTGGTGGCATTGAAAACGATTCGAGGAACTCCTTCATTTTCACTGTTGAGAAAAGGGACGAAGCGACACTTCTACTGTTAATCAAGAAATGGATCCTTCCTGGAACTAAAATCATCTCTGATTGCTGGAAAGCTTATATCAATTTAGAAAAACATGGCTACATCCACGCAACAGTCAATCATTCCAAGGAGTTTGTAAACGACGAAGGCGATCATACCAACAGAATCGAAGGACACTGGCGCCAAATGAAAGTTTCTTTACCAACTCACGGTCGAAGGAAATACCACTATTCAACGTACTTAGCTGAGTTTGTATGGCGTTATACACACAACACCTTTCTACAAGACATTATATACGTTTACAAAGTCTAAACAATTTCACTTTCAAACCAATACAAATAGAAATACAAAGACATGGACAGTTTAGCGAGGCCGCAGTCTTAACCCTATTTGTACCGGGTTTTTTTAGTAGCCAAGATACCGGGGGTGCGCTGATTAGGCGCACCCCATACAAATTCTTGCGGTTATTGGTCTTGATGTCCATTTTAATTTTTTAACTAAATTTTATCCTTGTTTTCCAAAAAAAACCACTTTTGCACCACTTTGGGTCAAAAATGGCCACCTGCCGATTATTCCAAAATGGCCGCCATAAAAAATATGCAAATATTACTGTTTTTATGCTATAATTTTAAAATTGTGCATGAAAAGGCAAAAACATTTGGTACCTGATGTCTTTCTGAATGTTTAATTGATATGGCAGACTATTTACAATAAGAATATCTGGAAAACCCCCACAAAATACCTGTACAGCAATATTGTTCACCGTCTATTTCTGGCCACATTTCAGACATTTTTGTACAATGTGGTCCTGACAAGAAGGATTACCGCATGCCTGGCAGAGCGACTTCACACACTTTATGCTCTTCTTCTTCTCAGAATAGCCTTCCCCTGCAGCAGCCTGTTGACATAGGGTACACCTTCTTCTGCCTTCCCCAAATGTAGGCCCATTGTCCACGACCATTTGATCATTCTCGGCAATTGGCCCCATTATCAGTGTAATCTTGTTCTTTATGACTGCCGACAAACTGGTTTGGCTTCTTTGTGCAATGTGAGGTTTGACCAATTCCATAACCAAGTCAAATCCATACTGAAATGATTTTTGCTTCAGAGGACACACATTCCTATTCAAAGCAAATATAGTGGATGAGTTTACGCGGGCAGTGTCCAGCAAGTAGGAAAATACCACCATGGTCCATTTCCTTGACTTGGCTTTAGATGTGTAAAATGCCATCCTTTGGTCGACAATATCAGTGCCACCTTTGGTAAAATCATACAATTTGTACAATGCCAATTTCTCACGCTTGTCGTCTTTAGTTGTACCCAGTATTTGCTTCAGAGTTGATAGCATTAGCACATTTTTCTTTCCACTTGCGGTTTTGACGACATAAGATGCTAATGATAGTGGACCATCTTTCTGCCAATAGACTTCTGTAGATAAGTCCTCCCTGGCTTTGAAATCCTTCATTTCAGCTGGAACACCTTTGCGGTTGATTTGTATCGTCCCAAGGCAGGTTATGTGCTTCTCATACAACCAGAGCGCAATTGATAGGGAGGTGTACAATCGGTCGAAAGATATGTTCCTTCCTGCCAATGGTATTGAATTAGCCAATAATGTGTCAATCATATATTTGACAATTGCTTCTGTACCTTGTACATAATACTCGCCACCATCCTCTTTCGGCTTACCACAGTAGGGAGACGCAATGAATGTGTACGGATACCTAGCAGCATTGATGGCTTTGAACAATAAACCATACTTAGCTGGTTTATTAGGGTTGTACTGCTTGAAGGAGATTTGATTCCTCATGGAGTAGAGGGTCTCATCTAATGAAAGATAATCTCCGGGTACCAGGCATGACATACATTCAAAATTGAACAATTCAAAAATATCCCGCATAGCAGCAAAGCGGTCTTGTTTCCATCGCTCGTCTCTTGTGCTTGCATCATCAAAGCAAAGATTTGCCCGAATAAATGTAAACCGATTTCTTGACATCGTTGCGCTGAATATAGGTGGGCCGTATTTGTTTGAGAATAATTTATCCACAGACAAAGTATTCAATTTGTACAGTCCTCTATAAATATACAAACCAATGAAAGCAAATAATTCTTCAATGTTGGTTTCTTTCATGTAGCAGTATTTACTGTTTTCAGCAATGAAGTTCTCTGGTAGTTTGGAAAGCAAGGCTTGAATTTTTCTGTTTGTAAGCAACACAATCTTTGTCATCATAGCATCCGTGAAAAATAGCTCAAATGCAGTGCGTGGAGTTGGTGTAATTCTTGCCTTTTGCGGAGTCCCTTGTGGTCCAGTTATGACATTTGCCCGATTGTTACGACCAACGTTTACAGATGGCGGATGATTTTGGAATGTACGAACAATGTTATGCTCTGGTTTGTTGTCTACCTTCACAACACTTTGGATAGATTTCAGCTCTGCTGGAATTTCATATTGATTATAGTTATCAATATTTACAGCAGCATCGATGCTATTCACTAAACGGTTCTTTGTTAGTTGTCGCCGTTGCAGCCGCTCAGCCCTGATGTCCTCATCAGGTCCAGGTGCTTCATCAATTTCATCATTGATTTCCACATCATTTTCACTGTCCTCTTCCAAGCTGTCCACTGTTTCCTCATCTGTAAATAAACATTGACAATGTGAATAATAGCATTGATAATATCAAAACGTTGTGATTCTGCATTGTACAACTGTAAATTGAAACAAATTCACAGTACTGACCTGTCTCCCCATTTATTTCATCCAAATCATTCTCATCATCATTCAAGTCATCATCACTGACATCATCATCAGCTTCAACAAACCTTAGGATATTCTCAATAGCAGATTCCCTTGAAATTCTAGCTCTTTTTGGAGGCATTAGATATCTCTTATCACACTTACAAATTGAAACAAAACTTGAAACCAACAATAATATTTAGCAGAAAAATTATAAACTTGTATACACGTGTTCTCTGACTTCTCTCTCCGAACTATATTATGTGTTAGACAAAGTATTGCATAGTGTGCAGTCAGTATTACCACTGACCAATGCTTTATGTTATCGTTTGCTCAGGTATCAATTTGTCTTCCATAAATCAGTGTTTTCAATTTGATAATTTCGTTCATTTGCGACGTTTATTTGTACATAATTGATGGCATAGTTGTGCATCAACAGTTATATACTTACAAGGAAACAAATTGGAGTCTCCAAGAGGCAGGGATGATCACACAAGGTACAACATAATACAGAATTAGCATATAATTTTCTATATTTTGTAAATTATCCAAAATATAATAACAATCTTGCATAAACTAGACTGAATACAACTTTGACTTTATCAAAGCTATATATTATATTTTTATTATGATATATTATTATATTTACAATAATAATATATTGTATGATGATATATTATCTAAAATAGTTAATTTTATTGTTTTTATCATGGTATATTGCACAAGTACTAAATTGCCCCATTTCAACATTAAAAGTAGTCCCCTATCCGAATGATAATATTTGACTATTATAGGCAACCAACACCTTTTCCGACAGATGTCGCCAAACAATAACACATAATTGTTTTCGCAAAAAACATTTTTGTGGTTATAACCAAAATACAAAAATATTAAAAGTCATTGAACAACAGCCGCATAGCTGAACTTCTTAGGCGGTGGCGGGCAATGATATGTAGGGGTGCACTCAATCAGCGCGCCCCCGGTACAAATAGGGTTAATACGAAGCTGTCAGGTTACTTATCGTCAGCCTGAAATATATAGAAATTATTCGACGCTTCCAGCGAAGGCCCTACGCCCTTTTTGACAAAGGGCCCGGTTTCGCTAAAAACGTGCAATACTTTTTATATTTTGCAGCTTCGTTCTCAAAAAGCCTCCTTAATTCGTATCAACATCACACGCATAAATAATAATTAGTCAGTTGCTTCGTTCTTAAAAACCCCGCGTCACTTCGTATCAGTTCACTGCGTAGCCAGATGACTGCGTAGCCAGATGACTGCGTAGCCAGATGACTGCGTAGCCACTTAACTGCGTAGCCAGATGACTGCGTAGCCAGATGACTGCGTAGCCAGATAACTGCGTAGCCAGATCACTGCGTAGCCACTTAACTGCGTAGCTAGACGACTGCGTAGCCAGATGACTGCGCAGCCACATCATTGCGTAGCAGATTGTGGTGGGGTATTCTGCAATTGCTCCAATAAAATTCTAGAAAAACTGATGTATACTAAGTTGATTTCCTTTATTAATAATAATCACATTTTATATGATAAGCAATTTGGTTTTCGTTATGGCCATTCTACCATGCAAGCTACTCTGTTAATTACTGATCAAATTCTAAAAGCTATTGAGAACGGAGAATATTCTTGTGGAATATTCCTTGATTTCAGTAAAGCCTTCGATACTGTAAACCATCAAATCCTGATTCAAAAACTTGAACATTATGGGGTAAGAGGAATAGCAAAGGACTGGTTTGTTTCTTATCTCAGTGATCGAAAGCAATTTGCTTCAATTGGGAGTTCAATCTCCTCTACATGTAATACCTCCTGTGGGGTACCACAGGGTTCTGTACTTGGCCGCTTACTATTTCTATTATATATCAATGAGTTTACATATTGCACTGAGGCTTTTGATTTGATTTGATTTGCAGATGATTCAAACTTGTTTTGTTCTCACAAAAATCTCTGTCAATTGGAGCATTTAATTAATAATAATCTATTACTTGTTAATACTTGCCTTTCTGTAAATAAATTATCTTTAAATATTGAAAAAACTAATTTTGTCATTTTCCATCCTCAAAAAAAATTGAATTATTCCGTCAAATTGCACATCAATAATGATGTTATAAAGCATGAATCCACTATCAAATATATCGGTATTTACCTTGATAGTAATTTGAGTTGGAAACCTCAAATCCACCAAGTTGCTACGAAAATTAAAAGGAGCATTGGTGTTCTTTATAAAATTCGTAGACATATTACTACTGAAATTCTTATTAAGTTATATTATGCCCTAATTTATCCCCACATAACTTATGGCTTGCTTATCTGTGGTAATACTTATAGTACTAATTTGAAGCCGATTAACACACTGCAAAAAATAATTGTAAGGATAATTACTTTTTCAAAATTTGATGAACGATTTTACAATACCAAGAGCCCTAAACAGTGGACTCGCTGTGTAGGGCTCTTGGTATTGTAAAATTTTCAGATCTAATTTCTCTTTATAACTGTTTATTATGTACGATTATTATAATCATAATCTCCCGCAAGTTTTTGATGACTTCTTTACACCAGTCAATAAAGTACATAAATACAACACACGGCAAGCCTCTAAATGTACTTTTTATATGCCGTCTGTGAGATCAAACTTTGGGAAATTTAATATTCGATATGTTTATAAAACATATCGAATATAAATTTAATAAATTTAAAAGATATATTATTACTTCCTTCTTAGACATGTATTGATGTGTTTGACTATGACTTTTGTATTTATGTTTTTATTTATTGACTGTGTGTTGTTATTTTTTCTTCTTTATTGTTTGATTATCTCCAATGCACTGCCGATCTTGGGGAGTTGGACTTGGCTCTGGTAGACTTCTCCACTTTTGTGATACTTATGGCATTTTCAGGGTAGGGTTCAATTCCTCGAAATTGGTAGTGAAGATAATCATTCATGCCAAGAAATCAATTTAATACTCTTGTGCAACATAAAATGCCTTAATTTGTTTCTATATCTATATGTTTCCATTGTTAGGGCTATTTAGCAAGATTAGCTTTGCTATTTCTAAATAGCCAGTGCACTCTTTAGTTTTTTATTTATTCTATTTTTGTATAAAAAAAATCGTTGTATTATAACTCTTTATTGGCACAATAAATTATTCTTCTTCTTCTTCTTGTACAGGTTGTTCTTGAGAAAGGTCAGTTATCATGTTAACTATTTTGTTACTTGAACTATAATTTGCACTTTGGGCATATCGTAATGTAATAAGTACAGTACAATCATACATTATATGATTCCTATTTTAATTTTAGGTGTTAGACTCCCTAGTTTTAGATATGGCAAAAATGAAGCCAGCAATGAATGTTAAGATTACCAACGATGATAAAGGAAAGGTAATATATGTACAATATAATAATCTGATTCTAAATTTTGCATATACAGTAAAGCTTCAGAAAAAGTTAATTTAATGTGTGTAGATTGTCTTATAAGCGATACTTTTTCTACTCAGGACACTTGGCGTAGCTGTGATGGTGGGCATTTAGCCTGGTTTCCATATAATCGCTACGATCGCCGCGATCGCTCAAAAATTAGCTCGGCGATCGCAACGATCAACAATCATGTCGCTGTTTCCATATGATCGCTAAGGCGGTCATGGTTGACCGCGGCCATTGTTTTATGGTCCGCTGGGATGCATACTGATCGCCAAGATCGCTGAGATTGAAAAATCACCGTTTCCATATAAAACGCAACGGTCGCCACGATCGCTGAGATAGAACATTTTCTATCTCGGCGATCATTGCGTCAGTTGTTTCCATATGATCGCTGCGATCGCCAAGTTAGTTAATTTTTGAGTGATCGTAGCGATTATATGGAAACCAGGCTTAAGAAGCACATATTGCAACAGCTGGAAATAAAGTCTTTACTACTACTACCACTACCACTACCACTAGCACTACCACTACCACTACCACTACCACTACCACTAATAATAATAATAATAATAATAATAAAAGCATTTATTTAAACACCATAAAGTTACAGTTGAAAACTGATGTGGTCGTGTATCTAATTACTATAATCCCTCGCCCCTTATTTTCTAAAAGCCCATTTTTTAATTAAAATTCAGTAATTATATATAAATATATATATTTACAACAAGTAACAAATAAAATTAAATTTAAACAGTATGCCTTCAGGGCTCTCTTAAAACTGAGGCTATTTTTCACTGCTCTTGTGTCATTGTCAAGGGAATTCCACAAGGCTACCGCCTGATAAGAAATCGACTTTTTAACAGTCTAATTTAGGCTTCGGAAGTACAAATGTCATTTTTTCCCTAAAGTCATATTTATGACTGCTCTTGGTGAACAGATCTACTATAGACACTGGAGCTTCGCCATAATAGCAACTGTGTGCTAAATTAAGTAAGCGTATGTTGTACATAGTGCTTAAGGAGTTCCACTTGGCTTTTAGAAGGACATCTTTGCTAGGTGTGAACCAGTTTAAGCTGTGTATACTTTTTGCTGCCCGTACGTGTATTCGCTCAAGTTCATCGAATAGTGTCTTTGCACATGGACCCCATACAATTAAACCATATATGACTGAGGGTAGGATAACTTTAAACGTAGAACTCCTCTCTTACCGCAACAGGCAGGAAATATAAAGATCTAAGAAGATTAAGTTTTTGTGTATATGATCTAATCAATTCTGACACATGGGTCCTCCACTTTAATTCATAATCAATTTCCACCTCTAAGCATCTAGATGATTGTACGAACTTGACACTGCAGCTACCCAACTTGATATCTTGTAGTGGACCTACAAATCGTCCACAACCCAGCAGCATATATTCAGTCTTGCCAGGATGAGGTGTTAATAGATTTTTACAGCACCAATCATACAATTTGTTCAGGATCTTATTGAGTAACTCAGCAACCCTGTCAAGTGACTGTGCAATTACATATACTGTAGTGTCATTAGCGGATTTAGCATACATCAGACCGGTCACGCGAGTGACGTAAAAAATCAGAATAATTGCGCAATCACACAATATTTTAATCTCAACAGTCTTCTAGAAAATGTTATGCCGTGACTCCAAAGGTTGGCATACTGATTAGGTTTCAATTTCGCTTTTATCGTAATTTGCGAGTCCGCAAACACTGGGCAGGGATGACCGGTGGTCAGCGTTCGCTTTGAGAGTTTTGACCAGTTTGCAGAGAGATCTGATTGGTGTTTGATCAATTTGACCGATCTGCACCATGGCAACCACTTTTTTAACCGATTTGCCTCGACCTGATTGGCTGTCGCGTTGATTTTGGGCTTTTTGACCGATCTGCACCATGGCAACCATCGATTGCTGAGTCAGCTGAGATACCAAGTAATTTAGTCATTGAAGTCATACGAGTTCTGTATAAGCGTTTTCGAACGGGTTTTAGCCGCTTTTAACAGCAACGATGAAGAAATACTGTTATACTGTGAAAAATCTACGATGATTTGTTATCTAGATTACACAGTCATCGATTTATTTCAAGCGAGGAACATTTTAATAGACGCAATTGAAAGCGTCTGAATTTTGGCGCCGCGCGGAGTCATTTATTCCCTACTGCTGTAAGGTAAGACTGGTAAGTTAAGGTCGTCTTAGTTTCATTTCAAATATACAAACAATCTAGTGTCGAATATATGTTTTTGTCCAGTCTCAATATCGTATTATTTATCATTTTGCATCCTAGTGAAGTGTGAGTTCAGAGTTCAGAGTTCAGACATATATTTATTCATCAAGGCGGCATTAGCATATTTCACGCTTGCCAGGAGCTTTTATATGAATTTGAGAGGATCAATTGATCCTTAAGCCAAGGTTTAGTTCAACGTTAAATTGGATCTTTCTTTTCATGATTTTGAAATGAATAACTGTTTAGTCTCGCTATCTTGCTCTGATAAGATATATTTTAACGGCGCGTTCGTGAAATGTGACCCCAGGTTTATCTAATTAGCTTATATCAATGTTACGGTAGTCGGTAGATAACATATAATTTATTAAATTAGAGAAAATTGCACACTACATGGTCTTTGAGACAATGAATATTTAGTTAATTTTGGAAGGCATGCATGGGTGTTTGCGCCTTTCTCGTTTGGCTAATATTTTAGTTCGCTTTGTAAAAATATAAATGCTGCACATCCAATTTGGACAAATGTTTTGTAAACATAATAAAATGTGCCATTAAAAATATGTTTTAAAAGTTTCAAAATTTTGCTAAATGTGCTGTCAAATCGTGGGAAATGCCGTTTTAGAGACCCCAATTTAAAAAATCCTAAATCCGCCCCTGCCAAATTTGACAGGCATTGGTTCAGCTCGATGCCAATTTATAATTGTTACTTGTGAGCGATTTAAGTAATCTTTAATCCAACACCAAAGTCACCTGCGATCCCTAAACTTTGAAGCTTCTGCAATAAGACTTGATGAGAAATAGAGTCAAATGCCTTGCCAAAGTCTACGAATACGACACCTACCACGAGTTTTGATCCAGTGCACGTCTCCAGTCCTCCGTCATCTTAACTAGTAGAAGCTCAGTAGAGTGTCCTTTTTTATATGCCCATTGGTACACTGCTATTTAGACCATGATCCTGTACATGGTTGGTGATAGTGGACGCAACCGAGCTCTCCATTAGTTTGCCTTGAACGCAAAGTAAGGAT
Source organism: Paragorgia papillata (assembly GCA_035771165.1). NCBI lineage: Eukaryota > Metazoa > Cnidaria > Anthozoa > Scleralcyonacea > Coralliidae > Paragorgia > Paragorgia papillata. The sequence continues at coordinate 486,255 of JAWNZC010000051.1, forward strand.
ATTGGTCGATAATTCTGTTTGTTTGTTTGTTCATCTCGTCTTCGTTCTTGTAACACCTGCTTCCTAGTGTTGTATAAGATTTTTTTTTAATGTGTTGGAGACTGGTACCAGTGATTAACCAATGAGGGTTCAGTATTTAATTGGCTGACCAATGAAAAAATAGTAAAAATCATCGTGGATATTCATATGGCCGGGGGGTGTTCGAAAGTGGGTGTTGGTCAGTGGATTATAACAAGGATTTTAATAGGTCAGGGGGGCAGGATGGTATTTTTTAGAAAAAAGTGAAAAGGTTGAAAAAAAATTTTTTTTTTCCCCATTTCCTTATTTTAAAAAATGTGTATGTGTATACATACCATACATATTTTTGTTTTCTTTAGGGGGGAAAAGTACGTTTTATTTTTTTGTAAAAAAATATACAACTTTTTTTAGGTGGAAAAAAGTGTTTTTTTCATGCTAAACTGGTGGAGATGTTGACGGTACACCACCATGTTGTCAATGAAGTGGGCTGTGATTTAGCCGTGTCGTATACCGTATTGCCCTGCCCCATGTCCATATATGGTATGGAATTTTTTTATATTTCCTGTGGAAATTTTTTTTTTTGGTGTCACTTCTTATTCATGTCCATATTTGGTATGAGATGGGGTTTTTATCGTAAAATAAATGGAGTTCTTTTTCCGCTAAACTGGCGGAGATGTTGACGGTACGCCACCATGTTGTCCAATGAAGTGGAAGTGATTAGACGTATTGTATATCGCATTACCCACCCCATGTCCATATAGGGTATGATTTTTTTTATTCCTTGTGAAATAATTTTTTTTTGGTCTCAATTTTTTTGCTCACCCCATACCCATATTTGGTAAAGATTTTGTTAGAACTGTGTTATTTTTGTGTTTTCTTGGGAATATTTATGGGTTTTTTCTTCTTTTTTATGAATATTTACCCTAATTTTTTTAGCATTATTTTGAATATTTGTTTGTGTATTTATGTTTTACATGAAAATTATTTCTGTTATTTTGAATATTCTACTTTATTCTTTACCTTTTTGATGAATATTTGACCTTACTCTTTACGTTTATGTGTGTGTATTTATGGTTTTACATGAAAAAAATTGTTTGTCACACGAGTGAGACGTTACGACGACGAAGTGACTCGGAATCACGATTCAGCATTTATTAGACAAAGATGTCAACAAATGAGTACGAGAAGATATCGAGAATCGATTCCCTAATTTTGACAAAAACGACACAACAAGTGTACGATAACAAGTGTATGATTTTTCCAGTAATCCAGTTCGTTCAAGAACAATTAAGCGAGGACATTAAATAATTAGCGGGGCACGTGCAAAAAATGTACGAAGACGTCAAAGTAGAGATCTTATACTGTCTGAAGGGGCAAATAAAGTGGGTTGTTGAAAGGAAGATTGCAAAACTATATGAAGCAAAACGAAAGAGACAAGGGATGGATGCATATATGCAACTTGTTGAACAAACATCCTACTTTGATGACATTGACGAATATATGTTTTAAGTAAATAACCGGACTTTTTTCTCGTATGACATTGATGAATATATGTTTAATGTTAATAAATCGTTTGTAAACGATAAAAAAATTTTTCCAGCTTTATTGACATGTTTTACATACAGAACAGCTAAAGTTGTATTTTGTTCGCTTAGTTATAAGTTATATAAAGTTCATATGGAATTACTTTTGATACCTGTCTTAGATCTAGCTTTTATCATTGATTTAACGATTATTTCATGTTTAATTCAATTGTGTATACAATTTAAACTAAATATAATCGATAAAATTGTTTCTGATTTCTTTTTTACTTTTATTTGAATGGCAAGTTCAATTAAAAAAATAGTTTGTTAATTTTCTTCGACACAGTAATGTAAGGGTGATCCATGATCTATATTGTTAGCAATATACTTGAGAGCATCTATTGTTTTTATTCGTTGTGTAGTGAATGAAGAAGAATATTTGTGGATTGTGAATAGATCATATATTCCTGTTTAAGGCAAATACGTTAGGACGAAGTTTTCGGGTGTATTACCATCGAAATTATCAAATTGGTAATGGTATTGAAGACACGGGTACGCAAAGACTTGTTGTTTTGTTTTTGGAATATTTATTTATTTATTAACTTTACAACCATGAAAAAATGCAAATATACAGGAAATAAAGAGTGCAATACTTGAACATGATTGAAGGAATGATCAACAGGACACGAGTCCCATGTGAAGACCAACCCAACGAAAAAATTATGTAATAAACGTTAAGTAAACACACGATAAAAAAACCCCAACAAACTAATATACAAATTACATAAGAATAAAGATTTAAGAGCAACAACTTGGATTGAAAGAACGACATTTAGAACAGAAACTTTTCCAGGTACGCAGTCTATTAGCATCAAAATTGGAGTCTAACTTAGAAGAGTAGTGAAAAAATGGAAACAGAAGTACTATTACGAACTATCGGAGAGAGATTGTTCCATAGAAAGACAATTCTGTTGAAAAAATAATTTCTAAATAGAGACGTCCTACAAGGATTGGCTTGAAGCAAGTTGTGTTGACTTGAACGAGTGCGAGACGAGCGGATAGAAGAAAAAGTAACAAAACGGGAGATATCTAGATCGTAGAGACCTTGTCCTTAATTTCAAGCCAATATGATATAGGTAATAAGTTAAGCTTTTTGAGACGGTCAGTGTAAGACGATTCATAATCTTGGAGTATGAATTTCGTGGCTCGTCTCTGAACACCCTCAAGAAGTGAAAGGTCACGTGACTTGTCCCTGAGGAGCCCAGATTTCACTACCGTAAGACAAGTGAGAACGGACGAGCGCTAAACAGAGTAGACGACGGCAACAGACATTTGACATTTGAATACAGTTCCTGCGGAGAAACCCAAGCATAATGATTAGCTTTAGCAACACATTTAGCAATATGGGGGGACCACTTAAGGTCATTGCTGATGAGCACACCCAAGTCAGTTTGATTTGTTACACTTTTAACTAATTCGTTGTTGAGGTGATAAGAATGACTAGATTGAGTACGTTTTCGGGATATCCTTAGTAAGAGAGTTTTAGACATTAAATTTCATTTGCCAGGACTGTGACCAGTTGCTCATAGCATCGAGATCAAGCTGGAGGAGATCTCTATCCGCTGGTGACTCAATTGAGCGAAAGCACTTGCTGTCGTCAGCAAAAAGAGCAACAGTACTGTTGCTTGTTACCTCCGGAAGGTCATTAACATAGCGAATAATAAGAAGAGAACCTATCACACTACCTTGCGGCACACCAGACTTAACACTAACGAACGACGAAGAAACTCCTTCAACAACAACACGCTGTTTCCGATCATGAAGATAATCAGCAAACCATTTAAAAAGAGGACCAGTTTTCAGCTTGGATAAGAGTTTACTATGAGAGACAGAGTCGAAAGCTTTAGCAAAATCAAGATAGATGACGTCAATTTCTTTACCAGCATCAAGGGCACTACCAATGTCGTGAAATATATTAAGAAGTTGAGTAACACATGACCTATTACAGCGAAAACCATGCTCGAGATCATATAAAGAGTTCTTAATGGAAAAAGAAACTTGACTGAAAATCAAACGTTCAAGAACTTTAGAGACTTAGAAATTGGTCTGTAATTAGTAACTTCATGAACGTCACTTTTCTTAGGGACTGGAACTACATTAGCATGTTTCCATTCTGAGGGAACTACACCCTGCTGGATAGATAACTGGAAGAGAGCAGCCAGGGAGGGAGCGATAACTTCAGAACATCGTTTTAAGAGCTAAGCAGGTATTCCATCTGGGCCAGTAGCCTTAGAATGTGACAAATTAGGTAATAGAGACTGTACTAAGGATTCAGAAACAATTATTGAGTCAAGAGAATTGATAGTAGACTTTGAAGGAGAAGATAAAGAAGAACCTGAGTCAGGATTAAAGACTGACGCAAAAAAGTTGTTAAAAGCATCAGCCTTTTCTTTTGAAGAAGAGAGTTTAAGACCTCCTAATTTCATCACATCAGGTAATGAGGATTTTGACGATTTAGACTAAAAAATCTCCAGAAAGGTTTAGAATTAACGTATATGTATTCAGATAGACTAGTTAAATATTCTCTTTTTCTAGCGTTAATCCAACACTTCACATGCTGTTGGGTTTTGCGGAACTTTTCCCATAGTTGAGGCGAGTTCTTAGCCTTTGCTTTTCTTCTGAGGGACTCTTTCATTTTTATGGCATGAAGTAGGTCCTTTGTAATATAAGGAGGTGTAAAGGGACGCTTTAGTTTGGGTTTAGGTATAAAAGAGTCGACAACAGGCAGTACAAATTATTTTGGTATGTAGTCATCCATTTGTAGAGAGAGCCAATGGTAGTACACTCAATTCAAACAAACACCATCTGCAATCAACAGTATCTTCGTGTTCGATAAATTGTTCCATTTTAATCCCGTTCGATGGAGATGTTTGTGTTTGCTTTATATCATATATTGTATATTCAATACTTTGTAACCTCTTTTATTGAATTTCGAAACCCTAAAAAGGATTGTTGAACAAAATTCCATTAATTTTTTAATCCCACACCAAATATGGGTAAGAGATACAAACCCTAAAATAGAGAATGACTCGACAACATTCCATTCCATATATAGTATACGTCTATGGTGAAAAAACATCTTTAATTCCACACCAAATATGGGTGTAAAAGATATGAAATAGGTCAGTTAGAAAAAAGACAAGTAAAATTTTCAAAAATTTTCCATTTCCAAATTCAAGCATATCCGAAGAAGGAAAACACAAGAAAAAAATATCAAACAAGATGTCGTTAAAATTGAAATGTTATATTGAAATGTGGGCGTCGGAAAATGAAATGATTGAAGATTGGTTGTTTAACAACAACTGGTGGATCCGAAAAATTTCAAGAGACGGGAAACTTGTTGTGGTGGTACAAAACAGAGAAGCGCAAAACTTTAAAGAAATTCACTATTTACAGAAAGAAATATATGAGGAAAAACTGGGGAACAAAAAAAAAAGAAGTAGAACATCATTCGTAGAAGGGGAACATCATTTGTACAAGGAGAATATCATTTATTATCTGTGTATAAAAGGTTAAGGAAAAAATCCCTTTGTTAATTTAGTTCACTATTTTGATCGGGTGAAGTAAAGATGTATTCAAAGTATGATTGTCCATTTAATAAAATTTCAAATCATGATAAATTGTTTATGGAAAAGGGAAATGAAATATTGAAGGATGTTACACATATCATGGACTGTGAATGTTTTTCTATCAAAGGAGAAATATTTTATCGTGAAGTTAGTATATTTGATATGAGAAATTATGAATATGAATCGATTCAGTGCTATGCAGAGAGTCTACCATCGTATTATAAATTGGATAGTAAAAGCAAAGGATGTGTAAAACGCCAATATGGAATTCACGGATTGATAAATGATAAATTTTACAATTATCGAAAAAATGCGTTTTACTATAGTCAAGAAGAATTGTTATATTTTCTAAGGAAAAAATATGAAGAGAGAAAAGACATTTTAGTCGGTTACAAAGCAGGAAATATGTGAATCAAAAATATGTAAAGAAATTGGCGTTGCAGCTTTAAATTTGGAGCATTTTGCTGTAGAAAAATAGGAAGTTTTAATTGATCTTTTTAATCTTGATATAATGAGATGTGGAGAGCACAATTAATTTAATTTACTCTGTCGTTGTTCGTTGTATTAGGTTTTTTCTTTTTACAGCAAGAATTTGTGATAAAAGTTTCGACTTGAAGAAAAAATAAAAAAATTTATCTATATATGTATGGCGGGGAAAAAAATTATTTTAAAGAATTTGGTTTCATTCGCAATTTATATCTTTAACAAAAGTGGTTGAATTAACTGAATGGAAGAAAAGAAAAATTATTCATGAAATAAAAATAAAAATTGATAAGAATTGTGATCCTTTATACGATGCAATTTCTTTTTCTATAATACAAGTAAAGAAATCAATGTTTGATGTACAACTTACAGGGAATTTTGCTGCTTCATTTGTTTCTGATGCAAGGAATTGGAGTGGGAATCAATTAATAATTTCTTCACCAAAGAACAATATGTTTTTAAATTCGATTGATTTCAAGAATTTAAATTATTATTTACGATGGATGGTACGGGTTTTGAAGTATTTTTTATTCTTGCCATATTTTTTTATTGTTAATTATATTAACATAAATATTGTTTTTATCCCAATGTATTGTTTTCATTTTTCGTTTTTTTTAATAAAATTTATTAGACAATTTATTTTATATAGAACTTCTGAGGAAATATCGTAAACTTTTGTTTGCAATATTTTTAATCTCTCAGTTGATTCAAAACTTGATACAAATAAAATGTTTTCTCTGTCTTCTTTAAATTATTGTAGACAATCATACAAGATAAAAGGGGAAAATAACATCATTTCATCATTGTCTTTGATTTCGCATCCAATGTAAGTGTCTGAATTTTCTTTTTTTTTAAATAGACTTCTATGTGAATTGTTATTCGTTCACCCATCGTGAACTAAATGCAATTTTTTACTATGTTTCTTGGTTTTTAAGAAGAAGAAGAAGAAGGAGAAAAAGAATTAGTTTTTTGAATTGTTTTTTTAGAAAAAAAACCCAAAATGTCCAAAAAGGAGGAGGAACCGAAAATTATGAATAAAGATGAAGTAAACGAGATTGTAAGTTTACTTGAAAAAAGGAAAGAAAAAAAGGAAGTAAAAATGTAATAGAAAATTAATTTCAAACGGAAAAAATTGATGAAACATATAATGAAAGATTCAAGTTGAAGCAGAAAACAATAAATATTTCTATTTCATGAAAATCAACTGCACATTTTATTGCATTTATTCAATCTTTAAGTATTGTATTTACTTATTTGCTTAACGTAGCTAAAGCTTCAACGAATTCTGAAGATGATTACGTTAGATTTATTTTTAGTCATGCACCCAGAACATATTTTTCGACTGCTGTATTACCACTTAGTCAATTTAATGTTAATTATTTTTTAAATATTTTTGAAAAAATGATGCAGAGTAACAAAACTTTATTAGCAAATGGCTGGGAAACAAATGTTATACAAATGTTTCCCTATGGTTTAAGTAAAAACAAGAAAAAAAATAAACATATTAGAAAAAATAAGAATTATAGACATTTGGGTAGTGTTAGTGATGATGATGGTGGTGTAATAAATACGTTCAAAAATACGGTAGCAAATTTCGAAATGGTGTTTTTTATGTGATATGTGGGGTTTTAAATCAAGTTATAAAAAATTGTTGTTTTGTAGTTAGTTTACTAGTTAGTTTGTCGTTTTTAAAAAAAGATAGCAAATATGTAACAATGGAAAGAATGCCTCATAGAGCTGTTGACGAATTATATGATGTCGATGAAATTCGTAGTGTTTATCGTCAGTGCTGAATTCCAGAGGGTGCGGTAAAAACAAGAAACTTTTGCGAAGTTTATAAGAATTTTCTTAAAGGACAGGATGTTGATTTGGTAGTATACTCTGATAAATATGACGAGTGTGTCATCTATGATTCTCGTACAGATGAAGATGGAAATTTAATAAAATTAACTGATAAAATAATTTGTTTATGGTTAAATAATAATCATTACGATATTGTTTTAAGTATGCGTAAATTTGCTATAATTAATCCGTATTCATTTTGCGTTAAATGTATGAGTTATTTTAGCGCATTTGAACATAAAGATAACCATATTTGTAATAGTCATTTAACCTGTCAGATGTTTCAGACAAACGAAATGTTTGAGAAATATTAAAATTGCATGTAGTAATTGTAACATTTTATTTTTTAATGAAGAATGTTTTCGTAATCATTTTACAAATAGAATTTTTAAACCTATGCAGTCTAATTATGGTAAAATTCCCCCTTGTCAATATTTTTTCTTTTGTAAGAATTGTAATAAAATTGTTCCTTGTTTTATTTTTTTTCAAAAAATCAAATGTGAAAAAAGGTATTGTTTTCATTGTAGAGATTATAAAAAGAATTGGCATTATTGTTATATGGAACCCGTAGATAATATTACTGTGTCGTTCAAAAAGTATGTAAAAAATGTGAAAACATAAATTTTGGAAAGAATAATTGCGGTTTGCGCAAATTTGTTTTCAAAGGAGATAATGTTGTAAGCGATTTGTGTGAATTTATATTGTTGAAAGAAAATTCTGTTTGGCTTGCACAAAATGGTGGTCGTTTCGATACAATTTTCTCTTTAAATATTTTTTGGAACAAAAATTTTTTATCCTGGGACAATAATGCATGGGAATAAAGGATGATGTTATTCATTCCCGATGAAAACATTCATTTTTTCGACAGTTATTCGTGTCTCCATATGCGTTTATCGGCGATACCAGAAGCGATGAGTCTTGAAAATTTATGTAAAGGATTTCATCCGTATTTTTTTTACGATTTGAAATATGAGGGGGGAAATTGTTGATCAAAAATATTTTGATGTGGAAAATATGAGTGAGGAATCGAAAATTGAATTTGAAAAATGGTATTTGGAAAAAAAAGGGAAAACATATATATTTGAAGAGGAAATGTATTATTATTGTAGTTCAGATGTTGACATTTTAAGAAAGGGTTGTATTAAATTTTCTTCTTTGATAAAAGAAACGGGTACGGTATCTCCTTTTTACGATACAACTTTTATTACCATTGCAAGTCTCGCGTTAAAAATCTTTCGTGTAAATTTTTTAAGAAAAAAATGCATTGGTATTATTCCTGCATCAGGATATCGTGGTAAAGTTAATCAAAGTTTGATTGGTTTAATTTGGTTGGAAGAAATAAACCAAGAAGTGGGTTGGTCGTTAGAATACAAATGTTCAGCAAACGGTGAAAAAATGATTTTAAATCGTTACGTTGATGGATTTTTTAACAATGTTGTTTATCAATTTCACGGTTGTTTCTTTCACGGGTGTCCTTCTTGTTTTCACCCTTACGAAATTAATAAAAAATGAACCTTTATTCAGCTACTAAAAAAATTACTTATGAATTGGAAAAAGCTGGATATAAAGTTATAGAAAAGTGGGAGTGTGAATTTTTAAATGAAAAGAAATTCACTCAAGACATGTTAAATAAGAAATAAAATATTTGCTCGTGAATAGGAATTTTATGCCTTCTGTCGTGTTAATGTTTAAAGATAGGCAGATAGCATAATTAAAGTGTATTGAGAACACATGAGTTTTAGATAAGAAATACCTCAAATACCTCAGAGAAGCTGGAATATCGAGATAACGATTACGGAATGGTGTTATAACACACCCTATCACTATTTTCCTGCCATTCGCATACAGTCCACTGCTAAGTGAAGACATTCAGAAATTTATTTAATTTGATTTTTAAACCTTCAAGTTGGTTTGTTTTGGTGTTCTTCAAGGTAAGAGTTGTTTTGAATCATACGTTACTATATTGTTCTGCGTCTCTTTATTGTTTTACCAAGGCAAGGAGTCTAGTTCTGCACTTATCCTTATCCTTAGCTTTTAATAACGCTAAATTACATTCAGGAAACAAATAAATGTTTATAACTTGCCTACTGAACATGCTTTCTAATATATTTGTGCGCACCCCTCCGTTTTTGCTTAAGTCCTTTGCCAACTATTGTTATCCTTGGCTTTACACTGATATGAAACAAATGTCTACAATTTGTCTGTACTCAACACGCGTTTCGGTTATACTTGTTCGCACCTCTCCGAAAATAATTGCTATTTTCGCCAAGTAAATAGTTATCTGCTCTATATGATTGTCACAAGCTGATAGAGTAAGTAAGTTCGTATGATGCTATTATATAGTGTCGTCAAACTAAAGATCACGACGATCAAGTTAGCATACAAATGTCTGCTATCCTAGCTATTTAATTCCTTCATCCCCAGTTACAGTAACGTAATTTTGATGTTTGATTGCATACGTGGGGCTACGAGGTTGAACGCTTAAGCACCACAAAATATTCCTTATTGTATAATACCACGCGGTTTGAATGTTTCATCCGAACGGCGAACGATAGTGCATGTTGTTATAATAAACACATCCTTCCGACGTTTAGAACCGCGCCAGAATCGCCGTCGACTCGGCGTGGATACTATCCGTCCGGCATTGCTCAGCCATTCGCTGTTGCAGGCGTATGGGAATTTGAAAGCGATATAATTTTAAAGCTTATACATTATGATTAAACTTTGTGAGCTAATCTGTATTTTGCACAATTGCACGCAAATGTTTTACACTTTTTGGTATGTCCGGTTATTGATAGGATTACTCGCCACAGTTGATTAGTGCAGGATATTTGAGATAATGATGTTATCCTAAAATTATATTAATATTAATGAGAACTACAACAGCGGCGACGTGACGCCATACAACAATTTAAAGCAATTTTTGCCGCAGTTGTCCTATTACAACACAGGTTGGCATTTCTGTAGATCATTGCCAGGCAGAAACTGGTAAGAATTCAAGAGCGGCCCCAAAAACACCTTTCGCACGCAATTAGAACTCTAGGGAACTGTATACGAAGAGCTGGACTGACTAGACTAGACGGTTGCACGATATCACTGTTATTTATGCTTAAGGATAAAAGCGCCCATATGCTAGTCTATACTAGGGAAGTTTGAAGATGTTGTTTTCTCTCAATGCGGTAGGGCAAACACTGTCGAGCTTAAGCCCTAGCGACTGCGATTAGGTCAAAAGCAATCTTATAATTTTTCGGGAACGCACGTCCAGACTGATGGTCCAACTGTTTTACTATACAATAACCGCTCTATCTGTTTTTTTCGCGTCATTTGAACTAATTTAGTTCTTAATAAATTAAATCTAGATTTTCACAGGTTTAAATATGGAAATTTTACTATTATATACTATAGTCTTAGTAATAACTGTCCCTAATTAGCCGTAACCTGTTGTTTACGGTTTATTATGTTCTTGTTCCTCACTTTATGTGGGGTATCATTCCAGCACTTGTTGGATTTGTTCCTCACCTTAATTGGCTGAAGTATTGTTCTATGTATTTGGAGTTTGTCCTATGTGAGGTTTAATTATTAATAGATTTTGGCCACCCAAGGGCCAAAGGCTGGTGATGTCGTGACATCAATCTGTCTCCCATGCTTGTCTCTGCAAAAAATTTATAATCCTTCACGTTTCTCTCAATCTACTAAAAGTTTTGCTTTACTATTATTATTATTACTACTATCATTTTATTATTGTTATTATTATTGTTATTATTATTGTTATTATTATCATAATTACTGTAAATGTAACTACATCTCTTTTGTACTGGTATGTTATTATTGAGGCTTCATTGCATGTTTTGACTAAAAGGCTTTGTCCTCGCTTTGCTGTGACGACTTTGCTCTTACAGCATTAATTATAGGAAAGCAATATTTGCTCTTGCATGCAATTCGATTTTTCTGTGATGACTTTGTTCTCACAGCTGTGTATATCGAGCTAATTGCTTCTGCATGTTTTGTTGGGGCTTCGTCCTCACAATTTTGTTTTGTGGCATATATAAGGGTTAGTTTTGGGGCAACAGTAATGTTTGCCATAACTTTGTTGGGTTCGTTCCTCACCTTAATTGGCCGACGTATTGTTTTAACCTTATGGTTAAGCAATTGTCTCCATGTATTTGGAGTTTTTTCCTCATGTGAGGTTTATTTATTAATAGATTTTGGCCATCCAAGGCTAGTGATGTGGCGACATTAAACTGTCTGCCATGCTTGTCCTTGCAAAAAACTTTATAATCACAGGTCCTCTATTTATAACAGCTATGCCTACGGCATGCAGCTGACACGGTTAACCTGGATAAATAAAGGTTATTATTATCTTTCGCGTTTTTCTAAATCTACTCAAAGTTTTGGTTTACTCAACATTTGGGTTTACTATTGTTATTACTATTGTTATTATTATTGTTATTATTATTATTATTATTATTATTATCATTATCATTATTCTTATTATTATTATTATTGGCTGATGTGTTTTAACCTTATGGTTAAGCAATTTGACATCCATTTATTTCGAGTTTGGTCCTCACTTGAGTTGCGGTATTCTCCCAACATGTGTTTTGTGTTGTTATTTTATCTCATTAAATTTTGAAGTCCAGGGCATGACCGCAAAAATTTTTATGGTGTTTATTTTCTTTCCACTAACCACATATATGGCACCCTCATTTTTGTCTTTGCCTTCGAGGATGTCAGGTTAATTTTCTGGTTGTGAACCATCTCATGCACATATGTGAATATCCTGTACCTTGGATTAGATTCTGCCGTTTTCTTTTCTTTTCCCTTACAGAATTCAGTACTCATCTTCCACATGCAAATCACCCAGAGCTTGATTACCAATGTTTCCGATTGCCTACATGGTTGATCTAAGTGGTTGATTCAGCACTTGGGAGACCAGATTTCGAGTGTCGGGGACTGGGGTCTGATGACCTCACTGGAAATTCCAAACATATAAGAAAAGGTGTGCCCTTGTTTGTTTTGTAATGTGAGAGACTGCAGAGAGTGAGAGAGCGAGACTTGTGACAGCATTATACAATATATTCCAAATAAACTTACAAACTTAGTGTCTTGTCTTGGATACATTCTTGGGAGGCGAAGAAATTCAGGACACGTGGCACCTCCGACGGGATCATATTTGATTCTTATGCAAGAAACTATATAAACAAGCGAAACGATGGCGACTGCCGACAAGACAGCCCCTGAAGAGACCGCCTCTGTATTAATACAAACGAAACTAATACAACTAGGAAGAAAGAGCCAGAAATAAAACGGACAAGGTTTTAAAAGCAGGTAAGGAGCATGCCATTCGAAGACACGTCGAAACCTTAAAAGAAACACTCAAAGAAGTAAGCAAATGGCAAAGAACCGTCGAAGCGGAAAATATTACAGCGCACAAAAACACCAAGGAAATTGACAAGTGGAGCGACAATGTGGAAAGCGAGATGGAAGAAGCAGACCAAAAGCTCAATATCATGGAAGAATGGTTGAGTGACACAGAAACCAAACGTGGGGACCAAGAACAGAAAGAACGGATGAACTTTGAGATGCATCTACATGAAGCGAAAATGAAATTACAAGCGGAATTCGTTAAACCAGACAGTGAATCGCAAGTAAACAGCCCAGCCGTAAACATGCAAAGCAAAGTTGCCCAAACTCGAGATCACGAAATTCAACGGGACTTACGCCCATTGGCCTAGATTCTGGGGACAATACTCCGAAACGATCGACAAAACTAGCGTGCCACCAGTGACCAAATTCTCTTACCTTAGAGAATTGCTGTGCGAGAAAGCTAAAAGAGCAATCGAAGCTTTGCCATACACCGCCGAAGGCTACAATCGAACGGTGGCCATTTTAAAAGATAGATTTAGGAAAGATAGCGAAGTCGTCAAAGCCTACGTTAAAGAAATCCTCGAGTTACCCCATACAGCTACAACAAACCCAAAGAAAGTCCATGAATTCTACGAGAAGCTTGCGTATTGCGTGCAGTCATTGGAGACGCTCAAACAGCTCGACGCGGTAAACGGAACTGTTTCAATGACACTTGAGAAGTTGCCAAACATCAGAGGAGATCTAGTTCGCAACGATCCCAACTGGGAGACTTGGAACTTTGTTCAATTTACAGAAGTCCTTCGACTATGGACTCGACGTAACCCAGTAGAGAGCAACAAAACAGAAGATTCGAACAAGAAAGAACGAAGAAATGGAGGGTATCATTTTCAGACACAGCAGAGAAAAGGTAAACAAACGCGAGCGTGTGTGTATTGCAATACGGAAAGCCATCGATCATCGGAATGTGGTTCAGTTCTTACTATAGAAGATCGTAAGAAAGTTTTATCTACTAAGAAGCTGTGCTTCAACTGCACGGGGCCTTCGCATAAAGCGTCTGAATGTCGAAGTACCACAACATGCAGACATTGTCATAAAAGGCATCATACTTCGATTTGTAATGGGCCAAAAGAATGTGAACCAGAACTAGTGAAGACAGCTCACAAATCAGACGATAACGAAGTGATATATCCGAGTGTGCTCGTTCAAATTGATGGGATTAAGACCCACGCACTGCTTGACACCGGATCTGGCAGTTCCTACGCATCAGCTGAATTGATTAATGCCCTGAAGAAAAAACCTAAAGAAGTGAAGACCAAAAGAATAGAAATGATGCTGGGATCGTTGACACCAGAGTTAAAATATATTCAGCCGACCTAAAATCAATTGACGGTGAATTCAAATTGAACGTCGAACTGTCGAAAGTGGACAAGCCTGCGTTGATGACTCTGAACAATCCAAATTATGGAAAACTCCTGGAAAAGTACAGCCATCTGAAAGGAGCGAAACTAGACGACCGTGACAACCGCCCACAAATTCCAATCCATGTAGTTCTCGGCGCAAGCGAATATGCTATGATAAAGACGACAACAGCCCAAAAGGTCGGGTCACCAGGACAACCAGTTGCTGAAAGAACACTGCTTGGATGGACAGTCATGTCCTCTGGAAGAGAATAAACAGAAAGCCCTATCCTGTTAACCCTATCTTCCACCATGGATTATGAGCAGTTATGTGCCCTAGATGTTCTCGGCCTCGCTGATAGAAATGAGAACGACCAGCTGACGTTGTACCAAGAGTTTAAGGAGCAGCTCCATAGAGATGAAGCCGGCTGGTATGAAACCAAACTTCCCTGGAAAGGAAATCATCCATCACTACCCACGAATGAGTCTGGCAGCAAGCGATGCCTCGAGCAACTGGTCAGAAAGCTAGAGCGAACCAACCAGTATACAGAGTATGACAACATTATCCAAGAACAACTTCAACAGGGAGTTATCGAAGCTACAAGCAAAGAGCCAGACGGGAAGGAGTTCTATATTCCACACAAAGGTGTTAGCAGAAAAGAAGCAGAAAGTACTAAATTGCGTATCGTGTATGATGCATCAGCAAGAGAAGGCAACAGCCAGCCCTCGCTCAATGATTGTCTTCATCCAGGACCTCCGCTCCAGAACCTCTTGTGGGATGTCCTCGTAAGAGCAAGATTCTACCCCGTTCTCCTCACTGGTGATTTAAAGAAAGCCTTTCTACAAATCAGAATCAAGGCGGAAGAAAGGGATGTGTTGCGATTCAACTGGAGACCACCAAACATTAGTCGAACCGAAGTTTACCGCTTCACCCGAGCACTATTTGGCCTCACTTGTTCCCCTTTTCTCCTCGTTGGAGTAATAAATCAACATGTCGACAGCTGGGAGGATTGACACCCTGAGTTAATCAAGGAATTGCGTGAGGGGCTATATGTCGAAGACTTGATGACGGGTGGAACAACCGTAGAAGAAACCGAAACAAAGAAAGCAACCGCAATTGAAGTGTTTGAGGATGCAACCTTTACCATCCACAAGTGGCATTCAAACGCCCCAGAGCTGGAACCAGCAACCGACGTACCAACTGGAGCAGACGAGATGACTTATGCTAAAAGCCAACTTGGAGGAGCTGAAGAACCAGGAGGGAAACTACTCGGCTTGCCATGGAATAGACAACGATATACGATGAGCGTCACCCTCTTACCAGACCATGGTACAACCACCAAGAGAGGTGTCCTTTCCAAGCTTGCCAAGATATATGATCCGTTAGGACTAGCATCACCCACTTCACTGACTGGTAAACTAATTTATCGTGACATCTGCGACGCGAAAATTCCGTGGGATGCAAACCTACCAGAACCACTAGCCAAACGATGGAAAGAATGGAATAGCCGCCTTGAAACCTTCAACATTCCTCGAGCGCTCACACCACATCGTCAGCCAGTTTTAGAAATCACCCTGCATGGATTCGGAGACGCAAGTTCTTATGGAGTATGTGCAGCAGTTTATGCTGTTGTCAAGCAAGAACAAGGAATCACCCAAGGACTTGTTTGTGCCAAATCACGAATTGCTAAACGCAATTTAACAATTCCTCGCCTTGAGCTGATATCTGGACACATGGCAGTGAACCTTGTGAGCAACGTACAAGCAGCCCTCAGCACCCAACAGGTGACCGTTCACTGTTGGCTCGACTCGACAGTGGCCCTTTACTGGATAAACGACCAAGGCGATTATCGTCAGTTTGTGGCCAATCGTATACACAAAATCCGACAGCACGACCAAATCGCATGGCATCACGTCCCAACGGCGGACAACCCAGCAGATGTAGGAAGTTGGGGAGGGAATGTCGTGAATAACCGGTCGTGGAGAGAAGGTCCAGCTTGGTTAAGCAATCCATCTGAGTGGCCACCAGACAAAACACTAGAACCAAATCCAGACACCAGATCAGAAGCTAAGGTAGCGAAAGAGATCTTCAACATAGCCATAGCCAAGCAAGACGTGTTCGACCAATTGCTCGACAAACACCCGCTTCCTAAACTATTAAGAATCGGCGCGTGGATATGTCGTTTCATCAATAATTGCAAGAGCCGGTCCCAGGAAAGAGAGGCTGGTCCAATTAAAACGCAAGAAATCAAACAGCAACAACTATGGTGGATACGGCGAGCCCAGAAAGCAGTACAAGAAGATCGCCATTTCCAAGCAGATCAACTACAGTTAAACCTTCAGCCTAACGACAAGCAAGTGTTAGAATGTCGAGGAAGAATTGTTGGAGAATACCCGATCTATTTGCCTGACACGCACCAGTTCACTGCACTAGTGGTACACAAAGCACACATCTCTACCCTACATGGAGGGGGAGGGATCACAATGGCTAAAGTTAGAGAAACCTACTGGGTACCTCGTCTCCGTCGATTGGTAAAGGAAATAAGGAGTGGCTGTGACGGTTGCAAGAGGTTCCGAGCCAAAGCATATCAGGCCCCACCACCTGGAAATCTACCCACCACCAGAACACAGGGATCAACGCCATATCAAGCACTCGGTGTAGACTTCGCAGGTCCGATCAAGTACTTACTCAAGTCTAAGAAGGAAACAAAGGCCTATAGAGCTGTACACCTAGACTTAGTGAAATCCTTACATACCGAAGAGTTCATCTTCAGCCTGAAGAAATTCATAGCGCGCCATGGGAGACCGGAGATAATCTACTCAGATAATGCCACCACTTTCAAGGCTGCCGCGAAATGGATAAAACAAGTAAGAGAAGACGAAAAGCTACACAACCTCCTTGCAAACCGTGCTATCGAATGGCGCTTCAACTTGAGTAGCGCCCCTTGGTGGGGAGGCCAATTCGAAGGACTGATAGGACTGTTCAAGAAAACTTTTTACAGGTCTATTGGCAATGGTATCCTGAGCTGGACGGAGCTAGAAGAAGTGGTGTTGGACATCGAAGTCGCTATCAACAATCGACCCCTCAGCTATTTAGAAGATGACGTACAGTTGCCGGTCCTCACACCAAATTCTATCCTCCACATCAACCCAACTCATCTACCCGACTTAGAAGAATACCATGTAGAAGAGAAAGACCTGAGGAAGAGAGCTAAATTCTTGCTGAAATGTAAACAAGCGATGCGGAACAGGTGGACGCGCGAGTATGTCCGAGGTCTTCGCGAGCAGCATCGCCTATCCCGAGCAAGAAAAACACCAGATCAACCAAGCATTGCCATTGGAGAGGTCGTCATCATCAAGGATGATCAAAAACCCAGAAATGTGTGGAAGCTAGCAGTGGTCAACCAACTCATCACAGGGAGAGATGGTACTGTACGAGCAGCCAAACTGAAAACTGGCAATGGTTACTTGGAACGAGCTATTCAACATCTTTTCCCGTTAGAATTGGCATGTGACAAAGAACAGACCATCCAACTGAACCCGAAGGCTCCAGAGTTCATGTCAAGGCCCAAAAGAGATGCTGCCGCAGCAGCTTCACTACGAATACAAGAAATTGCCAGCCAAGATCAGAGTGAAGCGTAAACGCTACCATTGAACATCAGATTAACTAACATTTATATTTTGTTAGAAATTTAAGATAAGTACTTTTAGTTGATTAAGCCAGTCCAAGAGTGTACATGTAGATCTCAACTGAGAAATTACATGGGGGAGTGTGTTGGGGACTGGGGTCTGATGACCTCACCGGAAATTCCAAACATATAAGAAAAGGTGTGCCCTTGTTTGTTTTGTAATGTGAGAGACTGCAGAGAGTGAGAGAGTTAGACTTGTGACAGCATTATACAATATATTCCAAATAAACTTACAAACTTAGTGACTTGTCTTGGATACATTCTTGGGAGGCGAAGAAATTCAGGACACGAGTATATACATAATAGCGTGTCACGGACGATGGAGACACAATTGGAAACTTTCAGTTCAACAATTCAGCCTTACATTTAGAATCTTATTTATAGTACTTAACAATTTTCACACGTAAGGACTCTAATTTTATTAATGCTTCGTGGGGAAGCTTGCTGGTTTTCTCTTGTCCCCACGCAGGTTTTCCTGTCACTGGCTTTTCCCAAAGGGTTTTTACCAGCAGCAGTTTTTTTCCTGGCTTCCCTGATTTACCAGCCGGTATAGACCACTTGCACTTATTTCTTTGGTGGATGACAACTACAAACTATAGAATCTTCATTGATTAACTTCTCGGTTGAAGTCGGAACTGTGAAGTTGTCCTCCAGATCCACCGTTTTGACGTAGGAAGCAAGAGGTGTATATATATATATAAATACGTGTCCTGGCATACTCGTAACCATTAGCTATTCATAAAGGCCGGTACACCGGCAGTCGCGGTGCATCGGAGTAAATTAGGAGACTGTCGAACAAGGGCAGCAGTCTTTCCAAATCCTTGAAACAATTAGCTTGATCATTGTTTTTGAAAGTTCGCAGTTTCTGTTCACTGGAGAATGGGATTGTCTAGCAAGGGCGGAAATCCTTCAAACTCCTTGAAACAAACCGAGCTAGGCTAAGCCAAGCTGACAAGGCTGTCTTATTGAAGTGTCACAGATCTGTTCAGGTTTAGTATTTTATTACGAGAATTTTTTGTTTGGCAACAATTGCAATCTTTCCGGTTCTGATGCGTTATAGTATGGTTGCATATTGGGTTACTGTAATTTCATCTAAAAATTCATAGCACGAATTTAAAATGAGAGTTTTTTTGCCGGATATCTCCTAATTAGTTCGTTGTTTTGTTTGTCTAGCACCGGCAGCAAATGATTACAACGTAGTTAATCTATTTCCTGTTGTTATACAGCTGTCAAGGGATCATTTGTAGTTAGCAAGGGCGACTGCCTGTGATCGGTTGTCAATTGTCTATGGACGGTTAGCAAGGGCGACTGTTCTATTATCGTAGCTCTTTATAACTATTCAATATGGTCATAGACAGTTAGCAAGGGCGACTGTTCTATTATCGTAGCGCTCTTTATAATTCAATAGGGCATAGACAGTTAGCAAGGGCGACTGTTTAATTATCTTTAATCTTTAAATCACTTTATTAAACCATAAGGTAAAAATGGTAGGCACAACAGGTAACCCCAATTACTGTGCCCCCACTCTTTATAATTCAATATGGTCATAGACAGTTAGCAAGGGCGACTGTTCTATTATCGTAGCTCTTTATAATTCAATATGGTCATAGACAGTTAGCAAGGGCGACTGTTCTATTATCCTAGCTCTCTTTATAATTCAATATGGTCTTAGACAGTTAGCAAGGGCGACTGTCGGGACTTTAATTCGTCAAATTCATATTAATTATTATGTGGCGCGAGATTCACATTGGTGTTGCATTTGCCTGGGGTGGGGCGCATCTTCGCTGTGCGTAGACGCTTTGGCGTTATCTGGCCCTCACCTTCACTGGGTGAAACCATTTTAGCACATTTGTAAAATACACAGTTTATAATTTATGTTTTTAAAGTTTTAATAAAGCGGCTAGGGGATTTTTACCCCTAGCCAGATTATCCCAAAACGTGTCATTATATTAATTCACCCAGTAAACGGAACTCAGGAAATGCAACACGCAATGTATTGGAAGATTTATATATAGAACTATTTATCGTACACGACGGAAGGCATAAAAAGAAATACTTTTATCCATACACACCTTTGGAACCGCGAGACGCGCTTTATGGTGGTAGAACATCTCCCGTTTGTTTATTTAAACATGTAAAAGAAAATGAAAAAACATTTTGTCGATTTTACTTCTTTGTATCCCTTCGTTAAAAAAAGTGAAAAATTTCCAGTCGGTCATCCTACGATATTTATTAAAGATGAATGTGACGATGTAGAAATATCTGACATTTTCGGGTTAGTGAAATGTTGTATTTTACCACCACATCTATATTTTCCTGTTTTACCCGTTCGTTTAAAAGTAAAATTGTTATTCCCTCTGTGCTATACGTGCGCAGCTACTACACAATTAACACGGTGTAATCATGATGAAAATGAACGATGTATATCTGGAATGTGGACAAAAGTGTTGAAGTAAATAAAGCCGTTGAAAAGAGTTATCGAATTTTAAAAACGTATGAAATTTATCATTTTTCTCGACAAGAAAGAATTTTTCAAGAATATGTAAATTGTTTTTTGAAAATCAAACAGGAAGCATCGGGATTTCCAAAAGAATGTTATGATGAAAATAAAATATTGATTGATAGTGAAGTAGATAAATATATTCAAAATGATTACAAACACGAAGGAATTCTGTTGGATAAAGATAAAATTGAATACAACCCTTAGTCTACGTACAATTGAAAAAAATGTATTAAATTCGCTATGGGGAAAATTTGCTCAAAATGAAAATAACACAAAAGTCGATGTTTTAGGCGAATACGATGAATTGCTAAATTTAGCAAACGATTCAAATATAAAGTTAACTTCTGTCGATTTTGTTAATGGTGAATTAGTTCGCGTTACCTATGTGAAAAAAGACGAGATAAATTCACCTTTAAAAACTGGAAATGTTATCATTGCTTCTTTTGTTACAGCATACATATGCACGTTTGAAATTATTCGAGTTAATCGATAGTTTAGGAGAATGTGTTTTATATTTTGACACCAATTCTGTTATTTAAAAAAAAAAAAGATGACGACGATGAAGTTAAAACGGGAAATTATTTAGGTGAATTAACAAATGAATTGAAGGAGGGGGAATGGATTAGTCAATTTTGTTCAACAGGACCAAAATCTTATTCATACCGTACTTATTTAAAAAATGAAATTGTTTACATTAAGGGTTTTTGTTTAAGTAATGAAAAAGTAAAAGAAAGTTTAAATTTTACATCGTTGCTTAGTTGTGTTGAAAATAATAATGTTAATCGAAATTTAATATGAAAGAAAAATAACTACAGATAAACTTAACCATATTTTTATAGAAAGTGAAAATAAAACATTTACTTTTACTTTTAATGAACGAGTTGTTGAAAATAATTTCTATACTGTTCCGTATGGTTTTTTAGATCATGAGTAAAATAAACAGTGCTATACGTAATACCGTTTCAGCACCCTTTTATGTTAACGTTGTGTGGACCAAGTCAATGTGGAAAAACGTTTTGGATATATAAATTGTTACAATTTATTGAGGTAATGATTGTTCCACAAATCAATAAAATCATTTATTTGTATACTACACAGCAACGGTTATATTGGGAAATGGGAAAAATTATTAAAGAGAAAAAAATGAGTATTGAATTTATCGATTGCAATAAGAGAATTCCAACAGCTAATGATTTGCAAACGAATTTAAACGATAATACTTTAGTTGTTTTAGATGATCTTATGACTGTTGCTACGTCTTCAAAAGAAAATTTGGAAAATTTAAACAATTTTGCATGTCGTGATGCTCATCACAGAAATATGAGTCAAAATTTAATGTATGGTAATGGAAATTACGAAATTCACGTATCAACAGTCAATATCATTTAATGTTTAAAAATATTGCAGATCTGCGAAATATGCATACTATTTCTGATAATAGAAAAATAAGAAGAAGTGTATTTAATGTTTTAAAGCGATATTAATAAAAATCCACATGGTTATTTATTATTTTATAATTGTACAAATAGTTACGATAATACACGTCTTCGTACTAATGTTTTTCCCGATGAAAACACTATAGTCTACGATGTATAAATAAATGAAAAAAAAAGTATTTTTTTAGATTGATTAGTGGGTTCATAGAAGCCATATATGTGTGTAAAATATTAAATAAAAAAAAAAAGATAAAAAAATTTTTTTGTAAAGAAAAAGACTTTGCCTTTTATTGGTTCCTTGTTAAAACAATTTGGTGGACAAAAAGGTGGTCTTTTACGTAGTCTAAAATGGGATCGTCGACAAATGGGCATGTTGTTCATTTTCTTTACTATTACATTTTTTAATATTATCTTATTAATAATTGCACCAAATCTATCGTCCATTTTTTTCTTTAAACCTATATCATTATCTATTTTACGTTTATTTTTGATATTCAATATTTTCCATTTTTTTCAATTTCATTTCTACTTTTATTATATTGATACAACAAAGACCAATAACCACATGTATAAGTTGTTATTGATTGCAACGGTTTCTTTTGCACATAAATAAATTCAATGTTTTTTTCTTTTTGCATAATCTTCCCAATATTTTCTGTTATAAAAACTCGTCGATTTAGCAAAACTATAAAAAAAATAACATTTTATCATTGTCTAACCCTTCATGATTTTCATCTGTATTCTATATCCAACAAGAAGTTTTTTCCGTATTGAATACAGGTGTAATATTAGCTGGAAATGTACCCAAAAAAATTTTTTTCAAAAAAGAATTATTGAAAGCGATTTTATTAATCTCATTAGTGTGAAGAAATCGTGTCAAAAAAAAATAAATTCTGGCACATATTTTCTTTTTAATTTATTATTTTCTCCCCCGCATTTTTCTCGTAGTAGTGGTGAAACGGGAATTCTTGTGGGTAGTCGAGGTAGTTGACGGTTCCCCGCCTTCTTCGTCTTCTGTACTTGACACGTTTCTATCCCAACGTATTTATTACTCGGGCTACCGCAGGTAGACGGCCGTGTTATTGGTATTATTGTTTTTTGGGGGTCGCGATATTGCCCCAGCAGGCTTTGCGAAACCGAGATTTCACTTTCATGGCGAGTTGTCTCTTGAACGAAGCTTTTCTTGCCATTTTATCGATGTTCTTAAATATTTCCATGACATTTCTTGGCACACTACCCAGCATTCGTCTCAAACAAAGATGTCAGAGTACTCGGACTGTCAGCGAATCAAGGTGTATTAAAAATAATTGGAAACTTTAAACTGAAGGAGTGAAGGACGTCAGAGAACAGTCATGTTTAATAATTGCGAAACCGAGGTTTGGCCGAGTTTTCTCCGGATGATCAGTGGTTGTCTCGTTTGAACGAAGCTTTTATTGCCTTCTCCGCCGATTAGAAACATCATTTGGAATTGAAGGAAAGGCCCTTGAATGGTTCTCGTCCTATTTATCCAACCGATCACAGAGGGTAGCATTTGGTGATGGTCTTTCAGATAGATTGCATCTCCCATGTGGTGTACCTCAAGGTTCCTGTCTCGGACCCTTACTTTTCACCATGTATGCTAGCAAGTTGTTTCAGGTTATTAAAGAGCACTTGCCATCTGCGCATGTGTATGCAGACGATAGTCAACTTTATATGTCATTCAAGCCGGACAGTAAAGAATGTGAGACTGGATGTGTATCTGCAATGGAAACGTGTATAATGGCTATCCGAGCTTGGATGATTGAAGATAAAATGAAGTTGAATGATGATAAGACGGAATTCTTAATCATAGGATCTAGACAACAACTCGAGAAGGTTCGCGTTGATATGCTGTCTGTCGGAAACATTGACATTCTTCCTGTTTCAAATGCCAAGAACTTAGGAACAATCATTGATAGTAACATGAGTTTAATTCCACATATTAATCAAATAGCTAAAGCTGCATTTTATCAACTTCATAACATAAGGAGAATTCGCAAATACCTCTCGTTAGATGCAACCAAGGTTTTAGTTCACGCTTTTGTTACAAGTAGGATTGACTATTGTAATAGTCTCCTTTATGGGTTACCTGCTAAGTCGCTAAGTAAGTTACAGCGGGTCCAGAATGCATCGGCAAGGTTAATAACAAATACACCTAAGTTTTCTCATATCACTCCTGTGCTGTATTCTCTCCACTGGTTGCTGGTTAAACAACGAGTACATTTCAAGCTACTAATTCTGACTTTTAAAGCTATGTATGGTCTTGCGCCTACTTATATATGCAAGCAAATTCAAGTAATGAAGCCGAGTTCGTATTCTTTACGCAGAAATAAGGATATTCTGCTTACGGTTTCCCATACGAAAACCAAAAAGACCTTTGGTGATAGGGCCTTTGCTGTGGCAGCGCCTAAACTTTTTAACGACCTTCCACGAGAAATCAGACATGAGACGAATTTTAATAAATTTAGGGCGTTACTTAAGACATTCTTGTTTAGGATCGCTTATGCCTAATTTTGTCTAGTAACATTGATTTTATACACTGTATATATATTTATTTATTATTATTATTTTTTTTTAGTATACTAAATTCGTAGTAATTTATTCCTGTAATATAGGTTATTTATTTTGTAACGCGCATTTGATCATATTTGAATGTTAATTTGCACGCTATAAGTATTAAATTATTATTATTATTATTATTTTATCCATGTTTTTGAATATTTGCAAGACATTTCACTGTTTCTCAGTTGTTTACTTGTTTGAATAGCTTTCCAAGTGACCACTAGTTGATCAGTAATGCGGCTGACAATTGGCTTCAATTCATCATAAACATGCTTACAAAAGCTTTACAATGTTTACAACTGTAAAAAATATGACGAGCTATTTCAAAACGGGTTGGTCCTGGTCTTGATGCTTTATAGTCCGACAACTACAAAATGCAAGTATAATAATAAGCACCGAATAGAGCAAATACAGGTAAGATAATAAGATATCAATATGTTGAACATCAGTGCATGTCTAGATATCGCGTGTCGTATTACATTTGGAAACGTGTGTTTTAAAACATGTTTAAATATTTTCTATTTGTCCGTTTTGTCTACTAAATCTATTAGATCCATTGTTTAATTTTCAGAAAAACGGCCTTGTTTACATTTATACTATTAGCAAACCTTCGGCGCTTCCTGCACAGCAGCAGTTCGTATAAGACCATATATTCTATTTCTGAAAATCTATGCAATTATGCATTGCCATTGTCATGTAGTCTTGCTAGAGTATGCACAGGCTACGCGAAACTTTCAGAAATGAGTAGCCCGAGTGAACGCCTGAGCAGGCGTCTTGTTACGTAATTTAACATTTCGAATATGACTTGCGGGCATATTTTTCTTTTTTAATTGTTTTAGTGCTGCAAAGTGTTCTTCATTTGTGAGATTAAAAGATGAGGGCTTAGTTGCATTATGGGATAAATCATTCCAAATCTTATATTTCCTTCTTTCAAATCGATTTCAAGACGATTTCAAATCGGGTTTTTTTTTCGTGAAAAAAAATAGTAAAAAAATCTTCTTCCAAATTTGGTAAGAAATATAACTCTCTTGAATGAAAAACTGAAATATTCGCACATTTCTCTAGATTTGATATTTCCTCAGAATTCATGTTTTTTTAATTCCACTTTTCCCGAATATAAACAACAAAATAGGTATCTTAATACCTGTGTACATATAACTGTGTCTATAATAGAAAGTAATTATCTTTTACATGGAAAAAAGCGAAAAATATTTTTTAATTGTTTTTTTACCTCAACCCAATATTGGTAAGAGATTCATTATAAAATTCTCTACATTCTTTTATAAAAATATCTGAAAATGGTTGTTTTCACATAAAAATTCCACACAATCTTTTATAAATATTTGACAAACAGGAAATTGCATAAATATATAATAGAAAAAATACTGTGTCATGGTGATAAGGTTTACTTTATGACAAATATGACGATGTGTAAAATACCTTGCGATCTTTTATAATAAACAAGACACCTGGTCATGTGTTCGTTCGGGCTACTGCAAAATCACAGTGCTTGAAGCTGCAATCACATTACATACACAGGTACATACACAGTGCTAAGATCCAAAGTCTAAATACATTAATCACGTCGAGTCTGTCTCTTCGGGTATTTAATATCAACACAGCGTCATGTTTACCTAGCAAGTGTCACTTGTATTAAAGTTCATTTAATTAACATCGTGTGCGATTGTAATCCATATCTTTGGCGTTAAACGCAACGGGAGATATCACAATGGAAATTAATGAAGAAAGTCGGACAGATCGGGTACAAAGAGCAACGTTTTCTTTTCTTTTTGTGCGTTGGAAGTTCCCGTTTCCATCATTGAAGGCAGTCTTTTTACAAGAAAAATTATATGTTTTTGCTTGTTGATTAGAATTGTTTTCTTGTGACCGGGACTTGGGTATTTGAGCAAATTTACGTTCCGCACCGCGGCAAATCGAAGGCACAACATTTGCGTTCGACATTGTTGTTATCGTAGTTGTGCGCTACTGGTCGTTGTTTCTATTAGATAGTAAATTACATCTTTAGTTCTTCGAAAATGTCGTCTTTTACTATCAGAAATGCGAACAACTTAACCACAAAACTAAAATCAAATGGCAGATGTTGTAATGTAACTCTGTGCCACAGTGTCCGACTTTTTCAATTAAGTCGATATCACTATGGTAATATGGCTTTAAATTACCGTTTTGCCAATAGTGATATCTTCCGTTGCGTTCAACGCCAAAGATATGGATTAAGCGTATATAAAATATCAAGATACAGCGATATTACCGACCAATAACTATGTTGGTGAACACACTGAACATGTCCGAGAAAGAATACTTGACTTCGAACAACTTGATCGGACATCAGGAAAGCGAAGAAAGAAAGCATGAAGATTAGCACGCATGAGTTTCGTAAAGCCTGATGGGGTTACGCAATAATTACCATTCCTCGACATCGACAAAAAAATAATAATAAAAATGCAGCCGAAACCTAGACTTGGTCTACCACAGGTAGCCCGAGTAAATAGTTGGTTGTGTAAAATGCACAAATGAAAGAAAACGATGTGTCATAAATTCACTTCAAATATGGCTACAAACTTTACATACAAAATATGATGATGTAATAATAAATTTCAATCCAAATATGGTCACATACTTTTACACACT
Organism: Paragorgia papillata; assembly: GCA_035771165.1. NCBI lineage: Eukaryota > Metazoa > Cnidaria > Anthozoa > Scleralcyonacea > Coralliidae > Paragorgia > Paragorgia papillata. The sequence continues at coordinate 513,371 of JAWNZC010000051.1, forward strand.
AAAATATGATTGGTTAAGAAAAAAGCAAATTTTATTATATATATATATATATATATATTTATATGTGTGTAAAAAAATTTTTTAAAATAATTTTACTTTTACCCAAGTATGGCGCATAAAATAGAAGAGATACTCAAGTTTATTGAAAGTCCGGATTTTGATGCAAACCTTATTAAGAAAAGTAAGAGAGAAAAAAGTGTAATTTTTAAAACATATTTTCTTTTCTTTTACTTATGGGTTTCTTTCTATTTAACTTTTAGTTTTAAATACAAAAAAAACAAAAAGATAGGTGGTTAAATAACCTGCTTGGTGTTGACGACGAGACCGAAGACAACGACGATGTCTGTGATGATACACCGAACTACATAATGTCCTTATGGAAATGTGTGATCCGCCATGTTCGTATCAGATCTCACCGATAAATTCACCGATTCCGTGTTGTTCTATCATGGGTTCGTCTAAGGAACTAAACAAACCAATGATAGAACCAACTGTTTACGAAGTACCTTCTTCACCATCACCACCACCATCGTCTAATATCCGATAAATTCAGTGATTCCGTGTGGATCTATTATTGATTCGTCTAACGAAACAATAATAGACCCATGCATGCTACTTTCCCCAACACCAATACCTCGTTATCCCCATCCACCGCAATTTATACCCAAGAAAAAGATAACATCGCCTAGCGACTCCACCATAATAACTATTAATGAATACCGACCACCCAACTCAGACTCACTATTTATAAATTTTAAAATTCCTAAACTAAAACACACATCAAAGGGGAAAGACACAAGTCTATTAAGAAAACAACATGAGGAAGAAGAACAGAAAGAAGAAGAATTGGAAGAAAAAAACCCAGAAAACAAAAGAAAAAACCCAAAATATTTTAAGCGAACTTTATATTTAAAAAAGAAAGAAAAAAATATCGATAGTTATTCAATTTTAGCTCAAAAAAATGAAGACATTATAGTAATAGCAGAAAATAAATTTAAAAAAAGCAATAAATAAGTTAGTAAATATAAAAGAAACAATTAGTGATTTAGAATGAGTAGAATGTAGATACCGAAACGAAATTAAGTGATTAGAAAATAAGACAAAAACAAGTGTGTCATGGAAATCGTTGTCGGAGAACTTAAAAATCACGGGATCAATATGGGTAAAGATATTCTAGAAAGTGCAATCGAAGAATGTGTTTTATTACATGGAGATCTACATGAAATGGGAAATTATATCGATTTCAATGGAATAAATTTAGAAACAATCTACCGTACTATGGAACGATACGAAATAGGACAAATTATAGCGTTTTATTCTCTCATCGAAGTTCACTACAAAGAAAAGAAAAAGGAAGAAAAAGACAAAGATTTAATTAAACATTTAACAAGAATAACAGTAAACGACTTTAACAATTCAAACAAAGATGTCATTCATTTTTTCAAAAAGAAAAAACAAAACGAAAAATCTTATAATTGTATAAGCAAAACGCTTAATTAAGTTTTTCTATCGCAACTCCTATTGCACTTCTTTTAAAATAAAAAAAAGTACATTCCAACATAATATAAGGAGATGTGTTAAATAACGTTTTCATTACATTTGTATTGTAAAAAGAATGAGTAGAAACGAGTTCCATTTAAAACTCAAAATATTCTCATATGATGTTATACGAATGGAAGAGTATGAAGAAGGGTTAGATTTTTGGTATTCTTGTGGAAGATTTGTTCATGCGTTAAATTATTTTTTTTGTAAAGTAACATGCAAAGAAAAAGAAGAAATGAAAATAAGTGAAATATGTACTTTTCTTCACAAACGTTGTAAGAAAAATGGAGGAGAATATTCAAAATCGAAAACAATTGTTGGAAATTATTACCCTCCAGACCCAAAATTCATTGAAAGTTATATGGAATTATTAGACAATCATTATCGTAATTTTACTCCTTACACTAAATCAGTAGCCACACGTATGTATTTTTCTCTTGAATATATTCATCCATTTTCAGATGGAAATGGTCGGGTAGGAAAAGCTTTATTTGCAATATTAAACAACAATCTATTTTGTAAAGTTAAAACTTATAAACAACATAAAGAATTATGTAAAGAACTAGAAAGATTACAACGTAACGTTTACGTTTTCGAAGATAGAGACTGTAAAATCCACAAATTTAATAAATTGCAAAATATTTTACAATATCACCGATTGTTTAATTATCACCGATTGTTTTTATTTAAAGTGTATTTAACAAGACAAATTTCTTTTTTATTTATAAAATTTTTTGAGCTTCACACATTTACATTGTTTAAGACTAATAATTTTGTTATTGTTCCATTAAAAAAATATCGGTAAGAAAGTTCTTCGATATATATCGGTCTTTGTATTTTTTCCTTCAGCAACGATCACACATAAATTATCGAAAACTTTTCCTTTCATTTCTTCTTTTTCTTCAAATATATCACAGTCTCATCAGGATAATCACAAAAACAAGACGTAGGTCTTGAATCTGGATCGCGAAAATTTTCATTCACTACGTCTGCCAAATGGGATTGGATAGACCCACAATAAAGAGTAAAACACACAAACAAAACAATACACTTCATCATCATCATCATCATCATCATAGCTGTTTTCAAAAACTTTAATGCATATATATATAAAAATAGGTACGCAGTGCGTACATGCGGATACTGGTGCTTCAACTCACACAATATTGATTTCAACAACGGACAAATAATTGACAAAGGACGCAACCGCATTAGCAAAACATTAGAATCTTGGCACACGGACGTGATTGATCAAGCCGATAACTATTCTAAACCATTACTGCAACAATATTAGCTTCTTTTTACTAAACAATGCTGGAATTATATCTTATTACCTTAATACATGCATAATTTACTGAAAAAGCTCTAGTGCCCTCAGGTAGATTTACTTATGACTTGAACTTGGTTTATAACAATTTCATGAGTGACCTCAGGGGGAAACAGTTGCTCCTATCCCCAAGATATGTTGACAAGACCCAATTTTCATGTTTGAAAAGTAAATTGTTCACATGTAAATGAGATAAATTAGGGTACCTTGAGATAAATCGATCCGAGTAATACAGTACAGTAATCCCAGGGCTAGACTTTTCTTGTCTTGTCTTTTTTTGAATACTTCTATCCAAGATAGCTCAGAAGACAGCATGAAATTCTGAAATAATTACACTCCAAACTCTGAGTCTTTACATAAAGTTAGCATTATATCAAAAGACGGTACTATAACTTGGTAGTTGTGTTTTGTTATGTGAAACTGGGCCAATATAATCCGGTTTCCCAAGTTGGCCCTGTACCCTGAGATAACTCGATCTCATGTAAACAGGCCCACTTTCATTGTCCACATTTAACAGTTGAGCTTGACTTGTTGCAAACACAAGTCACATGTTAGTCAATAATTGTTTACATTTCAGTTTAATACAGTAGTACAGAGTGTTTGAGTATTAAGTTTGACTTGCATGCATCCTCACAGACTATATAAGCACTGACAAAATCTGATCAAATTGTTGATTAATAGATACTGAGAAACATGTAATGTATGTATGCTGCCTTTGTTAAAACAAGTTTAATAATGAATATCAATTCGCAAATTAACACGTAAAAACAAGAAAAAAAGAAACGTCAATGCTCGGAAACGACTGAACTGTATATACTTGAAGAGTTTAGCCAGATTATATGTCTATCTGATCTTAATATTTCTAAATATAAATTTTATTACATACAGCAAACAGTGAAGTAATAAACTAATATTTTTGCGCCAACAAGCGTCTGACGCAGCCACGCAGGCTATTAAAGGTGTTAACAACGTAAATATTTAAAATCGATATTCATGTTCTCTTACCTTCTTCTCTTTGTTGATAAGTTCCATATAATCGTTTGACATTCCCCGCCGTCTTGATACTTGAATAAGCTATTGAAGAACTCCTTCGCTTTTAATATATTTTGCATTTAAAATATGTGTTTGGTGTGCTATATTAAATCGCATTCGCTGAAGCGAAAGTCGGCTTCCTGCCACTTGCTCTCGTGAACGCTCGTACAGCATTCGTACCTACGAATAAGGCATCTAATGATGTGTTTTAGCAGATCACGTGATTGACGAAACATAACCCAGTGCAACTCGGGTCATGACATAGCGGATCTGGTTTAGCAACCAGTACCCGCAAAAAGAGAACCTATATATATACACGTTTCATTTTAACATTCTACACATTCTTTCCTGGAATTTCCTTGATCTCAGGTATTTCAGGTAAGATAAAATTCACATAATTTACTAAATCATGATCATTCTCACAGTATTCTACAGTTATATTACACAGGTTACCATAACACGTTGTAAAATGTGTTGTGTTAAAGTAAGACTCAAATATAGTAGGTAATGATAAAATAAAATTTCTCTGAACATTTTTTCCCTCCTCGCTCATTTCCCTATTTAAATTTTCCATTTTATAACGAAATGATGCGATATGGTATAAACAATTTTTTGTACAATTTTTATATCGACATGTAGTTTCCAACCTATACGTTGCATTCTCACCAAGCGCTTGCAAAAAAACCATCATCTCCACCCACTATTTCTAGTTGCAAATACCGTCTTATGTATCTACTTATTCGTTGAACATTATAAGTAGCAACGACTTTACGTCAGGCACGTAGATAGACTACGAAATCCGGGAGGGCAAGTTCTATTTTGGGGGGGGGGAGGGCAAGTTCTATTTTGGGGGGGTATTAAGCTAAGTTAATAAATTATTCCACAAGTCATGTGACTCATGCAGAACAACTGAACATCGGGACGACCGTTCAAATCCTCAACATTTATTTATATAATAACCAAACATTATTTTTCTTTAATCTTATTTACATACGGCAACTCTACTAACTCATAGTAAACCAAGGACAATTAGGAAACGTTATTATTAGAAATATCTATCTATATATTTATTTCTGAAAATAAAAGTTATGAAACTACACAACCTCAGATTATGCAATGCAAAGTTATATTCTTTATCAGTTGATTCAGTTCAACTAATTTAAGATTACTATTTTAATCGACAAACTAGAATTGTATTCCACCAAACGTAATGAAGTAGAATTACATTTCATTTTACTACATTAGAAAACTAGACAAGTCCAGGTAATTTACAGAATAAGGCAGCGGTGCTTCATACACTTGAAGTGTTCAATTATATCACTGTAGCAAAGAGCATCCGTGATATCTTTTTCAATAGACAACAGTGCTAGATTATTCAAACGTACAGTGGTCATCTTCGAGCGCAAACGAGTTTTTATGCTCTTTATGGATGAGAACATTCGCTCAACCTTACATGATGTTTGAGGGATAGTATATTGTAAGCGAGATAAAAATTTGTTAATTATATTATTAAAGACAGCAGAGATCAAATTTTTGTATCTATAACAAGTTTATCGTATTCCACTCTACATTATTCGCGATGGATAGCAAGAAAGTCAATGCTAGATTTGACAAAATCGAGAATCTGATTCACAGCTTGAGTGAGTCTTTGACGACACGTTATAAAGAGCTTGACGACAAGATTACCGAGGTGATCAGTAGTCAGACTTTTCTCAATACCAAATTTGAGGAATTTGTCGAGAGATTAAGCAAAGTTGAAGTAGCGAATAAGGACTTGGTCAAAGAAAATACGAGCCTTAAAACACAGGTATTGAGCTCAGTGAATGAAATTAATTCACTCAAGGAAGCTATGAATAATCTAGAACAGTACTCAAGAAGGGACTGCCTAGAAATCAAAGGAATTCCCGAGAAAGAATCCGAATCCGTGGAAGAAACCAACGATATTGTCCAAAGTCTTGGGGATAAAATTGGAGTAACTATACAAGAGTATGATATCTCAATCAGCCATCGTCTACCTAGTAGAAGAACATCTAGTCATCATACTGGTTCTCCAACTCCAATTATAGTCAAATTTACAAATCGCATAGCACGCGATAAGTTCTACCGTGCTAGAAGATTGCTCAAGAATATTACCTCAGAAAACCTTGGATATAACACTTCCAATAAAATCTTCATCAATGAAAGTCTCACCCAAAGAAATAAGGACTTATTTTACCAATGTCTTCAGGTAAAGAAAGCTAAAGGACTCAAGTTTTTATGGACAAATGTGGGGAAGATTTACATGAAAAAGGATGATCATAGTTCTGCTATGCACATAGCATCAATAAAAGATTTAAAGGTGTTCGAAAGCTAAGTCAGTATATACTTTTTATTATTGTCTTTGTATAACTTATCATGTGTTCGATGACTAATAATATTAATATATCTATATGCTCTGAGCGTTACAGTGACTATGACTTTGACTCTCTTCCACGCTTAGATATTATGTCTTCTACCACAAATATTCCACATCTTACAATTTCTGATGTTGATCTAAATATGCCTTCTGATATAAATTTCAATTATTACAATACCAGTGAATTTCATACCAATGAAGAATTATCTAAGTGTTTATCATCTAATAGTTCATTTTCGATTTTGCATTGTAACATACGAAGCCTTTCAAAAAATTATGATAGTTTAGTGAATATGCTTCATGAAATTAATCATCCTTTCTCTGTTATTGGCTTGACTGAAACTAAATTCAAACTAAATCAGGACCAATTAGTAAATAGTGATTTGTCGGGATATTATTTTGTATCACAATCTACGTTGACTAATGCTGGTGGAGTAGGTTTTTATGTTTTGAATGACCTCGGTTATACAGTCCGTTCTGATTTATCGTCATCGGTTAAAGATGAATTTGAATCGTTATGGATTGAAATTGAAAACAAATCTCAGCATAATATAATTTGTGGTGTTGTTTATAGACATCCTAATGGAAGTATGAATAGTTTTATGGAGCATATAAATGGGGTTATTGATATAATAAACAAGGAGTGTAAATACTGTGCTATTATGGGTGATTTCAATATTGATCTTCTAAAATTTGAATCACATCCAGATACAGATAATTTTATTAATAACCTGATGTCTTCTCACTTTCAACCTCATATTTTACAACCTACTAGGATTACTGACCACTCATCTACTTTAATAGATAATATTTTTTTTAATTCTACTGTACATTTATCAATGAGTGGTAATATTGTTTATGACTTGACGGATCATTTGCCCAACTTTCTAATTATCAATAAATATTCCCATTTACCTAAAAATATTAAAATTTACAAGAGAGATTTTTCTAAATTTAATCAATCAGCTATGATCAATGATTTTGAATCATTAAATTGGGAAGAAATTTTACCCTCCACAGATGATCCAAATATAATATTTGATTCGTTTCATGAAAAGGTATCTCACATTATTGACCTTCATATCCCTGTAAAACAACTTTCAAAGCGAGAATTAAAATTTAGATCCAAACCTTGGATAACACAAGGTATAAGAAAGTCCATAAAGATAAAAAACAATTTATACAAAAAATATATCAAATCCCGCACAATTTATTATTATACAAAATTTAAATTATATAGAAATAAAATCAATCATTTGTGTAAAATTAGTAAAAAAAAGTATTATAATAATTATTTTACATATAACATCAGTGATAGCAAAAAAATGTGGAATGGAATCAAACAAATTATTACCCTAAAACCCCACAACAATAACATTCCATCTAAGATAGTCTCTAATGATATTGAGCTAACTGATACAAAGTTCATTGCTAATGCTTTTAATGAATATTTTATCCAAGTTGGGTCTGACCTTGCTCAATCAATTCCATGCGTGGGTAGGTCCCCAGGCAGTTATTTACCTGCTTCATTACCCAATAGCTTTTATTTGACACCAGTAACATCATCGGAAATTGAATGTGAGCTATTAAAATTAAATGACAAAAAATCAACAGGACCATTTAGTATTCCAACTAATATTTTAAAATTAATTAAAACATTTGTATCTAGACCTCTGGAGATTTTATTTAACTCCTCATTCTGCAGTGGTATTGTTCCAGATAAGTTTAAATTAGCCAGAGTCATTACCATATTTAAAAATGGGTCTCGTACATGCCTAAGTAACTATAGACCTATATCACTTTTATCAGTGTTCAATAAGCTTTTGGAAAAACTGATGCAAAATCGGCTAATGAAATATATTGAAAAAAATAATGTTTTATATGATAAACAGTTCGGATTTAGAACAAATCACTCTACTGATCACGCCATTCTCAGTATAGTCGACAAGATACAGAATGCCATAGATCAAAGCAGCTTCTCTTGTGGAATATTTTTGGACTTCAGAAAAGCTTTTGATACTGTAAATCACACAATTCTCCTAAATAAACTTGAAAATTATGGAATCAGAGGAATTGCAAAAGAGTGGTTTGTATCTTATCTGAGCAATCGAAAGCAATTTGTATCTATTGGTAGTGAATTGTCCACCATTCAGTCTATTACTTGTGGGGTACCCCAAGGATCAGTCCTTGGCCCATTATTATTTTTACTTTATATAAATGACTTCAATAGATGCACACTACTTCATGTACATCTTTTCGCTGATGATTCTAATTTATTTTATGCCAATAAAAATTTGCCAACTTTGGAGGCGGTTTTGAATGAGGAGTTGGATAAAATTTTTATTTGGTTGTGTGCAAATAAACTTTCCTTAAATATTGAAAAATCTAATTTCGTACTTTTTCACTCAAGACAAAAGCGTTTAACCCAATCCATTTTTTTAAACATTAATAATCAGGAGTTAGAGAATAAGGATTGTGTTAAATATCTTGGCATATTTATTGACTCAAATCTTAATTGGAAAAATCATGTTAGATATATTTGCAGTAAATTAAGAAGAAATATTGGATTGTTATCTAAAATTCGCTACTTTGTAAATTTGAACACTTTAATTACTCTTTACTATGCTTTAATTTATCCTTTTTTAATTTATGGTATAATTGCTTGGGGATCTGCATCACCTACAAATTTGAATGCCCTTTTTATTTTACAAAAAAAAGCACTAAGAATTATAACTTTTTCTAAATTTGATGAACATTCTAGTCCATTATTTAGAAAAACCAAGATAATCAAATTGACTGATTTAATTACTTTCCACATTAATGTTTTCATGTACAAATTTCATAATAATGCTCTACCAAAAGCTTTTGAAAGTTTTTTTAAACAAGTTAATGAAATTCACAATTACAATACTAGACACTCCTCTAAGTCCTCATATTCCCTTCCTTTGGTAAGAACAAATTATGGTCTTTTCAGTATAAAATACCAAGGCCCCAAGATATGGAATTCTCTTGATGAACAATTAAGGCAATTTTCATTGACTAAATTTAAGAAATCTCTTTTGTCTTTATTTATTGATAATTATTGATGGTTTGGCTGATTTACTATTATAATATATTTAATTCAATATTTGTAATATTATGCCAGGCCAATTTTGAAATGTTCCGTCACTATATATAAATAACTATTTAATTATTTTATTAGCTGCTTGTATTTTTTTTAGCCAATATGGTTATTACAGGCAGCTAGTACCAATTCATTGTAAGATGTGGAACATCTTAATTTTGTGTCTTATTTTTTATGTATATACGTAAATTGTATGTATGGTACAAATAAATTATTGTTGTTGTTGTTGTTGTTGTTAACAAGAATCTCATATAGATTGTATATAGTTGGGAAAATAGCTTTGTCAATGACATCTAGTACATCGATCAAAGTATCTAGCTTTGATGTATCTTGTCGAGCAATAAAGGAACTGAAAACTTCTATTTCACACTCTTTTATTTCTAGTGAATACAGTTCTAACAGTGTATTCAGTTCTTGTTTGTCAAGAAAGTTCTGAGAACTTGGTAAGCAACAAACAGCAGCTCTCATGATGCCAGACTGATCTGCACCAAAGCGGGCATCCAGTTCTGCCAAGATCTCGCCAACATTTTGGCGTAGTAAAATTGAGAGCTCTTCAAAATTAGAAGCGTTTGGGTGTCCAACAGAGGTAGTTAGATAATAATGTCCTAACCTTTCTGGAATATGCCGTCATCTGTTTGTACTTCTTACATCGAAATGTTCGATTGCAAATTTATCAAACAAATCCGTAGCATATTCTATTACTTTATCAAAGTCGAAATTGATCAACCTTTCCTTCAGGTCAGCAAGCAATATCAGGCAAGAAGAAACAGTTGCTGTAGACTTCTGAAAAGCTTTGGTGCAAAAATCAGAGTAATCATACAGTCTACCAAAGAAAACTAAGAGAGTCGCAAACTTCTTAGTTTGTAGATTACCTAGCAAAGTTTAGCTGCTAGACTTGTCTCGGCATTCTGATCGTCTTCAAATATGCTTAAAGTATCAAGAATGCAATCGAACCGACGAAGAAACCTCTCTACCTCTAAAGAACGTGACGACCAACGAGTACTACATGAACGTGCGAGTTCAAGAGGCTGTGAGTTGGAATAACGCTCATGCTGCATCTCTAAAGAAGCTGCATGGCGCTTTGCTCCATTCATGAAAGAGTACGCCAAATCTAATGTATCGAAAAAATATTTGATCAGGATGTCGTTCAGCAGTTGCAGCCTATGGTGAAGCACAGTGAATATACGTAGCATTGCGATAGCCGGCTTCTTTCATCAGAGCCTGGACACCTCCGTGTATGCCTGACATGACACTAGCTCCATCGTAACCTTGCCCTACACATTTCAAAGGATCAAGCTCAAAAGGCTCAAGGAGCTTTATGAGTTTCTCAGAGATAGTATTTGCACTCCTGTCCTTCAACTCGATAAACCCGATACTCTTTCTCTAACATCTCTGTTATGGAGATATCGCAAAGAAGCACCTAATAACTCCTTCTTAGACGAATCTTTCACCTCGTCAGCTAGAATAGCATAACAAGACGCCTTTTCAACCTCATGTTTAACATGCTTAAGAAACACCGAATTGGCTGATTTAAGTAAATCGTTTTGAATATCTGGACTTAACATTTTTGCATTATTTGGAAGACTCTCGATCCTTTTCGTTACGTTAGTATCATATTTTCCTAAAAGTTCTATTATTTCAAGGAAGTTTCCTCTATTAAACGACTGATCAGATTCGTCATCTCCTCGAAGAGGAATTTCCTGTTTGGTACAAAAAATTAAAACATCAAGAACTGTCATTAAATGTTTCTGATTATCATTGATGAATTTCTCATTTCGAAAATTGGGATCAAGTTGCTGATCAACTGTGCCTACTTTTTTATGCACGACCCAGAATTTTTGAGTTTCAGCAGCTGCTGCGTGACATGCAGAACGTTCGTGTTTTCTACACTTGTCTCAAAGTGTAGAAACAAAGTCTCACAAAGTCCTTTTGTAGAAAATGTAGCTTCTGTTGTTGGTCCTCCAAATAGCCGACACGGTTGACAGAATACAGCATCTAGTTCTTTGCTGTACTCTATCCAGGAGAAGTGTGTATACCAATGAGCACCAAAGTGTCTACCCGCCGATATTTTGGGGAAGGTAATAGCAGGCTGTCGCGGTTTCTCACCCTTTTTTGACAAGTCGCTGCAACTCACAGTCACTGCAGCTGGTGTTTTCTCAGGATGCGTGGTAATTACATTTGCAGTAGCTGCTGAAACTTGAATGGTTGGAACGACAGCTGGCTCTATCTCGTCATGATCTAACCTAGCAGCATGATCTTCGACTTCCGTTCTATTTCGTTTAAAATATGCCGAAACCTTACTTTGTTGTAGCCTTTTGCTCATTTTAGAAATGCGATTGTGACTTGTGAGGACTAAGGAAAAATCTGAAAAAGATGAAGGATGTTTTGACATTGCTTTAAAACTTAGAACAACATCTTTGAATCCCTGAAAAGCGATTACTCATCCATAAAGATAACTAACGCATATTGTAATGGCAATTGAGCATGGCTTCTATTTCATAGTAAATATAGACGACTTTATTGACTTAACGTCTTAACCAAACTCTAATTTTATTTCAAAATCGTTACAGCTTTATATAATTTCATTACAAGGTTTCTATGCGCTAACTAACTGATTACATGGTTTATGCCAAGATTATGATCGAACTGATACAACCATGACTGCACGTTTACTTACGCAAGAGAAATAGTAAATACGGTATAATCCCTTCCCAGAGTCTGAAATATTAAATCTGAAATATTATACAAGTATAAAAGCTCTAAGCGAGTAAGCGACAATATTTACATAAATTACGTGACCCAGCTGTCTGTCACACGGTTTATGTACGTCATTTATAGACTCTTTATATAACGACATCACTAACTGGTTACGCAAGTATGCAACAGCGTTCACACTTTACAGTTCTGGTTAACCCATAGGATGAATACTCACGCTGTAGATCTGAAGATATTATTGCATGGTTGTGCAGTTGAAGTAAATCTAAATATCTTAATAAAAAAACAGGTCACAAATTTCTGGTGGGGTGCGGGGGCGGGGGGGGGGGGGGGGGGGGGCAAGAAAGAATTTGGTGGGCGACCTAGCTACGTGCCTGCTTTACGTGCTAATACGCCATCAGGATTATGTCGATCACAATAAAATATAAAACACGCAATTAAATTATAAGGTAAATCTAAATCAATATCGTGAGTAGACCGAGAACAATGGGGAAAATACAGCTGTTAAAGCTCTTACGCCATATTGATCACAAATAAACGAAAAATACTCATATCTTCTTTTACCTCCCCTTCCCTAATGGTGTACACAATGTACTTGTGATTTCATTTTTGCAACCTATTAAATGATAATTATCACGGTCCGATGGTGTACGATAATCGGATAAAAGTTTAAAGTAATATTCCTTAACTACATCATCGTTTCGAGGGGAAAAAGAACGAACAACACATGGAACTATATCACGAACCAACGTCAAATCGTTGGAATAAGAAGACATTCTCACCGATCAGTGTCTAGTTCTTTCAGACATATAGGGTGCTAAATAACGATTATTATTCTCTATAGTCACATAAGGGGGAAGTTCTCTTTCTATTCCTTCTTCACCATTGTGAGGTTTCCCTCTATACAACCATAAAGGATAGATAACACGTTTAGATCCAGGTTGCAAGTCGACTTCTCTTTCAATCAATCTTATAAATCCACCTTGATATAAATCCAATAACCCGCACAACCAATATAACAATCTAATTTCACAATTACAAAATTTACGAAATTCAGGAACATGAATAACAATAATTTTCAATTGCCAAGTTATTTTCTTCTTCTTAACTCCGTCAACGTTTATCGTTGTTGTTTGTTATTGTTGTTGTTCATCACTCAGTTTCTGTTATCGTGTCTTTTGCACTTTGTATTTATAGATTCCCTTTAGTAAAAAAAATTCCAAACATTCTTTTGTAGTTTTTTTTCACGTTTATTACAAAATTTGTTTCATTCAAAGATTGTTGCATTTTTTCTGCTAACATTCCTCCTCATTTTCAATAGTTTCTTTAAAGAAAAGGTAGTTGTTTTCACACAATGCTCGTTTATGAATTGGACAATTTAACATTTTAATTCCGTTGTTAACGTCCAATTCACTGATAAATTCGATTTTACGTTGCTCCTCTACGTCTTCTTGGAATCGATCCAGAACTAGTTCGCTATTTGACATCAGTTCCTTGATCACTTGGTGATAAAACAAATTTAGTTTTTCCTTAAATGTAATTTCGCAACCATTGCAATTATGAAAGTACGCCTCATTCACCATATCGACGATAGTTTCAATGTAACAACGTATTAAAATGTTTTCTGTTTCGATTGTCTTTTCTTCTTCTCGTTTCTTGTCATATTTTGAATGCATGTTATTGAACTGACGAAACAACGTTTTGGTGCCATTTCATTGAAACACAAAAATGTGATGAAATGTTGTCTTTTGCACTATGCATTTATAGTTTCCCTTTTAAAAAAATTCCAAACATTCTTTTGTATTTTCTCTCTCGTTTATATCGTTTATGGATTATATGATTTTTAGGGGTATGTATCTATAACCCATATTTGGTAAGATATTTTTTATCGTGGGAATAAAATTTTTTTTCTTCTGGGTTTTGCTTCATATGATCGTATTCCATATTAGGTACTTTTTTTTTGTCGGAGAAAGAATAATTGTTATGTAACCTGTTGACCGGTTCTGTTCATGGGTATAAAAGTACATTGCTTTCAAACAAAAAATCAACCAATCGAAATGGATGAAGCGGACATTACGTTTAATTTCACTGAGGATCAAAATTTGTATATTTCGGTAATAAGGAAAGAGGTTGCAGAAAAGATATGGTGTTGTTGGAATTACCGATTGGAAAATCCTTTTCCCAATGCAAAACATACATTTGTTTGCAATTTGATTAAGCATCTTAGAACTTGTGATACACAAGTGGAACATGCAGTCGATTATGCTGGTATTCATTGTGGGAATGAGAGTGAAGAGGAGATGAAAGCGCGAAAAGAAAAACACGCTCTCGCAGTTAAAGTGGAAAAGAGCAAAGAAGTTCCTCATTACGATGCACAAATGATGTGGAATGACGTTTGGGATAAAACTAAAACACACGGTTCGTTTTTAAGCGATATGTATGAAATGCATCTTGAGATTCCCAACGACTATGTTAGGTTCTACCTAAAAGACATAAGTAAATAAAAAAGACAATTTTTCAAACCGAATAAAACTATATGTATTGTTTTTTTTCTTTACAAAAAGATATATTCATACCCAGAATATATATATGATACGAGTCACACAAAAATATACTGATTCATTCGATGCATCTTATCTGTTTCGTAAGAAGAAGAAGAAGACTCATCAACCTTTATAAATCAGAGGTAAAATGTGTGTGTGTGTGAGTAAAATAGTAAAATGACATTTACACACACAATTTATACCCGTTCATCTCTTCTCTCATTTAGAAAAGAATGAGTAGTTTCTGCAACACATATTATCACATTCAAAACGTAAATTACAAATGTTACTATACGTGTCACGAATGTAAAGTTTATGATGTTTTTTTTGCGATTTTTGTAGAAGAAATTATCCTAAAAAATCATATGTAAAATCTACAACAAATGCGATTGTAAAAATAGACAAATACGTTGGTACAAAAGATATTTTATTTGAACAATAAAAAAACGAAAGAAAAATATTGTAAAAATAGACAAAACACAAGAATGTACTAAAAGATATTTTATTTGGATAATAAACACTCGTTACATCAATACATGACGTATCACAATTTTTTTTTTTTATTCAGTGAATATAATTGTCTAGTCAATCCATTTTTTTACCAATACGTACAATATTTTCCTATTTCCAAACTATAATCATACTCGCCCTGAAATAACGTATAATAATATTTATGTTCATGAATTGGTAAAATTCCTTCCGTATTCACTACTTCAAAAACAATTCTTTGATTGTCTCTTATGTCAAATATATGATTTCCAGGTACTTTTTTTACGGCTAGCACTTTCAAATGTGTACCAGGAGGACATCTAGCCAACATAATCTATATTTGCCCAAATACAATAAACGTTGCTTTAATGTTTGCAAATGTTTTTTTTTACAAATCTTTTCATGTTTACAAATGTGTGTGAATGTGTAATATGCTGTGGGACGAGGAACATCGTCGTCTCTTATAACATATGTCAAACATATGATTATCATAAAAAATCTGAATGAAATAACACATTTATTTTAGACAAAAAAAATCTTGTGAGAGCAAAAAAAAATAATTTCACCGGGAATAAAAATAATCATACCATATATGGGCATGGATGGTTATACGATATACGATACGGCTAATCACTTCCACTTCATCGTTTAATAACTATTAACTGATATTGGATACATTTATTCACATAGTTCATAAACAGATAACATCTGTTCTACTGATAGAGTATTATCAGTTATCGCATATTGTACATCTTTAAATAAATAGTTTGGTTGTAAATAATCTACATCATCGTCTTCAAATTGATCGATAATATTGCCTAATTCTTGTTTTCTTCTTCGCATGATCGAACGTATACCCTTAATAGCTGTTTTAACCGCGATACTCAAGTCGGTTTCTTCCTCTTTCTTCACATTGTTATTAAAGCCAGATATATCGTCAGCAAGAGTGCAATAATAGGAATCTTTGCCAGCCATGTTGTTTAAAAAAAGAAAGAATATATGTTCTTTAATTGTATGATTAATCTTATATGACGTTAATGCTTTTATACATTTATTAAGCTACTGAAAAAAAAAAAAAATAAATAAATAAATAAATAAATTTCACAGCGAATAAAAATAAATCATACCATATATGGGCATTGGGTGGGTGTGAAGTTAGTTAGTTTAACTTAGAACCTTCTTGACTTCCGGTCAGTTAATCGTTCCCAGTGCCCTCGGCCGACGTTGCTACGCAACGAGAACTACGTTGTCAGAACGTTTTGCACTTTTGCTTTCCTTTTGGGGAACAGTTATAGTAGGAGCAAACGAACAATCTATTTACCTTTTTGTACTGTTTTTGTGTACAGTCAAGCTCCTAGAGAGTATAGACGTAAGTTATCACTCGCCTTTATTGTTTCCTATTTGTTTCTTTTTGTATTTTAAGTTATTACAATTTGTTAATGTAATTATTTGATATAGTTTCACCGCATTACCTGAGGTTCATTAAATCACGTTTAAAAACACTTCAGTCTCGTGTGGTTGACACTTGCGAACTCCGGCTCTACGTTTCCCCGAGACAACGGAGCTGGGAACGCGACAGTGCAAGTCTGTACTGCTTATTCGAGGAGCCATTGGAGAAAGAAAGGTACGATATTTTAATTGTTCGTTCAGCAATATGTCAAGCATTTATTTAATTTGATGTTGTAATGAATATGGAGAGCGATAAATCGACAATTGGAGATCCTAAGGAGTCTAGCTGTGCCAGTCTAGTGGTATCTACTAATGCTAAAACTATGGAGACGTCTGTAAACCCACCGGTTCATGGACAGGAGGAAGAAACTCAGTCAGTTTCTTCAAACAAAGAAACACTAGACGACGGAGAAGCGACAGCGAACCTTGTCACAAAAGGCAATCCAGAATGCTATCCAGACCAAAGATGTTGAGCTCAACACAGAAGAAAAAGTGCTAAAAATTGCTTTGGACCGTTTACACTGCACTAAAGAAGAGAGCCTCTGTTAAAGAAATTCGAACTGTCTTAATTTCATTGCAAGAAGCTTACATGAAGTACAGAGAAACATTGAACTAAGCGGAGAATCTTTACAAACAAGATAAATGGGGCGAGTTCACCAAACAAGCGCAGCTAACCACCGAATCTAGTCATGTGACATTGCATTATGCGCATACTGCTATTAAGAATGCAACAGAGAGGCAACATGATATAATTCAAGAGACAAAATCACTATGTAGACATACACGTCACACCTCATCTTCGCACACCTCCACATCTTCTAGTAGAGCGAGGAGAAGGGCCTTGGTTGAGGCCGCAGCAGCAAAACAACAAGCCGAATTTGACCGAATAATAGCAGAAAAGGAGAATGAAAGAAGGCAATTTGAAGCCGAGGAGAAATTCCGCTTCGAATGCATACGCGGACAACATGAACGTGATATGGCCATCCTAGCAGCAGAAAGAGCGACTGCGGTTGCAGATGCCAAACTACGAGAGCCATAGACCAGTCAATTATTGAAGAAGAGAATATTTCTGCGCTAAGAGAGGAGGATGAACCAGAAGATGCCAGGTCGCGCACCCAAACTTGGATCAACACTCAGGGCCAGTTTAAACAGCATCCCACCACGACGCGGAATGGAGTCGGTGAGAATACGTCACTAATTTACATGGCAGACAGGAGAAACACCACTGTTCCACCATCCAAGACTGTTAAACCCTTCGCAAGAGATTGCCTACCTACGTACCTACACAAAGGGAAAAGTTCAAGAATTAGTCGACAACTTCAGAAAAAGACAACAAGATGATTCTACACTCACTCTACACTCACTCTGGACCGAACTGGAAAGAAGGTATGGTAACACCGCTGTTATAACTAATGCCCTGCTTGAAAAGTTACGAGAGTCAGCGAAGTTCAGTGGAAGGGACAAGGTATAACTTCAAAAGTTCGCGGATGTCTGTAGTGACGTAGATAACCAAATGACGCACCTCTCAGGACTTGCTTGTCTAATGCCATTCGTCCCATTGTGGATAACCTGCCGAATTTCCTCAGGTTCAAGTGGGAGAAAGAAGTTGTTAACTACGCAGAAGAAAACAACGATGCTTATCCTGGATTCCACAAGTTTGCAACAATGATCCATTAAAGGAAATGGAACACTGAAACCACTAACAAATTCGAAGTAGAGCGCAAAAGAGTATTGAAGTCGGAAACTAGAAGCCTGGATAATGAAGATAAAGACAGAAAGCATCACGAGAAGGAAAAATACTGTGTATTCCACGAGCGGAAGGGACACAAACTGAATGAATGCAAGTCCTTTGGTGAGAAGAGCTTAGAAGAAAGAACAGAGTGGATAAAGAAAGCAGGTCTTTGTTTCCGAGCGTGAAATGTAGCAAATGCAACAGCAGTCGACACCCAACAATACTGCACAAAGAAAAGGAGGTAAAAGAAGAAGATCACTCTGATCAGGGTGAGGAGCTGCGACCGCATTGTACCTCAGTTTGCTAAGGGAAGACCGGAGGACTGTCTTGCAGCAAAATAGTGCTTGTGGATGTCTTTGCCGAAAACAAACCGAACACGACCCGTCGTGTGTATGCCATAATGGACGACCAGAGTAACGCTTCAATGATAACTCCAAGCCTCGCAGAACAACTGGAAGTAGACGGCCCCACAGAAAAGTACCTGCTCTCCACTTGCAGCAGCACCAAAGAAACAAAGTACGGTCGCCGAATATCTGGATTGGTTGTGAGGTCATTGAATGGTAGAGTCGTCAAGTTACCGAAGTTGATCGAGTGCGATCACATTCCACAAGATACCGACACCGACTATGACTGGACAACATCCCCACCTCCAGGAAATTACCAAAGAGATTCCACCCTTAGACCAAGATGCCAAGATTGAGATCCTCATCGGAAGAGATGCACCAGAATTGTTGAAAGTACGAGCATTCAAAAATGGCCCAAAGGGAGCGCCATGGGCTCAGAAACTCATCCTGGGTTGGACAGTATCTGGCCAAATGTGTCTGGATCGAGTTGGAGGGCCAGTCCACATCTCAACGCGTCGTACAGCGGTGGAGACTACGCGTGACAAACTACATGTGCCTCTGGAACCAGAATTAGAATGCAAGAGAGAACACTCCGCTACCTTAAGAGGCCTTCAAGAATTTGAAACCATTCCTTGCCCGAACTATTTCAAAGTTAAAGAGAAATATAGCGAGTGCTCTGCAAGAGAAGAGATAAAAAATGACGTCTACCACACAACCCCAGAAGACAACGAAGCCAGTACATTATCGGAGGACCATCGCTTCCTCGAAATTATGGAAAAGGGGATTCACAAGAATGAATCCGGCACTTGGGAGATGCCACTACCCTTTCGCGCCAAGAACGTTGTCATGCCAGACAATCGGAAGCAGGCCCTCAACCGTCTCCATAGTCTACTACGTTCTTTAAAAAAGAAACCACAGATGGAGCAAGACTACTTTGAGTTTTTGGCTAAAGTCTTCGAACGCGAACACGCCGTCCCAGTTCCATGCGATGAACTGTCGGAGAACCATGATTTAAGAAGGACGGGAGAGCAAACGGAAGAAGTCCGTCCTGGCAGAGTATGGTATCTTCCCCATTTTGGAGTTTATCACCCCAAAAAACCTGACCAGATTCGTGTGGTGTTTGACTCTTCCGTGAGTACAAGGGCGTATCTTTGAACAAACAACAGAGAACGAAGAGAACGTCGGAGTTATGTGCGACGTGGAACAAATGTTTCACTCCTTTCATGTTAACCCAAAGCACAGGGACTTCTTACGTTTCCTATGGTTCAAGAACAACGATCCTTCCCAGGAAGTAGTGGAATACAGAATGACCGTTCATCTTTTTGGTAACGGTCCCGGCGGTGGCTACCTTTGGAATGCGAAAAACAGCAGACGACGGTGAGGAGAGGTATGGCACCGATGTCAAGAAGTTTATCTGCGAAAATTTCTAAGTCGATCCACATCCCGATCCACAGACAAAGATGCAATTGATTTGGTAAAAGGAGCACAGGCCACACTGGCCACGGCCAATTTACGCTTACACAAGGTAGCGTCAAATTCAGTCACCGTGATGGAAGCTCTCCCAGCTAAAGATCGAGCAAAGAACATCCGAGACCTCGACCTTGCGACAAGACGTTCTCCCAGCCCAACGCTCTCTAGGTGTACAATGGGACTTGCACGAAGACACTTTCACCTTCAACGTCTCTCTACAAGAGAAACCATTTACACGCAGAGGAGTTCTCATGTGGTAAACTCGGTGTACGACCCTCTGGGACTAGCAGCTCAGGTCATCCTGGTTGGAAAGCTATTGTTACAGCAACTCGTTATCCTTGGAAAGGAAAAGAAGAATGACGATCCTCTTGGTTGGGACGACCCTCTTCCTGATAATTTGATGCATAAGTGGCAGTGTTGGAGGAACGAGCTTGTAAACCTGGAGAACGTCTCGGTACATCGGTATTATCACCTAAAGAGTTTTGGTACTGTCGTGCGAACCGAAGTCCACGCATTCTCGGACGCTAGTAAAGACGCCATCGGAACGGCTATTTACCTCAGACAAGCTGATCAAGAGGGAGTGGTGAGTGTGTCTCTTGCCTTCGGCCAAGCAAAAGTGGCACCAATCCAACCAACGAGTATACCCCCCTCGAGCTATGTGCGGCAGTGTTATCAACTCAAGCTGTAAAAAGGCTGCAGAAAGAACTCGAGTTAGAAATCCACGATGTAATTTTCTACACAGATTCTAAAATGGTCCTGGGCTATATTGAGAACGAAGCCCGACGATTCCACGTATACGTCGCAAATCGAGTACAGTTGATTCGAGACGTCTCGGAACCGCGCCAATGGAGATACATCAACACTTCAAAGAATCCAGCCGACATAGCGACTCGTGGCATAACAGCTAAAGCACTGATGGAATCAGAGTGGCTAATTGGTCCCCCATTTTTTAAGCAAACTTCGTTGAGTTCGATGAGAATGATCCGGAAGTCCAGAAACAAATTAACATCCGCGTCACAAATTCCAAGAAAAATCCTGAACGGTTTTCTAACTGGTCTACTCTTCAACGCGCTGTGGCAAACCTCGTCATGAGAGCAAAACATTGCACGATTAAGTCTGATCTACGAGGCCAACGACCTACAGGAGCGGAAGTTAAACAAGCTACGACAGCAATCATTACGGCCGTGCAAAGAGAAAGTTTTGCAGCCGAGATCAACGTCTTGGAAAAAAGAAGCAATGACAAGCCCGAAAGCCGTTGTCTCCTGGAAAAAAGAAGAAACGTACTTCGAAGATCAAGTCTCTATCATTTGGACCCCTTTATCGATGAAGACGGAATTCTCAGGGTCGGCGGACGTCTTCAACGGTCAGATTTGTCGTTTGAAGAGAAGCATCCAATACTCTTACCCAAGAAACACCATGTGTCGGAGATAGTAATTCGGCATTACCATAAGAAGATTTATTTTCAAGGTCGCCAAATCACTCATGGGGCACTTCGCCAAGCTGGTTACTGGGTTATTGGTGGCCATGGAATGGTGGCCAAGATGTTGGGCCTTTGTGTGACCTGTAGAAAGCTGAGAGGAAGAATTCTCACACAGCACATGGCCGACCTACCGACCGACCGCATGGAGACCAGCGCGCCATTCACAAACGTCGGTCTAGACGTGTTTGGTCCGTGGACAGTCCGAACAAGGAAACTAAGAGGTGGTGCAATCAACGCAAAACGCTGGGGACTCGTGTTCACATGTCTTAGTAGTCGGGCAATCCACATTGAAGTACTGCAGTCCATGGACGCTAGTGCATTCATCTGTGCTTTACGCCGCTTCTTTGCGATTCGTGGTCCGGCAGCCAGATTTAGATGCGATTGCGGCACTAACTTCATTGGAGGGAAATCGGAGCTCAGTGATGTGCTCATGGAGTTGGATCAACAGAAAGTAGAGAGATACGTAATGGAACAAGGATGTGAGTGGGTATTCAACCCGCCCATTTCGGTGGTGCGTGGGAGCGACAGATAGGAACAATTCGCCGCGTCCCGAATGCAATGTTGTTGGGCATCGGAAGCTCCCAACCCGACGACGAATTATTGGTTACTCTCATGGCAGAAGTAACAGGTATTGTGAACAGCCGTCCCATCGCTACCATTACATCGGACATTGACGAGGCAAATCCTCTAACACCAGCCATGTTACTTACAATGAAGAAGCGTCCACTCGCTCCTCCACCACGCAAATTCGTTGCCCAAGATCTTTATGCTCGTCGGCGTTGGCGTAGAGCTCAATACCTCGCTGATCAATTTTGGCTTCGTTGGAGACGGGAATACTCACAGAACCTGCAAGTTAGATCGAAATGGTGCGAGAGGGATCGGAACCTCACCGTTGGAGACGTTGTCATTGTAAAGGACAAAGACGTTTCCCGAAATGACTGGCCCATGGGAAGAGTTCTAGAGTCTATGGAAAGCGAAGATGGCAAAGTCAGGAAAGCCAAGGTTATAGTTGTTAAAGATGGAAAGAAGAAAACAGTCTTCCGTCCCATTACCGAGTTCATCCTACTACTACCAAGCAAAGCCTGAATTAAAAGACAAGGATGATATCCTTGGACGAGGAGTGTGAAGTAAGTTAGTTTAACTTAGAACCTTCTTGACTTCCGGTCGGTTAATCGTTCCCAGTGCCCTCGGCCGACGTTGCTACGCAACGAGAACTACGTTGTCAAGTTGACACTTGCGAACTCCGGCTCTACGTTTCCCCGAGACAACGGAACTGGGAACGCGACAGTGAGCAATACCCTATACGCTAGAAAACACAAAAAAGAACACATAATTCTAACAAAGAATCTTTACCAAATATGGTCATTGGGGTGGGCGCAAAAAAAGTGAGACCCTGTGACATTTCACCGGGAATAAAAAAAACCCCAACTATACCATATATGGATATGAGATATGAGGGGACGAGACAATACGATACGTCTAATCACCAGCCCACTTCATTCGACACAACACAGTGGTGACGTACTATGTCATCATCTCCGCCAGTTTAGCGGGAAAAAATCCCATTTATTTTAGGATAAAAAAAATTAAAAATCTCATACCAAATATGGACACCATCATGAACAAGAAGTGAGACCCAAGGAGACTAGGTACCAGTCTCCAACACATTAAAAAAAATCTTCTCTTATACAACACTACTTGCTAGTTTAAGTAACTTAGGTGCTACTTTATCTGGTCCAGAAACCTTGTTAGGCTTTAGCTTCCTGACACCTTTTCCAATACTCTCGTATGAAAGGTCAATGTCCATCAATGTCGGCGTAATGCTAATAATGTTGGTTGTACAATCTTCCTGATTTAAATTTCTTATATCACTAGGGAATTCACTCCACAACCTTTCGCCTATGGTGGAGAAATGTTCATTGAGAATTTCAGCTTTACCCTGATGCGATGTTTCAATTCTTCCGTTCTGCTTTCTGATGCCCAATATTGGCTGCACTGACTGGTTACTAGTTGCACTTTTAACTAATTTCCAATAAGATTTACAATCTTTTACCTTATCAAACAATTCCATGTAATATTTGCTGGCAGTCTGACCTCCCGTGTCACCCCATTCCTCAACATGTGATATTCTGACCACAAATCTTGTCTATTGGATTCTTTGGCCTTCAAGAGCGTTTTGTATTGTAAGTTCATCTTGTGCCTTATTTGTGGTGTAATCCAGGGCAAAGACTGGCGTCTAATTTTTTTCTCTGTATGGAGCGTGCGTGTCGCAGATTTGATTAAATAGATGCGACCAGGCCCAGTAGCAATCGTCTGGGTCATCAAAAACTGAGCACACAGTCCATGGTGCCTCCTCAATGTCTTTTATAAATTCTCTGGTGTTAAACCTTTTATATGTACGAGCTTTGACTATCTTAGGAGGAGGACGTTTGACTCTGGTTAGTAATGACGCAAAAACCAACATGTGATCTGATATCCCCAGTTCTAACGTTTTAGTATATTGAACAATGTCAGGCTTGCTGGTAATCACCAAATCAATTAATGTTGCCGTATTGTTTGTGACCCTGGTGGACTGTTTATTAATTACATAATAGTTAAACTGCTGCAACATTTTTTCTAGTTTTTTACCGGCAGGCGACATAATAGCACCACTCTCATCACGGGTGAAGTCAGAGTTCAAATCTCCAACAATCACCACATTACGATATTTTAACCAGACTTTCAAGTTTTCAAAGAACTCGGAATTTGAAGGGGGTCTGTAAATAGAACCCAAAATAAACGCTGTGGAATTCACCGTGATCTTAAGCCATATTCCTTCAATGTTGGGCGTTTCAAAGGATTTAAGTCGGGAATAGTAGATTTGGTGACCAATATATACCAAACACCCGCCCCCAACAGATCAAGAAGTTCTGTCCCTTCTTACCATTTTATAGCCATAAATCTCAAGTTGCTTGTTAGAGATTATTTGATCGAGAAATGTTTCTGTAATTGCCAAAATGTCGAATCGACAGACATGAAGTAAAAGTTTGATCTCATCTATTTTATTTCTAAGGCTTCGGATATTTATTTGGGCAACCTTCAGGTTTCTAAGGTCTCCACCAACGATTTAGCGAAATCCTGTAAATAGTCAGGCTCATTCGACCAGTAGACACTGGCCAGCCTGGATTTGGTTCTATATCTCCAGAAAGTAAGAGCAATTGCTTCGTAGTAACAGAATTAGAATAGTATAAGACGCGGCCATGATAAAATTTTCGCTTTGTCGTTGATGTAGTTATGACAGCATTATGAATTTTTAACCCCACTTGTTGAAACAATGGTTTACTTGCACCAAGTGGCAAAACAAATTGTTTGCAATCGAGATGTGTGCAAATTTCACCCAGAAGAATAGTCCCTGTTTGGTCCGCATACAATGGTCTTCTTGCACCATGTTCCACAGGCACTTGGAAGCAGCACCCAATCAAAATATATGCAAATTTCTGAGGTAGCATTACACTTCCACTGAAGCTCGTAAAGAATATGTGAGATATATATACTTTCAGAAGCCAAAATCTTGACTCCACCATGTTTCCCGTTAAACCAGAATGTTCCAGTATTGCTTAGAAAAAGATTTCCCGTCGGTTTGGGCACAATACAGCCATCTAAAATCCATAAATTCGACCAAATCACAGACGCTATAAAAACACGTTGCCAGCTCTTTGTAATTTAATGCTTTTACCATTACCAGGTGTTTTAACAGATGTTGAGGTAAGCTTCAATTCAGGCTTACAGTGTTTAAGTAATTACATGGCAGCGAGTGAGGTAGTGGGTACAATGGTACATTTACCAGGTCTTGCTTAATACATGTAAACTGCTTTATTCCAAAAAATAATATTGTATTTATGTTTCTACTGTATTTTAGGTTAATGTCATTGTTTCTTTCTGGGTTTTAAAGCAGTTACATGTATTAAGCAATTTTAAGCAAGATTTCACAAGCTGGATCGCCATCTGCGCAGCAGGGATAGTGATTCAATGACTCCAGATGGTTTCCAGAAAGAAGCAATGGCTTCTGCCAATGCCAATGAATGAATGAATGTATAGTTGTTTTTAGATAATGAAGAGAACTGAATGATGCCTTGTCATATTTACTTGTCAACAACGAAAAAAGTAAGAAACCACAAATGAGAAAACAATCCGAAAAGAGTAGACTGAAGTGTCAGTGTTTGTGGTGACAAAAGCTGAAGAAAATTTAACGGTAGAAGATCCGTATTTACCAGTTTAGCTGAGTTAAAACGGCAGAAATCTTGAAAATAAAAATCAATGTAAGTAATATATTGTCTAGAGTTGTCTTTGGACGCTAGGACGTGCTGGCATTGTGTCTTTTTTTCTTGGCCACTACTATCTATTTTTGAATCAAAATTTGGCATTTGGTTCACCTCATGTTCTTTTTTAATATTGACTTTGCACGTTCTTCAGGTGTGTCAATACATAACTACAGATGAACTTTGCTAATTAATTTTTAGGATGTTTTCTGTGTGTTATTAATACAAGCAAAACCAGAAATGGGGGGGGGTTACAAAAATGCGTATAAAGCGGGCGAGGGGTTGTTGCGTTCATGTATTTCTAGTATTCTTTTATCCTGTTCAATTTTTGTTTCTGTTCCATTAGTTTTTAATATGCAATGCATGGAAATTAAATTTTTGTTTCTGTTCCATTAGTTTTTAATATGCAATGTATGGAAAGTACATATAGTTTTGATCCCAAATATCTGCCTACATGAATACTAATTATTTTATCACTGTACGGTACCTGGAGAGGTAAATAAGGGGGGAGGGGGAGGCAAAATTTATTGATGGTTAACACTTTCACTACTAGACATCTTCTCTCAACAAGTAAAATTGGTGTATTTGTCCAGGAGAGTGTTATTGTCCCGTAATGTTTTTGGTCAATTTGTAGTTCGTCAATGTTTGTTGGCATCTGTACGAGTTGGGATCTCGAGGATTAAATCCCTCCCCCTCCCCCAATCATCGATGGAAAAAAACCCATCTCTTTTCCAGCTGGTATGGGCCAGACAGCGTCTCTTATCCCAGCTTTAAATTCTTCAAATATGATGTTAGCTACCTGGAAATTCATCCTCATCAGCATTCTATACCTATCTAGAAAAGGGAAGATGTATGAAATCGAAACGTACATGTGGTAAAAATCTGACACAACTTACAGTAGCATCAGGTTGTAAGCCTTGAAGTATTAATGATAACAAATAAAAGCAGAACAAAATAGTGTATACACTTACCATCTCGCTTGAATATAAAAACCCCAACAACTTTTAACAAAAAAGAGAGGGTAAATGATCAGAGAATAATCCATTGGAATCCATTGTACTGCAGACCAAACGAAGGAGTGAATAACGCACCAATCGCGAGCCCATAATCTCCCTGCTTTTTGTCAGCGGATGAGTGTGGGGGAGACTCTGGGAAATTGGATTGATTCTCCGTTTTGATTGGGTCATTTAAATGTATTTAATTCACTGATTCAAAACCAACAAATTCCAGTGAAATAATGAAATTCATATTGCTTTATTCAACAAATATCACTTCTTCAAATCTAGACACCTCGTTTATATCTCTTCTCTTTGTGTAATTATATCTGGGTCTCAGTCACACACAAAAACTTCATATAAACACAGTTGAATAGCAAATAGTCGCAATGAACAAAACAAACCTTGGTGCCATTTGTCGCTATACTTGATGTATAAATATAAAACAACTTAAACAACGAAAATGCATATTTCAGATCATTAAAGAAGGAATCAGCCTTCGCAACTCGTAAAGGCTTGTGATCGAGGATGATATTGGTGTCGTGACTTGATCTTTTACCTTGGATCAAGAACGTTTATGTCAAGTGTCACAACCAGCAGTGACAGTCTCTCTCCAATTTTAACGTACATTTGATCTGCAATTTTATTATTTTTATGCGGGGTTCTCAGAAATATAGAATTTCCATATTGCCATTTCAAACAAATTGAAACAAACTCATGAACACATCGCACAGCAGCCCAGGCTACGATCATGCGCTTAACAATCGGAACCCCTCATTTCTGGGGTAAAGAGTCTCCCCCCACTGACAAAAAGTAGGGAGACTATGGGCTCGAGATTGATAACGCATGCGAGTGACGAGAATGTCCCTGAGCCAGCACCAGAGTGGTCTTCCAACTGCACCACGAGTGCTTGAGCCAGCACCAGATTGGTATACGAACTGCACTATTAGCCTGGCCATTTTTCTGTGCAATTTCCGATCGTGGTCTTTTCTTTGCACAGTACAGTGGGTTGAAAATACCCTGGGTATGAGGTTGTCCGCGAGTCGAAAAGACATCCGAAGTATGTACTGCTAGCAAGAATGTTGTCGCAAGTGACATCCACGTGACGTCATAAAAATGTCCACAGACAATCTCGTCCCCAGAGCCCGCGTTCCCCTTACCCAGCGGGAGGGAAACGGGGCTCTGGGATAATCCATTAACAAATAACCAGATTTTGCTTATCTGGTTACAGTGCACATGTGTAAACTGGTGAGTGTGGACTGGGATGGATAATGACAGAATGGAGTCTATTTCCCAAAGCGATTAATTTTTCTTTGGAAAAGTTAGATTGTTTTGAACGCGAGTTAAAGAAGGATCAGTATGATGCCATAAGAGCAATATGTGTGGATAAAAATTATGTTCTTGCAGTATTGCCAACCGGGTTTGGGAAATCCTTAATATATCAACTGTTTGATTTTATTAGAAGAGGATGCGAACCTGAAAGTAAACAAACAGCAGGATTCTGTGGTGATTGTTGTTTCCCCATCAATGCTTTGATGAGAGATCAACTGCAGAAATTACAAAGGTCAACGAATGTTTGCATTTGCAAAGTA
This sequence comes from Paragorgia papillata, assembly GCA_035771165.1. NCBI lineage: Eukaryota > Metazoa > Cnidaria > Anthozoa > Scleralcyonacea > Coralliidae > Paragorgia > Paragorgia papillata. Next base: position 541,898 of record JAWNZC010000051.1, read on the forward strand.
ATCTAGATGAGGAAAAGGTTGCCATATCGAAAGATGTTGACAAATGTAAGGGTGTTTTCGTATGCTTAAAATTCAGAAATGGTATGTTTCGTTTGATTAATTTCTGTTACACTTGTAGTTTTATAGCTATTTTAAAATATTTGTTGATAGTTTTCTCGTATTTACTATTGACAAAAGGTGAATAAAATAAGTTTCTTCCTGCAAGCACAGTTTAAAGATACAAAATTTCGTGCAGACTGTCACAGTATATCTGGTAATTTGAGTTTTGTTGCCAATACTATTGAGCATAATTTATAACTGAAGAAACAATGGCTTGGTGGCTTGCCACAGGTTATATTCCCACAAATACATTTCTTTATGTACTTGTTACAAGCCATTGGTGAACTCAACTGTCAGTTTTTTACTGCATAACAAATTATTTTTTTATCAATTTCAGAACAGAAGTGGTATATCAAATAATGACAGGTACAAAATATTTTTTTTGTTACATAATATGTAACTGATTTTTACTGCAAAAAGATAAAAGTGGTTGCTTACTGGTGTTTGAAAGACCTTGTAAAATTGAACAAGGAATAGTCAGATAAAGTATAGGCAAATGAATATTACAAATATTTAATATTTTCTTGAATTAAACTGCATGTTGTAAAAGGTAATGTTTTCTATTCTATTTTAAGGTCCACGATCAGGTCAGGATATGGAAAGATGGGTTTTCTTACAAATTTATTTCCCTCGGTACCTGTTCTGGCTCTCACAGGAACTGCTACGAGAGATAATAATGCTGGAATAATTGAAACCTTAGGGCTCTTTATTACGGAGCCCCGAAAGGGCCATTGCTGCGACAAATTTTATTATTGCGCGATAAATGTTGTTATTGCGCGATAATTTTTTTCTTGCGCGATAATTTTTTTATTGTGCGATAAGTTTTAGGTGAAAATATCAATTACTATATAAGCAGATTTATCGCCAAATCAAAATGGAGGTCGTTGTGTTGGTGTGTATATATTATTTTACAGTTCAGTTAGCAGCGCAGTTCCACTGGGGAATTACTTGCCAGTTTTCCACCAAGACATAAATGGAAGTAATGCTTTAATCATGGAGTATTTCCATCTTGGCTTCACTTATATGGAAATTTTGCGAGCTTGCGAGCTTTCATGGTATTGAACTCAGTATTCGTCAATTAAAACGGATTCTTAGACGTTACGGACTCGGAAGAAGAGTGAATGGTAGTGAAGTAGAAGATGTTTTCCATGCCATGGAACAAGAACTTAATGGTAGTGAAAGTACAATAGGTTGTAGAGCAATGCATCAACGAATACGAAATGATCATAGCCTAGTTGTTAGCAGAGAAACAGTTTGCGAGATGTTAAAGATAATGGATCACGAAGGCGTAACAGCTCGTTTGAAACACAGATTAAGAAGACGGAGTACAAAGCGAGAGGCCCTAATGACAGGTGGCATATTGATGGGTACGATAAATTAAAACCATTTGGCTTTTGTATCCATGGTGCAACAGATGGGTACAGCCGTTGTATCCTTTGGCTAGAAGTCGCTTCATCCAATAACCCAGCCATTGTAGCAAAATACTACGTCGATTACGTACGTCATATCTCTGGAACTGCAAGGGTAATTCGTGGAGATAAGGGCACTGAAAATACCAATATCGCTGCCATTCAGCGATATTTTAGATCTTCGGGTGAGGATTCTTTTTCTGGAGATAAGAGTTTCATGTACGAAAATCAACAACCAACGCATTGAAGCTTGGTAGAGCCAACTGCGACGCGGTTGCTCTGATTGGTGGATCCGTTACTTTAAAAACATGCAATACCGTGGTTTATTTTCCGATGATAACACCATCTACGTAGAATGCCTTTAATTCTGTTACATGTCACTTATTCAGGAAGAATGCCATTGAATAGCTAAACACTGGAATACTCATGTTATCAGGCCCTTGACAAATGAAGATTCTCCCTCCGGTCGACCAGACACTCTCTACTTTATTCCAAAAGTTACACTGGAACAGTGAATTATATTGTCAACGTGGATAACGTAGACAATGAATTGGCCAATGAGATGTGCTGTGTACAGCGTTCAATTTGTGAACCAGAGTTTGAAGAACTCGCATGCATAATCATGCAAGAGCAAGGCCTTCCTCTCCCCACTACTCACGAAGAGGCGGATAATTTATATCTGAACCTAGTACAGTCCATTAACAATTTACCTCAAGAATGATGTTAGAAATATGAACAGATTTTCAAGGTGTTTATAAATATATATTCCCAATAATTTTTCAGTATCTTATATTTATGTTGATTGTTGCCTGTTGGTTACGTTGCTAAGCCAAATGATGTATAGAACACTGTACTTTCTTTTCAAAATATAATTTTTTTTAAATCTCGATTATTTGGTAAGAATAAGATTATAAGATCATGTTGCTTTGCATCAGAATACAATATTCTTGGTTTAAAACCAATCCTTCAGTTTAAAAAAATGACAGGGCGGCCATGTTGGAGCGACTGCATACTGTACCGCCGAGAGGTAAGCGCCATGAAGTCACGTGGAAATCCGGAAGCTACGCAGGCTAACCCGACCTGGTACTAAATTCCAACCTAGAGGCATAACAAAGGTCTCTCTTAAGCCCCGTTCACACTAGCGGCCTAGGCCTGGCCTGGACCTGGCCTGGGCCAAGTGTGACCCGTTCACACTTGCGTGGCCAAGGTTTGGCAGCCCAAATAAACAGGCTCGTATGTGTATACAATTGTCAGCGGTTGCCTAATAAAGCAGTGTTCAAAATGGCGGATGCACATGTTTTTCTCTGGTTTTATTTCTTTCTTTTGAAACGGCGTAAAAGAATGCTTTGCCGGAGGAGTTCCGGGCATATAAGGAAAATCAACTCTGTTCGGGAAATGGTGGAAAGGCATTGAAAAAGCACAGTCAATGCAAGTTTAACAATCATAATGTTATATGGTTGTCTATCGAACAGGGACGTGTGGAGTTGTTTTAAGCCAAACCATTCATATTGGGAGATCTCAAGGCAACGGTGGACATCCAGAATGTGGGTCAAACATTTGAGGATGAAGGAAACCTTTCTGTACCTGTATCGAGACATGGAACCGTTTCTGAAAAAAACCCGAACCCGTTTCCGAGAGGCAATACCAGTTTCAAACAGGATAGCTATGGCATTATGGAGGCTTGCAACCGGGTCAGTTATTTGGGGTTGGTCGTTCAACCTGTTGCAAAATTACTCACCACGTATGTGACGCATTGGTAACTGTATTCCTGAAAAAATTTGTCTCAATTGTTGCAAATGAGCGCCTCCAGGACACAAAAAATGCCTTTAGAATAATGAGTGGCCTTCCTCAGTGTGTGGGTGCAGTAGATGGCTGCCATATTCCAATATTAGCTCCAAAAGAAAATCACTGTGACTATTTCAATAGGAAAAGCTTCGACTCCATTATTTTACAAGCTGTTGTTGATCACAACCGAAGGTACACAGTGATTTATTTGAATGTGATATGTATATACCTGTATATGTACATTGACTTCTTCATAAGCATTTCCAGTTATTCACTTTATATTTATGATAACTGCATGTAGTGATATTGTATTTATTTATTTCTAGATTTCAAGATGTGTGTATTGGGTGGCCAGGATGTGTTCATGGTGCCGGTGTCTTGGCAAATTCAAGTCTGTACAACAGGGGACAGAATGGAACACTATTCCAAAGAGTAAGTTTAATTTTTATTTTTTTTAAATGTGGAGATGTTTTGACCCTTTTTTTTTAAATACATTGTAGTTACTAGAATGTAGTAGTTTCATGTCAGATAATCAACTTGTGCTGATGTTAATATTTATCAACAACTTTTGAGGAATCAAGTCTTATGATATTTTATTCAGTAATGGCAATGTGGTAACTCGATGTGGATATGTGCATGGTGTCAAGCTGTTTAATATGAATTATCCACATTAACAATAAGATGCAAAACAAATAAACCAAAACATATATCTGTAACTACTATAAATATTAGATTAAATGTATAAATATAATGTATTTTTTGTCTCTCTACTAGGATGTACAAATGATAAATGGAGTAAAGGTACCATTGTTCTCGACGGGTAGAACAGGCATTAAAAGCACTACAGACGATAGTATTCACGATATTCTTTATTGGCGTAAAAACTTGCAACAAAATATGGCTTCCACTTTCGAACATGCGGTTAGAAAGATGTGCGCCCACGTACCAGCATAACAGCGGTTAAATATCAACAATAACATGTACTTCATGCAACTAACATGTCGTTTCTTAACAACCATTATACCTGGTTGGTGACCCAGCATATCCACTCCTCCCTTGGCTGCTTAAGGTGTATCCAGATAATGGCATGCTCACACAAGCAGAAAAATATTTTAACAGGTGTCTGTGCAAAATGAGGTTTGTTGTGGAGCATGCATTTGGAAGATTAAAAGGGAGATGGAGGTGTTTATTGAAGAGAAATGACACAACAATGCAGTACATAATTCAGCAGACGGCAGCATGCTGTGTTCTTCACAATCTTTGTGAAATGCAAGAAGAGGAGTTTGAGGAAGACTGGAGAGTTGAACCAGATATGGATAATGGACAGCCTGATATCAATGATCCCGAGGATGAAGAGGCTGCCGAAGATGTGCGAGATGTTTTAAAGGAAATGTTAGAACGTCAAAGGGGTCTTTAGTACATTCTTTATTCTTATTTTTAAAATAGTGCATTTACAAAAACATAACTTTTGCCAAAGTTGAAAATTATAGTACATGTTATTAATAATAGCAGAACAGTGCTCTTAATTACCATAAAATTTAAACTGGATTTTCCCCTTGAATGCTGAATCGTTCAGTCATTAATATCATATTATGAGAAGGTGTTTATAAAATAATCATAATATAAATTCCACCATAAAAACTACAAAACACTTATAATATTCTCATTTTAATAGAATGGATATTAATTAATGAAAATGAAAGTTGGATAAGTATTCATGCTTAAAGGTGATGAGTGGCTTATGTCAGTATACATAGGTTGCTGATGATGTTGGTTTGGGAATGGGACACTATTATGCTGTTTGGGATCCTGATTAGCACCTTGATTAATCATTGTGCTAAAAAGCTGCATCATTGTTAGCTCATGCTGCCGTTCTCGTTCCCTCTCCTCCTTTTCAGCCTGAGCTCGCTGCTTCTCCAATTCCAGCCATTGTGTTGGATTGAGGTAGTCATTTTCAAATTTTCCTCATGCTGCCCAGTTAGGACCTCCTTAAAACTCTGTACTGCAGACTGGAACTTGTTGGGCTTATGGCGGGTCTTTCTTTTCTTAGGACTTTCTGTAACTAGGCAAATTAGATATTTTAAAATAATTACTTCATTTACTTTTTTGTCTTATGATCTTATGATCTTCAGTGCTAAAATATGCAAGTAATAATCATTTCCAGATCAATTTGTGGCACTTTAGAACCCTAGTATGCTGTGACAGCAAAAATATAATAAATGTACTTTTCGTGACATTCGTCTCAGCTTGGCGTTTTCTAATAGTAACATTGTCACTACCAAATCGTCTAACACACAATCGTCATTTTTAATATAATCATCTATGAAAAAGAATACAAACTTTTAATTTATATATTGACGATCAGGCTGGCCAAAACCACTGAAGCTACTACAATAACAACCACAACGCATAAAAACCACTATGTTTTCCACTCCTCCCCTCCCTCCCTCCCTATATATATGCTCACTACCCTTGTGGAAGTTTGAGCACTCTGGGCCAATGCGCACTTCACGCTATCTGAATGTACTTCACCGATGATGTCCCACAACATGCGGTTGCCACCGACGATCGCATGTGTATAAGTAATTGATGAAATTCATTCAGATTGTTCCAAGCTACACTTATGAGCTGTTGCACAGCGAAACACCGTGTCTGTAGATTGAACTATGTACGCTCCTACACTTCGGTGTTGTTCAGCACTCTGTGAAGTTGCCGTGGGCACCTATTAGCGATAATGCAACGCTCACTTGGAAGTTTGAGCACTCTGGGCCCATGCGCACTTCACGCTATCTGAATGTACTTCACCGATGATGTCCCACATGCGGTTGCCACCGACGATCGCATGTGTATAAGTAATTGATGAAATTCATTCAGATTGTTCCAAGCTACACTGATGAGCTGTTGTACAGCGAAACACCGTGTCTGTAGATTGAACTATGTACGCTCCTTCACTTCGGTGTTGTTGAGCACTATGTGAAGTTGCCGTGGGTACCTATTAGCGATAATGCAACGCTCACTACCCTTGTGGAAGTTTGAGCACTCTGGGCCCATGCACACTTCACGCTATCTGAATACACTTCACGCTATCTGAATGTACTTCCACCGATGATGTCCCACATGCGGTTGCCACCGACGATCGCATGTGTATAAGTAATTGATGAAATTCATTCAGATTGTTCCAAGCTACACTTATGAGCTGTTGTACAGCGAAACACCGTGTCTGTAGATTGAACTATGTACGCTCCTACACTTCGGTGTTGTTCAGCACTCTGTGAAGTTGCCGTGGGCACCTATTAGCGATAATGCAACGCTCACTTGGAAGTTTGAGCACTCTGGGCCCATGCGCACTTCACGCTATCTGAATGTACTTCACCGATGATGTCCCACATGCGGTTGCCACCGACGATCGCATGTGTATAAGTAATTGATGAAATTCATTCAGATTGTTCCAAGCTACACTGATGAGCTGTTGTACAGCGAAACACCGTGTCTGTAGATTGAACTATGTACGCTCCTTCACTTCGGTGTTGTTGAGCACTATGTGAAGTTGCCGTGGGTACCTATTAGCGATAATGCAACGCTCACTACCCTTGTGGAAGTTTGAGCACTCTGGGCCCATGCACACTTCACGCTATCTGAATGTACTTCACCGATGCTGTCCCACATGCGGTTGCCACCGACGATCGCATGTGTATAAGTAATTGATGAAATTCATTCAGATTGTTCCAAGCTACACTGATGAGCTGTTGTACAGCGAAACACCGTGTCTGTAGATTGAACTATGTACGCTCCTTCACTTCGGTGTTGTTGAGCACTCTGTGAAGTTGCCGTGGGTACCTATTAGCGATAATGCAACGCTCACTACCCTTGTGGAAGTTTGAGCACTCTGGGCCCATGCGCACTTCACGCTATCTGAATGTACTTCACCGATCATGTCCCACATGCGGTTGCCACCGACGATCGCATGTGTATAGTAATTGATGAAATTCATTCAGATTGTTCCAAGCTACACTTATGAGCTGTTGCACAGCGAAACACCGTGTCTGTAGATTGAACTATGTACGCTCCTACACTTCGGTGTTGTTCAGCACTCTGTGAAGTTGCCGTGGGCACCTATTAGCGATAATGCAACGCTCACTACCCTTGTGGAAGTTTGAGCACTCTGGGCCCATGCACACTTCACGCTATCTGAATGTACTTCACCGATGCTGTCCCACATGCGGTTGCCACCGACGATCGCATGTGTATAAGTAATTGATGAAATTCATTCAGATTGTTCCAAGCTACACTGATGAGCTGTTGTACAGCGAAACACCGTGTCTGTAGATTGAACTATGTACGCTCCTTCACTTCGGTGTTGTTGAGCACTATGTGAAGTTGCCGTGGGTACCTATTAGCGATAATGCAACGCTCACTACCCTTGTGGAAGTTTGAGCACTCTGGGCCCATGCACACTTCACGCTATCTGAATGTACTTCACCGATGATGTCCCACATGCGGTTGCCACCGACGATCGCATGTGTATAAGTAATTGATGAAATTCATTCAGATTGTTCCAAGCTACACTGATGAGCTGTTGTACAGCGAAACACCGTGTCTGTAGATTGAACTATGTACGCTCCTTCACTTCGGTGTTGTTGAGCACTATGTGAAGTTGCCGTGGGTACCTATTAGCGATAATGCAACGCTCACTACCCTTGTGGAAGTTTGAGCACTCTGGGCCCATGCACACTTCACGCTATCTGAATGTACTTCACCGATGATGTCCCACATGCGGTTGCCACCGACGATCGCATGTGTATAAGTAATTGATGAAATTCATTCAGATTGTTCCAAGCTACACTGATGAGCTGTTGTACAGCGAAACACCGTGTCTGTAGATTGAACTATGTACGCTCCTTCACTTCGGTGTTGTTGAGCACTCTGTGAAGTTGCCGTGGGTACCTATTAGCGATAATGCAACGCTCACTACCCTTGTGGAAGTTTGAGCACTCTGGGCCCATGCGCACTTCACGCTATCTGAATGTACTTCACCGATGATGTCCCACATGCGGTTGCCACCGACGATCGCATGTGTATAAGTAATTGATGAAATTCATTCAGATTGTTCCAAGCTACACTTATGAGCTGTTGCACAGCGAAACACCGTGTCTGTAGATTGAACTATGTACGCTCCTACACTTCGGTGTTGTTCAGCACTCTGTGAAGTTGCCGTGGGCACCTATTAGCGATAATGCAACGCTCACTACCCTTGTGGAAGTTTGAGCACTCTGGGCCCATGCACACTTCACGCTATCTGAATGTACTTCACCGATGCTGTCCCACATGCGGTTGCCACCGACGATCGCATGTGTATAAGTAATTGATGAAATTCATTCAGATTGTTCCAAGCTACACTGATGAGCTGTTGTACAGCGAAACACCGTGTCTGTAGATTGAACTATGTACGCTCCTTCACTTCGGTGTTGTTGAGCACTATGTGAAGTTGCCGTGGGTACCTATTAGCGATAATGCAACGCTCACTACCCTTGTGGAAGTTTGAGCACTCTGGGCCCATGCACACTTCACGCTATCTGAATGTACTTCACCGATGATGTCCCACATGCGGTTGCCACCGACGATCGCATGTGTATAAGTAATTGATGAAATTCATTCAGATTGTTCCAAGCTACACTGATGAGCTGTTGTACAGCGAAACACCGTGTCTGTAGATTGAACTATGTACGCTCCTTCACTTCGGTGTTGTTGAGCACTATGTGAAGTTGCCGTGGGTACCTATTAGCGATAATGCAACGCTCACTACCCTTGTGGAAGTTTGAGCACTCTGGGCCCATGCACACTTCACGCTATCTGAATGTACTTCACCGATGATGTCCCACATGCGGTTGCCACCGACGATCGCATGTGTATAAGTAATTGATGAAATTCATTCAGATTGTTCCAAGCTACACTGATGAGCTGTTGTACAGCGAAACACCGTGTCTGTAGATTGAACTATGTACGCTCCTTCACTTCGGTGTTGTTGAGCACTCTGTGAAGTTGCCGTGGGTACCTATTAGCGATAATGCAACGCTCACTACCCTTGTGGAAGTTTGAGCACTCTGGGCCCATGCGCACTTCACGCTATCTGAATGTACTTCACCGATGATGTCCCACATGCGGTTGCCACCGACGATCGCATGTGTATAAGTAATTGATGAAATTCATTCAGATTGTTCCAAGCTACACTTATGAGCTGTTGCACAGCGAAACACCGTGTCTGTAGATTGAACTATGTACGCTCCTACACTTCGGCGTTGTTCAGCACTCTGTGAAGTTGCCGTGGGCACCTATTAGCGATAATGCAACGCTCACTTGGAAGTTTGAGCACTCTGGGCCCATGCGCACTTCACGCTATCTGAATGTACTTCACCGATGATGTCCCACATGCGGTTGCCACCGACGATCGCATGTGTATAAGTAATTGATGAAATTCATTCAGATTGTTCCAAGCTACACTGATGAGCTGTTGTACAGCGAAACACCGTGTCTGTAGATTGAACTATGTACGCTCCTTCACTTCGGTGTTGTTGAGCACTATGTGAAGTTGCCGTGGGTACCTATTAGCGATAATGCAACGCTCACTACCCTTGTGGAAGTTTGAGCACTCTGGGCCCATGGACACTTCACGCTATCTGAATGTACTTCACCGATGCTGTCCCACATGCGGTTGCCACCGACGATCGCATGTGTATAAGTAATTGATGAAATTCATTCAGATTGTTCCAAGCTACACTGATGAGCTGTTGTACAGCGAAACACCGTGTCTGTAGATTGAACTATGTACGCTCCTACACCTCGGTGTTGTTCAGCACTCTGTGAAGTTGCCGTGGGCACCTATTAGCGATAATGCAACGCTCACTGGGAAGTTTGAGCACTCTGGGCCCATGCGCACTTCACGCTATCTGAATGTACTTCACCGATGATGTCCCACATGCGGTTGCCACCGACGATCGCATGTGTATAAGTAATTGATGAAATTCATTCAGATTGTTCCAAGCTACACTTATGAGCTGTTGCACAGCGAAACACCGTGTCTGTAGATTGAACTATGTACGCTCCTACACTTCGGTGTTGTTCAGCACTCTGTGAAGTTGCCGTGGGCACCTATTAGCGATAATGCAAGGCTCACTTGGAAGTTTGAGCACTCTGGGCCCATGGGCACTTCACGCTATCTGAATGTACTTCACCGATGATGTCCCACATGCGGTTGCCACCGACGATCGCATGTGTATAAGTAATTGATGAAATTCATTCAGATTGTTCCAAGCTACACTGATCAGCTGTTGTACAGCGAAACACCGTGTCTGTAGATTGAACTATGTACGCTCCTTCACTTCGGTGTTGTTGAGCACTATGTGAAGTTGCCGTGGGTACCTATTAGCGATAATGCAACGCTCACTACCCTTGTGGAAGTTTGAGCACTCTGGGCCCATGCACACTTCACGCTATCTGAATGTACTTCACCGATGCTGTCCCACATGCGGTTGCCACCGACGATCGCATGTGTATAAGTAATTGATGAAATTCATTCAGATTGTTCCAAGCTACACTGATGAGCTGTTGTACAGCGAAACACCGTGTCTGTAGATTGAACTATGTACGCTCCTACACTTCGGTGTTGTTCAGCACTCTGTGAAGTTGCCGTGGGCACCTATTAGCGATAATGCAACGCTCACTGGGAAGTTTGAGCACTCTGGGCCCATGCGCACTTCACGCTATCTGAATGTACTTCACCGATGATGTCCCACATGCGGTTGCCAGCGACGATCGCATGTGTATAAGTAATTGATGAAATTCATTCAGATTGTTCCAAGCTACACTGATGAGCTGTTGTACAGCGAAACACCGTGTCTGTAGATTGAACTATGTACGCTCCTTCACTCCGGTGCTGTTGAGCACTCTGTGAAGTTGCCGTGGGTACCTATTAGCGATAATGCAACGCTCACTACCCTTGTGGAAGTTTCAGCACTCTGGGCCCATGCGCACTTCACGCTATCTGAATGTACTTCACCGATGATGTCCCACATGTGGTTGCCACCGACGATCGCATGTGTATAAGTAATTGATGAAATTCATTCAGATTGTTCCAAGCTGCATTGATGAGCTGTTGTACAGCGAAACACCGTGTCTGTAGATTGAACTATGTACGCTCCTTCACTTCGGTGTTGTTGAGCACTCTGAAGTTGCCGTGTGTACCTATTAGCGATAATGCAACGCTCACTACCCTTGTGGCAGTTTGAGCACTCTGGGCCCATGCGCACTTCACGCTATCTGAATGTACTTCACCGATGCTGTCCCACATGCGGTTGCCACCGACGATCGCATGTGTATAAGTAATTGATGAAATTCATTCAGATTGTTCCAAGCTACACTGATGCGCTGTTGTACAGCGAAACACCGTGTCTGTAGATTGAACTATGTACGCTCCTTCACTTCGGTGTTGTTGAGCGCTCTGTGAAGTTGCCGTGGGTACCTATTAGCGATAATGCAACGCTCACTACCCTTGTGGAAGTTTGAGCACTCTGGGCCCATGCGCACTTCACGCTATCTGAATGTACTTCACCGATGCTGTCCCACATGCGTTTGCCACCGACGATCGCATGTGTATAAGTAATTGATGAAATTCATTCAGATTGTTCCAAGCTACACTGATGAGCTGTTGTACAGCGAAACACCGTGTCTGTAGATTGAACTATGTACGCTCCTGCACTTCGGTGTTGTTCAGCACTCTGTGAAGTTGCCGTGGGCACCTATTAGCGATAATGCAACGCTCACTTGGAAGTTTGAGCACTCTGGGCCCAAGCGCACTTCACGCTATCTGAATGTACTTCACCGATGATGTCCCACATGTGGTTGCCAGCGACGATCGCATGTGTATAAGTAATTGATGAAATTCATTCAGATTGTTCCAAGCTACACTGATGAGCTGTTGTACAGCGAAACACCGTGTCTGTAGATTGAACTATGTACGCTCCTACACTTCGGTGTTGTTCAGCACTCTGTGAAGTTGCCGTGGGCACCTATTAGCGATAATGCAACGCTCACTGGGAAGTTTGAGCACTCTGGGCCCATGCGCACTTCACGCTATCTGAATGTACTTCACCGATGATGTCCCACATGCGGTTGCCAGCGACGATCGCATGTGTATAAGTAATTGATGAAATTCATTCAGATTGTTCCAAGCTACACTGATGAGCTGTTGTACAGCGAAACACCGTGTCTGTAGATTGAACTATGTACGCTCCTTCACTTCGGTGTTGTTGAGCACTCTGTGAAGTTGCCGTGGGTACCTATTAGCGATAATGCAACGCTCACTACCCTTGTGGAAGTTTGAGCACTCTGGGCCCATGCGCACTTCACGCTATCTGAATGTACTTCACCGATGATGTCCCACATGTGGTTGCCACCGACGATCGCATGTGTATAAGTAATTGATGAAATTCATTCAGATTGTTCCAAGCTGCATTGATGAGCTGTTGTACAGCGAAACACCGTGTCTGTAGATTGAACTATGTACGCTCCTTCACTTCGGTGTTGTTGAGCACTCGTGAAGTTGCCGTGTGTACCTATTAGCGATAATGCAACGCTCACTACCCTTGTGGCAGTTTGAGCACTCTGGGCCCATGCGCACTTCACGCTATCTGAATGTACTTCACCGATGCTGTCCCACATGTGGTTGCCACCGACGATCGCATGTGTATAAGTAATTGATGAAATTCATTCAGATTGTTCCAAGCTACACTGATGAGCTGTTGTACAGCGAAACACCGTGTCTGTAGATTGAACTATGTACGCTCCTTCACTTCGGTGTTGTTGAGCGCTCTGTGAAGTTGCCGTGGGTACCTATTAGCGATAATGCAACGCTCACTACCCTTGTGGCAGTTTGAGCACTCTGGGCCCATGCGCACTTCACGCTATCTGAATGTACTTCACCGATGCTGTCCCACATGCGTTTGCCACCGACGATCGCATGTGTATAAGTAATTGATGAAATTCATTCAGATTGTTCCAAGCTACACTGATGCGCTGTTGTACAGCGAAACACCGTGTCTGTAGATTGAACTATGTACGCTCCTTCACTTCGGTGTTGTTGAGCACTCTGTGAAGTTGCCGTGGGTACCTATTAGCGATAATGCAACGCTCACTACCCTGGAAGTTTGAGCACTCTGGGCCCATGCGCACTTCACGCTATCTGAATGTACTTCACCGATGCTGTCCCACATGCGTTTGCCACCGACGATCGCATGTGTATAAGTAATTGATGAAATTCATTCAGATTGTTCCAAGCTACACTGATGAGCTGTTGTACAGCGAAACACCGTGTCTGTAGATTGAACTATGTACGCTCCTGCACTTCGGTGTTGTTCAGCACTCTGTGAAGTTGCCGTGGGCACCTATTAGCGATAATGCAACGCTCAGTTGGAAGTTTGAGCACTCTGGGCCCAAGCGCACTTCACGCTATCTGAATGTACTTCACCGATGATGTCCCACATGCGGTTGCCACCGACGATCGCATGTGTATAAGTAATTGATGAAATTCATTCAGATTGTTCCAAGCTACACTGATGAGCTGTTGTACAGCGAAACACCGTGTCTGTAGATTGAACTATGTACGCTCCTTCACTTCGGTGTTGTTGAGCACTCTGTGAAGTTGCCGTGGGTACCTATTAGCGATAATGCAACGCTCACTACCCTTGTGGAAGTTTGAGCACTCTGGGCCCATGCGCACTTCACGCTATCTGAATGTACTTCACCGATGATGTCCCACATGTGGTTGCCACCGACGATCGCATGTGTATAAGTAATTGATGAAATTCATTCAGATTGTTCCAAGCTGCATTGATGAGCTGTTGTACAGCGAAACACCGTGTCTGTAGATTGAACTATGTACGCTCCTTCACTTCGGTGTTGTTGAGCACTCTGAAGTTGCCGTGTGTACCTATTAGCGATAATGCAACGCTCACTACCCTTGTGGCAGTTTGAGCACTCTGGGCCCATGCGCACTTCACGCTATCTGAATCTACTTCACCGATGCTGTCCCACATGCGGTTGCCACCGACGATCGCATGTGTATAAGTAATTGATGAAATTCATTCAGATTGTTCCAAGCTACACTGATGCGCTGTTGTACAGCGAAACACCGTGTCTGTAGATTGAACTATGTACGCTGCTTCACTTCGGTGTTGTTGAGCACTCTGTGAAGTTGCCGTGGGTACCTATTAGCGATAATGCAACGCTCACTACCCTTGTGGAAGTTTGAGCACTCTGGGCCCATGCGCACTTCACGCTATCTGAATGTACTTCACCGATGCTGTCCCACATGCGTTTGCCACCGACGATCGCATGTGTATAAGTAATTGATGAAATTCATTCAGATTGTTCCAAGCTACACTGATGAGCTGTTGTACAGCGAAACACCGTGTCTGTAGATTGAACTATGTACGCTCCTGCACTTCGGTGTTGTTCAGCACTCTGTGAAGTTGCCGTGGGCACCTATTAGCGATAATGCAACGCTCACTTGGAAGTTTGAGCACTCTGGGCCCAAGCGCACTTCACGCTATCTGAATGTACTTCACCGATGATGTCCCACATGTGGTTGCCACCGACGATCGCATGTGTATAAGTAATTGATGAAATTCATTCAGATTGTTCCAAGCTACACTGATGCGCTGTTGTACAGTGGAACACCGTGTCTGTAGATTGAACTATGTACGCTCCTTCACTTCGGTGTTGTTGAGCACTCTGTGAAGTTGCCGTGGGTACCTATTAGCGATAATGCAACGCTCACTACCCTTGTGGCAGTTTGAGCACTCTGGGCCCATGCGCACTTCACGCTATCTGAATGTACTTCACCGATGCTGTCCCACATGCGTTTGGCACCGACGATCGCATGTGTATAAGTAATTGATGAAATTCATTCACATTGTTCCAAGCTACACTGATGCGCTGTTGTACAGCGAAACACCGTGTCTGTAGATTGAACTATGCACGCTCCTTCACTTCGGTGTTGTTGAGCACTCTGTGAAGTTGCCGTGGGTACCTATTAGCGATAATGCAACGCTCACTACCCTTGTGGAAGTTTGAGCACTCTGGGCCCATGCGCACTTCACGCTATCTGAATGTAATTCACCGATGCTGTCCCACATGCGTTTGCCACCGACGATCGCATGTGTATAAGTAATTGATGAAATTCATTCAGATTGTTCCAAGCTACACTGATGAGCTGTTGTACAGCGAAACACCGTGTCTGTAGATTGAACTATGTACGCTCCTACACTTTGGTGTTGTTCAGCACTCTGTGAAGTTGCCGTGGGCACCTATTAGCGATAATGCAACGCTCACTTGGAAGTTTGAGCACTCTGGGCCCAAGCGCACTTCACGCTATCTGAATGTACTTCACCGATGATGTCCCACATGCGGTTGCCACCGACGATCGCATGTGTATAACTAATTGATGAAATTCATTCAGATTGTTCCTAGCTACACTTATGAGCTGTTGTACAGCGAAACACCGTGTCTGTAGATTGAACTATGTACGCTACTTCACTTCGGTATTGTTGAGCACTATGTGAAGTTGCCGTGGGTACCTATTAGCGATAATGCAACGCTCACTACCCTTGTGGAAGTTTGAGCACTCTGGGCCCATGCGCACTTCACGCTATCTGAATGTACTTCACCGATGATGTCCCACACGTGGTTGCCACCGACGATCGCATGTGTATAAGTAATTGATGAAATTCATTCAGATTGTTCCAAGCTACACTGATGAGCTGTTGTACAGCGAAACACCGTGTCTGTAGATTGAACTATGTACGCTCCTTCACTTCGGTGTTGTTGAGCACTCTGTGAAGTTGCCGTGGGTACCTATTAGCGATAATGCAACGCTCACTACCCTTGTGGACGTTCGAGCACTCTGGGCCCATGCGCACTTCACGCTATCTGAATGTACTTCACCGATGCTGTCCCACATGCGTTTGCCACCGACGATCGCATGTGTATAAGTAATTGATGAAATTCATTCAGATTGTTCCAAGCTACACTGATGAGCTGTTGTACAGCGAAACACCGTGTCTGTAGATTGAACTATGTACGCTCCTACACTTCGGTGTTGTTCAGCACTCTGTGAAGTTGCCGTGGGCACCTATTAGCGATAATGCAACGCTCACTTGGAAGTTTGAGCACTCTGGGCCCAAGCGCACTTCACGCTATCTGAATGTACTTCACCGATGATGTCCCACATGCGGTTGCCACCGACGATCGCATGTGTATAAGTAATTGATGAAATTCATTCAGATTGTTCCAAGCTACACTGATGAGCTGTTGTACAGCGAAACACCGTGTCTGTAGATTGAACTATGTACGCTACTTCACTTCGGTATTGTTGAGCACTATGTGAAGTTGCCGTGGGTACCTATTAGCGATAATGCAACGCTCACTACCCTTGTGGAAGTTTGAGCACTCTGGGCCCATGCGCACTTCACGCTATCTGAATGTACTTCACCGATGATGTCCCACACGTGGTTGCCACCGACGATCGCATGTGTATAAGTAATTGATGAAATTCATTCAGATTGTTCCAAGCTACACTGATGAGCTGTTGTACAGCGAAACACCGTGTCTGTAGATTGAACTATGTACGCTCCTTCACTTCGGTGTTGTTGAGCACTCTGTGAAGTTGCCGTGGGTACCTATTAGGGATAATGCAACGCTCACTACCCTTGTGGACGTTTGAGCACTCTGGGCCCATGCGCACTTCACGCTATCTGAATGTACTTCACCGATGCTGTCCCACATGCGTTTGCCACCGACGATCGCATGTGTATAAGTAATTGATGAAATTCATTCAGATTGTTCCAAGCTACACTGATGAGCTGTTCTACAGCGAAACACCGTGTCTGTAGATTGAACTATGTACGCTCCTACACTTCGGTGTTGTTCAGCACTCTGTGAAGTTGCCGTGGGCACCTATTAGCGATAATGCAACGCTCACTTGGAAGTTTGAGCACTCTGGGCCCAAGCGCACTTCACGCTATCTGAATGTACTTCACCGATGATGTCCCACATGCGGTTGCCACCGACGATCGCATGTGTATAAGTAATTGATGAAATTCATTCAGATTGTTCCAAGCTACACTGATGAGCTGTTGTACAGCGAAACACCGTGTCTGTAGATTGAACTATGTACGCTCCTTCACTTCGGTGTTGTTGAGCACTCTGTGAAGTTGCCGTGGGGACCTATTAGCGATAATGCAACGCTCACTACACTTTTGGAAGTTTGAGCACTCTGGGCCCATGCGCACTTCACGCTATCTGAATGTACTTCACCGATGATGTCCCACATGTGGTTGCCACCGACGATCGCATGTGTATAAGTAATTGATGAAATTCATTCAGATTGTTCCAAGCTACACTGATGAGCTGTTGTACAGCGAAACACCGTGTCTCTAGATTGAACTATGTACGCTCCTTCACTTCGGTGTTGTTGAGCACTATGTGAAGTTGCCGTGGGTACCTATTAGCGATAATGCAACGCTCACTACCCTTGTGGAAGTTTGAGCATTCTGGGCCCATGCACACTTCACGCTATCTGAATGTACTTCAGCGATGCTGTCCCACATGCGGTTGCCACCGACGATCGCATGTGTATAAGTAATTGATGAAATTCATTCAGATTGTTCCAAGCTACACTGATGAGCTGTTGTACAGCGAAACACCGTGTCTGTAGATTGAACTATGTACGCTCCTTCACTACGGTGTTGTTGAGCACTCTGTGAAGTTGCCGTGGGTACCTATTAGCGATAATGCAACGCTCACTACCCTTGTGGAAGTTTGAGCACTCTGGGCCCATGCGCACTTCACGCTATCTGAATGTACTTCACCGATGATGTCCCACATGTGGTTGCCACCGACGATCGCAGATTGTTCCAAGCTACACTGATGAGCTGTTGTACAGCGAAACACCGTGTCTGTAGATTGAACTATGTACGCTCCTTCACTTCGGTGTTGTTGAGCACTATGTGGAGTTGCCGTGGGTACCTATTAGCGATAATGCAACGCTC
Organism: Paragorgia papillata; assembly: GCA_035771165.1. Lineage (NCBI taxonomy): Eukaryota > Metazoa > Cnidaria > Anthozoa > Scleralcyonacea > Coralliidae > Paragorgia > Paragorgia papillata. Next base: position 560,292 of record JAWNZC010000051.1, read on the forward strand.
ACTACCCTTGTGGAAGTTTGAGCATTCTGGGCCCATGCACACTTCACGCTATCTGAATGTACTTCACCGATGCTGTCCCACATGCGGTTGCCACCGACGATCGCATGTGTATAAGTAATTGATGAAATTCATTCAGATTGTTCCAAACTACACTGATGAGCTGTTGTACCGCGAAACACCGAGTCTGTAGATTGAACTATGTACGCTCCTTCACTTCGGTGTTGTTGAGCACTCTGTGAAGTTGCCGTGGGTACCTATTAGCGATAATGCAACGCTCACTACCCTTGTGGAAGTTTGAGCACTCTGGGCCCATGCGCACTTCACGCTATCTGAATGTACTTCACCGATGATGTCCCACATGTGGTTGCCACCGACGATCGCATGTGTATAAGTAATTGATGAAATTCATTCAGATTGTTCCAAGCTACACTGATCAGCTGTTGTACAGCGAAACACCGTGTCTGTAGATTGAACTATGTACGCTCCTTCACTTCGGTGTTGTTGAGCACTATGTGAAGTTGCCGTGGGTACCTATTAGCGATAATGCAACGCTCACTACCCTTGTGGAATTTTGAGCACTCTGGGCCCATGCGCACTTCACGCTATCTGAATGTACTTCACCGATGATGTCCCACATGTGGTTGCCACCGACGATCGCATGTGTATAAGTAATTGATGAAATTCACTCAGATTGTTCCAAGCTACACTGATGAGCTGTTGTACAGCGAAACACCGTGTCTGTAGATTGAACTATGTACGCTCCTTCACTTCGGTGTTGTTGAGCACTATGTGAAGTTGCCGTGGGTACCTATTAGCGACAATGCAACGCTCACTACCCTTGTGGAAGTTTGAGCATTCTGGGCCCATGCACACTTCACGCTATCTGAATGTACTTCACCGATGCTGTCCCACATGCGGTTGCCACCGACGATCGCATGTGTATAAGTAATTGATGAAATTCATTCAGATTGTTCCAAGCTACACTGATGAGCTGTTGTACAGCGAAACACCGTGTCTGTAGATTGAACTATGTACGCTCCTTCACTTCGGTGTTGTTGAGCACTCTGTGAAGTTGCCGTGGGTACCTATTAGCGATAATGCAACGCTCACTACCCTTGTGGAAGTTTGAGCACTCTGGGCCCATGCGGACTTCACGCTATCTGAATGTACTTCACCGATGATGTCCCACATGTGGTTGCGACCGACGATCGCATGTGTATAAGTAATTGATGAAATTCATTCAGATTGTTCCAAGCTACACTGATGAGCTGTTGTACAGCGAAACACCGTGTCTGTAGATTGAACTATGTACGCTCCTTCACTTCGGTGTTGTTGAGCACTATGTGAAGTTGCCGTGGGTACCTATTAGCGATAATGCAACGCTCACTACCCTTGTGGAAGTTTGAGCATTCTGGGCCCATGCACACTTCACGCTATCTGAATGTACTTCACCGATGCTGTCCCACATGCGGTTGCCACCGACGATCGCATCTGTATAAGTAATTGATGAAATTCATTCAGATTGTTCCAAGCTACACTGATGAGCTGTTGTACAGCGAAACACCGTGTCTGTAGATTGAACTATGTACGCTCCTTCACTTCGGTGTTGTTGCGCACTCTGTGAAGTTGCCGTGGGTACCTATTAGCGATAATGCAACGCCCACTACCCTTGTGGAAGTTTGAGCACTCTGGGCCCATGCGCACTTCACGCTATCTGAATGTACTTCACCGATGATGTCCCACATGTGGTTGCCACCGACGATCGCATGTGTATAAGTAATTGATAAAATTCATTCAGATTGTTCCAAGCTACACTGATGAGCTGTTGTACAGCGAAACACCGTGTCTGTAGATTGAACTATGTACGCTCCTTCACTTCGGTGTTGTTGAGCACTATGTGAAGTTGCCGTGGGTACCTATTAGCGATAATGCAACGCTCACTACCCTTGTGGAAGTTTGAGCATTCTGGGCCCATGCACACTTCACGCTATATGAATGTACTTCACCGATGCTGTCCCACATGCGGTTGCCACCGACGATCGCATGTGTATAAGTAATTGATGAAATTCATTCAGATTGTTCCAAGCTACACTGATGAGCTGTTGTACAGCGAAACACCGTGTCTGTAGATTGAACTATGTACGCTTCTTCACTTCGGTGTTGTTGAGCACTCTGTGAAGTTGCCGTGGGTACCTATTAGCGATAATGCAACGCTCACTACCCTTGTGGAAGTTTGAGCACTCTGGGCCCATGCGCACTTCACGCTATCTGAATGTACTTCACCGATGATGTCCCACATGTGGTTGCCACCGACGATCGCATGTGTATAAGTAATTGATGAAATTCACTCAGATTGTTCCAAGCTACACTGATGAGCTGTTGTACAGCGAAACACCGTGTCTGTAGATTGAACTATGTACGCTCCTTCACTTCGGTGTTGTTGAGCACTATGTGAAGTTGCCGTGGGTACCTATTAGCGACAATGCAACGCTCACTACCCTTGTGGAAGTTTGAGCATTCTGGGCCCATGCACACTTCACGCTATCTGAATGTACTTCACCGATGCTGTCCCACATGCGGTTGCCACCGACGATCGCATGTGTATAAGTAATTGATGAAATTCATTCAGATTGTTCCAAGCTACACTGATGAGCTGTTGTACAGCGAAACACCGTGTCTGTAGATTGAACTATGTACGCTCCTTCACTTCGGTGTTGTTGAGCACTCTGTGAAGTTGCCGTGGGTACCTATTAGCGATAATGCAACGCTCACTACCCTTGTGGAAGTTTGAGCACTCTGGGCCCATGCGGACTTCACCCTATCTGAATGTACTTCACCGATGATGTCCCACATGTGGTTGCCACCGACGATCGCATGTGTATAAGTAATTGATGAAATTCATTCAGATTGTTCCAAGCTACACTGATGAGCTGTTGTACAGCGAAACACCGTGTCTGTAGATTGAACTATGTACGCTCCTTCACTTCGGTGTTGTTGAGCACTATGTGAAGTTGCCGTGGGTACCTATTAGCGACAATGCAACGCTCACTACCCTTGTGGAAGTTTGAGCATTCTGGGCCCATGCACACTTCACGCTATCTGAATGTACTTCACCGATGCTGTCCCACATGCGGTTGCCACCGACGATCGCATGTGTATAAGTAATTGATGAAATTCATTCAGATTGTTCCAAGCTACACTGATGAGCTGTTGTACAGCGAAACACCGTGTCTGTAGATTGAACTATGTACGCTCCTTCACTTCGGTGTTGTTGAGCACTCTGTGAAGTTGCCGTGGGTACCTATTAGCGATAATGCAACGCTCACTACCCTTGTGGAAGTTTGAGCACTCTGGGCCCATGCGGACTTCACCCTATCTGAATGTACTTCACCGATGATGTCCCACATGTGGTTGCCACCGACGATCGCATGTGTATAAGTAATTGATGAAATTCATTCAGATTGTTCCAAGCTACACTGATGAGCTGTTGTACAGCGAAACACCGTGTCTGTAGATTGAACTATGTACGCTCCTTCACTTCGGTGTTGTTGAGCACTATGTGAAGTTGCCGTGGGTACCTATTAGCGATAATGCAACGCTCACTACCCTTGTGGAAGTTTGAGCATTCTGGGCCCATGCACACTTCACGCTATATGAATGTACTTCACCGATGCTGTCCCACATGCGGTTGCCACCGACGATCGCATGTGTATAAGTAATTGATGAAATTCATTCAGATTGTTCCAAGCTACACTGATGAGCTGTTGTACAGCGAAACACCGTGTCTGTAGATTGAACTATGTACGCTTCTTCACTTCGGTGTTGTTGAGCACTCTGTGAAGTTGCCGTGGGTACCTATTAGCGATAATGCAACGCTCACTACCCTTGTGGAAGTTTGAGCACTCTGGGCCCATGCGCACTTCACGCTATCTGAATGTACTTCACCGATGATGTCCCACATGTGGTTGCCACCGACGATCGCATGTGTATAAGTAATTGATGAAATTCATTCAGATTGTTCCAAGCTACACTGATGAGCTGTTGTACAGCGAAACACCGTGTCTGTAGATTGAACTATGTACGCTCCTTCACTTCGGTGTTGTTGAGCACTATGTGAAGTTGCCGTGGGTACCTATTAGCGATAATGCAACGCTCACTACCCTTGTGGAAGTTTGAGCATTCTGGGCCCATGCACACTTCACGCTATCTGAATGTACTTCACCGATGCTGTCCCACATGCGGTTGCCACCGACGATCGCATGTGTATAAGTAATTGATGAAATTCATTCAGATTGTTCCAAGCTACACTGATGTGCTGTTGTACAGCGAAACACCGTGTCTGTAGATTGAACTATGTACGCTCCTTCACTTCGGTGTTGTTGAGCACTCTGTGAAGTTGCCGTGGGTACCTATTAGCGATAATGCAACGCTCACTACCCTTGTGGAAGTTTGAGCATTCTGGGCCAATGCACACTTCACGCTATCTGAATGTACTTCACCGATGCTGTCCCACATGTGGTTGCCACCGACGATCGCATGTGTATAAGTAATTGATGAAATTCATTCAGATTGTTCCAAGCTACACTGATGTGCTGTTGTACAGCGAAACACCGTGTCTGTAGATTGAACTATGTACGCTCCTTCACTTCGGTGTTGTTGAGCACTATGTGAAGTTGCCGTGGGTACCTATTAGCGATAATGCAACGCTCACTACCCTTGTGGAAGTTTGAGCATTCTGGGCCCATGCACACTTCACGCTATCTGAATGTACTTCACCGATGCTGTCCCACATGCGGTTGCCACCGACGATCGCATGTGTATAAGTAATTGATGAAATTCATTCAGATTGTTCCAAGCTACACTGATGAGCTGTTGTACAGCGAAACACCGTGTCTGTAGATTGAACTATGTACGCTCCTTCACTTCGGTGTTGTTGAGCACTCTGTGAAGTTGCCGTGGGTACCTATTAGCGATAATGCAACGCTCACTACCCTTGTGGAAGTTTGAGCACTCTGGGCCCATGCGCACTTCACGCTATCTGAATGTACTTCACCGATGATGTCCCACATGTGGTTGCCACCGACGATCGCATGTGTATAAGTAATTGATGAAATTCATTCAGATTGTTCCAAGCTACACTGATGAGCTGTTGTACAGCGAAACACCGTGTCTGTAGATTGAACTATGTACGCTCCTTCACTTCGGTGTTGTTGAGCACTATGTGAAGTTGCCGTGGGTACCTATTAGCGATAATGCAACGCTCACTACCCTTGTGGAAGTTTGAGCATTCTGGGCCCATGCACACTTCACGCTATCTGAATGTACTTCACCGATGCTGTCCCACATGCGGTTGCCACCGACGATCGCATGTGTATAAGTAATTGATGAAATTCATTCAGATTGTTCCAAGCTACACTGATGAGCTGTTGTACAGCGAAACACCGTGTCTGTAGATTGAACTATGTACGCTCCTTCACTTCGGTGTTGTTGAGCACTCTGTGAAGTTGCCGTGGGTACCTATTAGCGATAATGCAACGCTCACTACCCTTGTGGAAGTTTGAGCACTCTGGGCCCATGCGCACTTCACGCTATCTGAATGTACTTCACCGATGATGTCCCACATGTGGTTGCCACCGACGATCGCATGTGTATAAGTAATTGATGAAATTCATTCAGATTGTTCCAAGCTACACTGATGAGCTGTTTGTACAGCGAAACACCGTGTCTGTAGATTGAACTATGTACGCTCCTTCACTTCGGTGTTGTTGAGCACTATGTGAAGTTGCCGTGGGTACCTATTAGCGATAATGCAACGCTCACTACCCTTGTGGAAGTTTGAGCATTCTGGGCCCATGCACACTTCACACTATCTGAATGTACTTCACCGATGCTGTCCCACATGCGGTTGCCACCGACGATCGCATGTGTATAAGTAATTGATGAAATTCATTCAGATTGTTCCAAGCTACACTGATGAGCTGTTGTACAGCGAAACACCGTGTCTGTAGATTGAACTATGTACGCTCCTTCACTTCGGTGTTGTTGAGCACTCTGTGAAGTTGCCGTGGGTACCTATTAGCGATAATGCAACGCTCACTACCCTTGTGGAAGTTTGAGCACTCTGGGCCCATGCGCACTTCACGCTATCTGAATGTACTTCACCGATGATGTCCCACATGTGGTTGCCACCGACGATCGCATGTGTATAAGTAATTGATGAAATTCATTCAGATTGTTCCAAGCTACACTGATGAGCTGTTGTACAGCGAAACACCGTGTCTGTAGATTGAACTATGTACGCTCCTTCACTTCGGTGTTGTTGAGCGCTATGTGAAGTTGCCGTGGGTACCTATTAGCGATAATGCAACGCTCACTACCCTTGTGGAAGTTTGAGCATTCTGGGCCCATGCACACTTCACACTATCTGAATGTACTTCACTGATGCTGTCCCACATGCGGTTGCCACCGACGATCGCATGTGTATAAGTAATTGATGAAATTCATTCAGATTGTTCCAAGCTACACTGATGAGCTGTTGTACAGCGAAACACCGTGATGGTAGATTGAACTATGTACGCTCCTTCACTTCGGTGTTGTTGAGCACTCTGTGAAGTTGCCGTGGGTACCTATTAGCGATAATGCAACGCTCACTACCCTTGTGGAAGTTTGAGCACTCTGGGCCCAGAGTGCTCAAACTTCCACAAAGGTAGTGAGCGTTGCATTATCGCTAATAATGAGTGCTCAACAACACCGAAGCGAAGGAGCGTACATAGTTCAATCTACATACACGGTGTTTCGCTGTACAACAGCTCATCAGTGTAGCTTGGAACAATCTGAATGAATTTCATCAATTACTTATACACATGCGATCGTCGGTGGCAAACGCATGTGGGACAGCATCGGTGAAGTACATTCAGATAGCGTGAAGTGCGCATGGGCCCAGAGTGCTCAAAGTGAGCATTGCATTATCGCTAATATAATTATCTTCAAAGTGAGCGTTGCATTATCGCTAATAGGTACCCACGGCAACTTCACATAGTGCTCAACAACACCGAAGTGAAGGAGCGTACATAGTTCAATCTACAGACACGGTGTTTCGCTGTACAACAGCTCATCAGTGTAGCTTGGAACAATCTGAATGAATTTCATCAATTACTTATACACATGCGATCGTCGGTGGCAACCGCATGTGGGACATCATCGGTGAAGTACATTCAGATAGCGTGAAGTGCGCATGGGCCCAGAGTGCTCAAACTTCCCAGTGAGCGTTGCATTATCGCTAATAGGTGCCCACGGCAACTTCACAGAGTGCTGAACAACACCGAAGTGTAGGAGCGTACATAGTTCAATCTACAGACACGGTGTTTCGCTGTACAACAGCTCATCAGTGTAGCTTGGAAGAATCTGAATGAATTTCATCAATTACTTATACACATGCGATCGTCGGTGGCAAACGCACGTGGGACATCATCGGTGAAGTACATTCAGATAGCGTGAAGTGCGCATGGGCCCAGAGTGCTCAAACTTCCGCAAGGGTAGTGAGCGTTGCATTATCGCTAATAGGTACCCACGGCAACTTCACAGAGTGCTCAACAACACCGAAGTGAAGGAGCGTACATAGTTCAATCTACAGACACGGTGTTTCGCTGTACAACAGCTCATCAGTGTAGCTTGGAACAATCCGAATGAATTTCATCAATTACTTATACAGATGCGATCGTCGGTGGCAACCGCATGTGGGACATCATCGGTGAAGTACATTCAGATAGCGTGAAGTGCGCATGGGCCCAGAGTGCTCAAACTTCCAAGTGAGCGTTGCATTATCGCTAATAGGTGCCCACGGCAACTTCACAGAGTGCTGAACAACACCGAAGTGTAGGAGCGTACATAGTTCAATCTACAGACACGGTGTTTCGCTGTGCAACAGCTCATAAGTGTAGCTTGGAACAATCTGAATGAATTTCATCAATTACTTATACACATGCGATCGTCGGTGGCAACCACATGTGGGACATCATCGGTGAAGTACATTCAGATAGCGTGAAGTGCGCATGCGCCCAGAGTGCTCAAACTTCCCAGTGAGCGTTGCATTATCGCTAATAGGTGCCCACGGCAACTTCACAGAGTGCTGAACAACACCGAAGTGTAGGAGCGTACATAGTTCAATCTACAGACACGGTGTTTCGCTGTACAACAGCTCATCAGTGTAGCTTGGAACAATCTGAATGAATTTCATCAATTACTTATACACATGCGAGATTGTTCCAAGCTACACTGATGAGCTGTTGTAGAGCGAAACACCGTGTCTGTAGATTGAACTATGTACGCTCCTTCACTTCGGTGTTGTTGAGCACTCTGTGAAGTTGCCGTGGGTACCTATTAGCGATAATGCAACGCTCACTACCCTTGTGGAAGTTTGAGCACTCTGGGCCCATGCGCACTTCACGCTATCTGAATGTACTTCACCGATGCTGTCCCACATGCGTTTGCCACCGACGATCGCATGTGTATAAGTAATTGATGAAATTCATTCAGATTGTTCCAAGCTACACTGATGAGCTGTTGTACAGCGAAACACCGTGTCTGTAGATTGAACTATGTACGCTCCTACACTTCGGTGTTGTTCAGCACTCTGTGAAGTTGCCGTGGGTACTTATTAGCGATAATGCAACGCTCACTTGGAAGTTTGAGCACTCTGGGCCCATGCGCACTGACGCTATCTGAATGTACTTCACCGATGATGTCCCACATGCGGTTGCCACCGACGATCGCATGTGTATAAGTAATTGATGAAATTCATTCAGATTGTTCCAAGCTACACTGATGAGCTGTTGTACAGCGAAACACCGTGTCTGTAGATTGAACTATGTACGCTCCTTCACTTCGGTGTTGTTGAGCACTCTGAAGTTGCCGTGGGTACCTATTAGCGATAATGCAACGCTCACTACCCTTGTGGCAGTTTGAGCACTATGGGCCCATGCGCACTTCACGCTATCTGAATGTACTTCAGCGATGCTATCCCACATGCGGTTGCCACCGACGATCGCATGTGTATAAGTAATTGATGAAATTCATTCAGATTGTTCCAAGGTACACTGATGCGCTGTTGTACAGCGAAACACCGTGTCCGTAGATTGAACTATGTACGCTCCTTCACTTCGGTGTTGTTGAGCACTCTGTGAAGTTGCCGTGGGTACCTATTAGCGATAATGCAACGCTCACTACCCTTGTGGAAGTTTGAGCACTCTGGGCCCATGCGCAATTCACGCTATCTTAATGTACTTCACCGATGCTGTCCCACATGCGTTTGCCACCGACGATCCCATGTGTATAAGTAATTGATGAAATTCATTCAGATTGTTCCAAGCTACACTGATGAGCTGTTGTACAGCGAAACACCGTGTCTGTAGATTGAACTATGTACGCTCCTACACTTCGCTGTTGTTCAGCACTCTGTGAAGTTCCCGTGGGTACCTATTAGCGATAATGCAACGCTCACTTGGAAGTTTGAGCACTCTGGGCCCATGCGCACTTCACGCTATCTGAATGTACTTCACCGATGATGTCCCACATGCGGTTGCCACCGACGATCGCATGTGTATAAGTAATTGATGAAATTCATTCAGATTGTTCGAAGCTACACTGATGAGCTGTTGTACAGCGAAACACCGTGTCTGTAGATTGAACTATGTACGCTCCTTCACTTCGGTGTTGTTGAGCACTCTGTGAAGTTGCCGTGGGTACCTATTAGCGATAATGCAACGCTCACTACCCTTGTGGAAGTTTGAGCACTCTGGGCCCATGCGCACTTCGCGCTATCTGAATGTACTTCACCGATGATGTCCCACATGGTTGCCACCGACGATCGCATGTGTATAAGTAATTGATGAAATTCATTCAGATTGTTCGAAGCTACACTGATGAGCTGTTGTACAGCGAAACACCGTGTCTGTAGATTGAACTATGTACGCTCCTTCACTTCGGTGTTGTTGAGCACTCTGTGAAGTTGCCGTGGGTACCTATTAGCGATAATGCAACGCTCACTACCCTTGTGGAAGTTTGAGCACTCTGGGCCCATGCGCACTTCGCGCTATCTGAATGTACTTCACCGATGATGTCCCACATGTGGTTGCCACCGACGATCGCATGTGTATAAGTAATTGATGAAATTCATTCAGATTGTTCGAAGCTACACTGATGAGCTGTTGTACAGCGAAACACCGTGTCTGTAGATTGAACTATGTACGCTCCTTCACTTCGGTGTTGTTGAGCACTCTGTGAAGTTGCCGTGGGTACCTATTAGCGATAATGCAACGCTCACTACCCTTGTGGAAGTTTGAGCACTCTGGGCCCATGCGCACTTCACGCTATCTGAATGTACTTCACCGATGATGTCCCACACGTGGTTGCCACCGACGATCGCATGTGTATAAGTAATTGATGAAATTCATTCAGATTGTTCCAAGCTACACTGATGAGCTGTTGTACAGCGAAACACCGTGTCTGTAGATTGAACTATGTACGCTCCTTCACTTCGGTGTTGTTGAGCACTCTGTGAAGTTGCCGTGGGTACCTATTAGGGATAATGCAACGCTCACTACCCTTGTGGACGTTTGAGCACTCTGGGCCCATGCGCACTTCACGCTATCTGAATGTACTTCACCGATGCTGTCCCACATGCGTTTGCCACCGACGATCGCATGTGTATAAGTAATTGATGAAATTCATTCAGATTGTTCCAAGCTACACTGATGAGCTGTTCTACAGCGAAACACCGTGTCTGTAGATTGAACTATGTACGCTCCTACACTTCGGTGTTGTTCAGCACTCTGTGAAGTTGCCGTGGGCACCTATTAGCGATAATGCAACGCTCACATGGAAGTTTGAGCACTCTGGGCCCAAGCGCACTTCACGCTATCTGAATGTACTTCACCGATGATGTCCCACATGCGGTTGCCACCGACGATCGCATGTGTATAAGTAATTGATGAAATTCATTCAGATTGTTCCAAGCTACACTGATGAGCTGTTGTACAGCGAAACACCGTGTCTGTAGATTGAACTATGTACGCTCCTTCACTTCGGTGTTGTTGAGCACTCTGTGAAGTTGCCGTGGGGACCTATTAGCGATAATGCAACGCTCACTACACTTTTGGAAGTTTGAGCACTCTGGTCCCCATGCGCACTTCACGCTATCTGAATGTACTTCACCGATGATGTCCCACATGTGGTTGCCACCGACGATCGCATGTGTATAAGTAATTGATGAAATTCATTCAGATTGTTCCAAGCTACACTGATGAGCTGTTGTACAGCGAAACACCGTGTCTCTAGATTGAACTATGTACGCTCCTTCACTTCGGTGTTGTTGAGCACTATGTGAAGTTGCCGTGGGTACCTATTAGCGATAATGCAACGCTCACTACCCTTGTGGAAGTTTGAGCATTCTGGGCCCATGCACACTTCACGCTATCTGAATGTACTTCACCGATGCTGTCCCACATGCGGTTGCCACCGACGATCGCATGTGTATAAGTAATTGATGAAATTCATTCAGATTGTTCCAAGCTACACTGATGAGCTGTTGTACAGCGAAACACCGTGTCTGTAGATTGAACTATGTACGCTCCTTCACTTCGGTGTTGTTGAGCACTCTGTGAAGTTGCCGTGGGTACCTATTAGCGATAATGCAACGCTCACTACCCTTGTGGAAGTTTGAGCACTCTGGGCCCATGCGCACTTCACGCTATCTGAATGTACTTCACCGATGATGTCCCACATGTGGTTGCCACCGACGATCGCAGATTGTTCCAAGCTACACTGATGAGCTGTTGTACAGCGAAACACCGTGTCTGTAGATTGAACTATGTACGCTCCTTCACTTCGGTGTTGTTGAGCACTATGTGGAGTTGCCGTGGGTACCTATTAGCGATAATGCAACGCTCACTACCCTTGTGGAAGTTTGAGCATTCTGGGCCCATGCACACTTCACGCTATCTGAATGTACTTCACCGATGCTGTCCCACATGCGGTTGCCACCGACGATCGCATGTGTATAAGTAATTGATGAAATTCATTCAGATTGTTCCAAACTACACTGATGAGCTGTTGTACCGCGAAACACCGAGTCTGTAGATTGAACTATGTACGCTCCTTCACTTCGGTGTTGTTGAGCACTCTGTGAAGTTGCCGTGGGTACCTATTAGCGATAATGCAACGCTCACTACCCTTGTGGAAGTTTGAGCACTCTGGGCCCATGCGCACTTCACGCTATCTGAATGTACTTCACCGATGATGTCCCACATGTGGTTGCCACCGACGATCGCATGTGTATAAGTAATTGATGAAATTCATTCAGATTGTTCCAAGCTACACTGATGAGCTGTTGTACAGCGAAACACCGTGTCTGTAGATTGAACTATGTACGCTCCTTCACTTCGGTGTTGTTGAGCACTATGTGAAGTTGCCGTGGGTACCTATTAGCGATAATGCAACGCTCACTACCCTTGTGGAATTTTGAGCACTCTGGGCCCATGCGCACTTCACGCTATCTGAATGTACTTCACCGATGATGTCCCACATGTGGTTGCCACCGACGATCGCATGTGTATAAGTAATTGATGAAATTCACTCAGATTGTTCCAAGCTACACTGATGAGCTGTTGTACAGCGAAACACCGTGTCTGTAGATTGAACTATGTACGCTCCTTCACTTCGGTGTTGTTGAGCACTATGTGAAGTTGCCGTGGGTACCTATTAGCGACAATGCAACGCTCACTACCCTTGTGGAAGTTTGAGCATTCTGGGCCCATGCACACTTCACGCTATCTGAATGTACTTCACCGATGCTGTCCCACATGCGGTTGCCACCGACGATCGCATGTGTATAAGTAATTGATGAAATTCATTCAGATTGTTCCAAGCTACACTGATGAGCTGTTGTACAGCGAAACACCGTGTCTGTAGATTGAACTATGTACGCTCCTTCACTTCGGTGTTGTTGAGCACTCTGTGAAGTTGCCGTGGGTACCTATTAGCGATAATGCAACGCTCACTACCCTTGTGGAAGTTTGAGCACTCTGGGCCCATGCGGCACTTCACGCTATCTGAATGTACTTCACCGATGATGTCCCACATGTGGTTGCGACCGACGATCGCATGTGTATAAGTAATTGATGAAATTCATTCAGATTGTTCCAAGCTACACTGATGAGCTGTTGTACAGCGAAACACCGTGTCTGTAGATTGAACTATGTACGCTCCTTCACTTCGGTGTTGTTGAGCACTATGTGAAGTTGCCGTGGGTACCTATTAGCGATAATGCAACGCTCACTACCCTTGTGGAAGTTTGAGCATTCTGGGCCCATGCACACTTCACGCTATCTGAATGTACTTCACCGATGCTGTCCCACATGCGGTTGCCACCGACGATCGCATCTGTATAAGTAATTGATGAAATTCATTCAGATTGTTCCAAGCTACACTGATGAGCTGTTGTACAGCGAAACACCGTGTCTGTAGATTGAACTATGTACGCTCCTTCACTTCGGTGTTGTTGCGCACTCTGTGAAGTTGCCGTGGGTACCTATTAGCGATAATGCAACGCCCACTACCCTTGTGGAAGTTTGAGCACTCTGGGCCCATGCGCACTTCACGCTATCTGAATGTACTTCACCGATGATGTCCCACATGTGGTTGCCACCGACGATCGCATGTGTATAAGTAATTGATAAAATTCATTCAGATTGTTCCAAGCTACACTGATGAGCTGTTGTACAGCGAAACACCGTGTCTGTAGATTGAACTATGTACGCTCCTTCACTTCGGTGTTGTTGAGCACTATGTGAAGTTGCCGTGGGTACCTATTAGCGATAATGCAACGCTCACTACCCTTGTGGAAGTTTGAGCATTCTGGGCCCATGCACACTTCACGCTATCTGAATGTACTTCACCGATGCTGTCCCACATGCGGTTGCCACCGACGATCGCATGTGTATAAGTAATTGATGAAATTCATTCAGATTGTTCCAAGCTACACTGATGAGCTGTTGTACAGCGAAACACCGTGTCTGTAGATTGAACTATGTACGCTCCTTCACTTCGGTGTTGTTGAGCACTCTGTGAAGTTGCCGTGGGTACCTATTAGCGATAATGCAACGCTCACTACCCTTGTGGAAGTTTGAGCACTCTGGGCCCATGCGCACTTCACGCTATCTGAAATTCACTCAGATTGTTCCAAGCTACACTGATGAGCTGTTGTACAGCGAAACACCGTGTCTGTAGATTGAACTATGTACGCTCCTTCACTTCGGTGTTGTTGAGCACTATGTGAAGTTGCCGTGGGTACCTATTAGCGACAATGCAACGCTCACTACCCTTGTGGAAGTTTGAGCATTCTGGGCCCATGCACACTTCACGCTATCTGAATGTACTTCACCGATGCTGTCCCACATGCGGTTGCCACCGACGATCGCATGTGTATAAGTAATTGATGAAATTCATTCAGATTGTTCCAAGCTACACTGATGAGCTGTTGTACAGCGAAACACCGTGTCTGTAGATTGAACTATGTACGCTCCTTCACTTCGGTGTTGTTGAGCACTCTGTGAAGTTGCCGTGGGTACCTATTAGCGATAATGCAACGCTCACTACCCTTGTGGAAGTTTGAGCACTCTGGGCCCATGCGGACTTCACCCTATCTGAATGTACTTCACCGATGATGTCCCACATGTGGTTGCCACCGACGATCGCATGTGTATAAGTAATTGATGAAATTCATTCAGATTGTTCCAAGCTACACTGATGAGCTGTTGTACAGCGAAACACCGTGTCTGTAGATTGAACTATGTACGCTCCTTCACTTCGGTGTTGTTGAGCACTATGTGAAGTTGCCGTGGGTACCTATTAGCGATAATGCAACGCTCACTACCCTTGTGGAAGTTTGAGCATTCTGGGCCCATGCACACTTCACGCTATCTGAATGTACTTCACCGATGCTGTCCCACATGCGGTTGCCACCGACGATCGCATGTGTATAAGTAATTGATGAAATTCATTCAGATTGTTCCAAGCTACACTGATGAGCTGTTGTACAGCGAAACACCGTGTCTGTAGATTGAACTATGTACGCTCCTTCACTTCGGTGTTGTTGAGCACTCTGTGAAGTTGCCGTGGGTACCTATTAGCGATAATGCAACGCTCACTACCCTTGTGGAAGTTTGAGCACTCTGGGCCCATGCGGACTTCACGCTATCTGAATGTACTTCACCGATGATGTCCCACATGTGGTTGCCACCGACGATCGCATGTGTATAAGTAATTGATGAAATTCATTCAGATTGTTCCAAGCTACACTGATGAGCTGTTGTACAGCGAAACACCGTGTCTGTAGATTGAACTATGTACGCTCCTTCACTTCGGTGTTGTTGAGCACTATGTGAAGTTGCCGTGGGTACCTATTAGCGATAATGCAACGCTCACTACCCTTGTGGAAGTTTGAGCAGGCTGGGCCCATGCACACGTCACGCTATATGAATGTACTTCACCGATGCTGTCCCACATGCGGTTGCCACCGACGATCGCATGTGTATAAGTAATTGATGAAATTCATTCAGATTGTTCCAAGCTACACTGATGAGCTGTTGTACAGCGAAACACCGTGTCTGTAGATTGAACTATGTACGCTTCTTCACTTCGGTGTTGTTGAGCACTCTGTGAAGTTGCCGTGGGTACCTATTAGCGATAATGCAACGCTCACTACCCTTGTGGAAGTTTGAGCACTCTGGGCCCATGCGCACTTCACGCTATCTGAATGTACTTCACCGATGATGTCCCACATGTGGTTGCCACCGACGATCGCATGTGTATAAGTAATTGATGAAATTCATTCAGATTGTTCCAAGCTACACTGATGAGCTGTTGTACAGCGAAACACCGTGTCTGTAGATTGAACTATGTACGCTCCTTCACTTCGGTGTTGTTGAGCACTATGTGAAGTTGCCGTGGGTACCTATTAGCGATAATGCAACGCTCACTACCCTTGTGGAAGTTTGAGCATTCTGGGCCCATGCACACTTCACGCTATCTGAATGTACTTCACCGATGCTGTCCCACATGCGGTTGCCACCGACGATCGCATGTGTATAAGTAATTGATGAAATTCATTCAGATTGTTCCAAGCTACACTGATGAGCTGTTGTACAGCGAAACACCGTGTCTGTAGATTGAACTATGTACGCTCCTTCACTTCGGTGTTGTTGAGCACTCTGTGAAGTTGCCGTGGGTACCTATTAGCGATAATGCAACGCTCACTACCCTTGTGGAAGTTTGAGCATTCTGGGCCCATGCACACTTCACGCTATCTGAATGTACTTCACCGATGCTGTCCCACATGCGGTTGCCACCGACGATCGCATGTGTATAAGTAATTGATGAAATTCATTCAGATTGTTCCAAGCTACACTGATGTGCTGTTGTACAGCGAAACACCGTGTCTGTAGATTGAACTATGTACGCTCCTTCACTTCGGTGTTGTTGAGCACTCTGTGAAGTTGCCGTGGGTACCTATTAGCGATAATGCAACGCTCACTACCCTTGTGGAAGTTTGAGCATTCTGGGCCCATGCACACTTCACGCTATCTGAATGTACTTCACCGATGCTGTCCCACATGCGGTTGCCACCGACGATCGCATGTGTATAAGTAATTGATGAAATTCATTCAGATTGTTCCAAGCTACACTGATGAGCTGTTGTACAGCGAAACACCGTGTCTGTAGATTGAACTATGTACGCTCCTTCACTTCGGTGTTGTTGAGCACTCTGTGAAGTTGCCGTGGGTACCTATTAGCGATAATGCAACGCTCACTACCCTTGTGGAAGTTTGAGCACTCTGGGCCCATGCGCACTTCACGCTATCTGAATGTACTTCACCGATGATGTCCCACATGTGGTTGCCACCGACGATCGCATGTGTATAAGTAATTGATGAAATTCATTCAGATTGTTCCAAGCTACACTGATGAGCTGTTGTACAGCGAAACACCGTGTCTGTAGATTGAACTATGTACGCTCCTTCACTTCGGTGTTGTTGAGCACTATGTGAAGTTGCCGTGGGTACCTATTAGCGATAATGCAACGCTCACTACCCTTGTGGAAGTTTGAGCATTCTGGGCCCATGCACACTTCACGCTATCTGAATGTACTTCACCGATGCTGTCCCACATGCGGTTGCCACCGACGATCGCATGTGTATAAGTAATTGATGAAATTCATTCAGATTGTTCCAAGCTACACTGATGAGCTGTTGTACAGCGAAACACCGTGTCTGTAGATTGAACTATGTACGCTCCTTCACTTCGGTGTTGTTGAGCACTCTGTGAAGTTGCCGTGGGTACCTATTAGCGATAATGCAACGCTCACTACCCTTGTGGAAGTTTGAGCACTCTGGGCCCATGCGCACTTCACGCTATCTGAATGTACTTCACCGATGATGTCCCACATGTGGTTGCCACCGACGATCGCATGTGTATAAGTAATTGATGAAATTCATTCAGATTGTTCCAAGCTACACTGATGAGCTGTTGTACAGCGAAACACCGTGTCTGTAGATTGAACTATGTACGCTCCTTCACTTCGGTGTTGTTGAGCACTATGTGAAGTTGCCGTGGGTACCTATTAGCGATAATGCAACGCTCACTACCCTTGTGGAAGTTTGAGCATTCTGGGCCCATGCACACTTCACACTATCTGAATGTACTTCACCGATGCTGTCCCACATGCGGTTGCCACCGACGATCGCATGTGTATAAGTAATTGATGAAATTCATTCAGATTGTTCCAAGCTACACTGATGAGCTGTTGTACAGCGAAACACCGTGTCTGTAGATTGAACTATGTACGCTCCTTCACTTCGGTGTTGTTGAGCACTCTGTGAAGTTGCCGTGGGTACCTATTAGCGATAATGCAACGCTCACTACCCTTGTGGAAGTTTGAGCACTCTGGGCCCATGCGCACTTCACGCTATCTGAATGTACTTCACCGATGATGTCCCACATGTGGTTGCCACCGACGATCGCATGTGTATAAGTAATTGATGAAATTCATTCAGATTGTTCCAAGCTACACTGATGAGCTGTTGTACAGCGAAACACCGTGTCTGTAGATTGAACTATGTACGCTCCTTCACTTCGGTGTTGTTGAGCACTATGTGAAGTTGCCGTGGGTACCTATTAGCGATAATGCAACGCTCACTACCCTTGTGGAAGTTTGAGCATTCTGGGCCCATGCACACTTCACGCTATCTGAATGTACTTCACTGATGCTGTCCCACATGCGGTTGCCACCGACGATCGCATGTGTATAAGTAATTGATGAAATTCATTCAGATTGTTCCAAGCTACACTGATGAGCTGTTGTACAGCGAAACACCGTGTCTGTAGATTGAACTATGTACGCTCCTTCACTTCGGTGTTGTTGAGCACTCTGTGAAGTTGCCGTGGGTACCTATTAGCGATAATGCAACGCTCACTACCCTTGTGGAAGTTTGAGCACTCTGGGCCCAGAGCGCACTTCACGCTATCTGAATGTACTTCACCGATGCATGTCCCACATAATGAGTGCTCAACAACACCGAAGCGAAGGATCGTACATGTGTATACAGTAATTGATGAAATTCATTCAGATTGTTCCAAGCTCATCAGTGATGAGCTTGGAACAATCTGTACAGCAATTACACACATGCGATGTCTGTAGATTGCAAACGCATGTGGGACAGCACTTCGGTGAAGTACACTCAGATGTGAAGTTGCCGTGGGCCCTATTAGCGATAAGTGAGCATTGCATTATCGCTTGTGGAAGTTTGAGCACTCTGGGCCCATGCGCACTTCACGCTTATCGCTAATGTACTTCACCGATGCTGTCCCACATAGTGCTCAACAACACCGATCGCATGTGTATAAGTAATTGATGAAATTCATTCAGATTGTTCCAAGCTACACTGATGAGCTGTTGTACAGCTGTACAACACGTGTCTGTAGATTGAACTATCTGAATGCTCCTTCACTTCGGTGTTGTTGAGCACATGCTGTGATCGTCGGTGGCAACCTATGTAGCGATAATGCAACGCTCACTACCCTTGTGGAAGTTTGAGCACTCTGGGCCCATGCGCACTTCACGCTATCTGAATGTACTTCACCGATGCTGTCCCACATGCGTGCCACCGACGTTCGCATGTTATCGTAATTGATGAAATTCATTCAGATTGTTCAAGCTACACTGATGAGCTGTTGTTACAGCGAAACACCGTGTCTGTAGATTGAACTATGTACGCTCCTTCACTTCGGTGTTGTTGAGCACATGTGAAGTTGCCGTGGGTACCTATTAGCGATAATGCAACGCTCACTACTTGTGGAAGTTTCTGGGCTGTACAACAGCACTTCACGCTATCTGAATGTACTTCACCGATGCTGTCCCACATGCGGTTGCCACCGACGATCGCATGTGTATAAGTAATTGATGAAATTCATTCAGATTGTTCCAAGCTACACTGATGAGCTGTTGTACAGCGAAACACCGTGTCTGTAGATTGAACTATGTACGCTCCTTCACTTCGGTGTTGTTGAGCACTCTGTGAAGTTGCCGTGGGTACCTATTAGCGATAATGCATTATCGCTAATATACCCACGTGGAAGTTTGAGCACTCTGGGCCCATGCGCACTTCACGCTATCTGAATGTACTTCACCGATGCTGTCCCACATGCGTTTGCCACCGACGATCGCATGTGTATAAGTAATTGATGAAATTCATTCAGATTGTTTAGCTACACTGATGAGCTGTTGTACAGCGAAACACCGTGTCATGTAGATTGAACTATGTACGCTCCTTCACTTCCGGTGTTGTTGAGCACTCTGTGAAGTTGCCGTGGGTACCTATTAGCGATAATGCAACGCTCACTACCCTTGTGGAACTTGATGGTAGCACGCTGCTGAATGCCTACACATGCGATCGTCGGTCACCACATGTCATCATCGAATGCATGCGCCCAGATGTGTGTCAACTTCACAGAGTGCTGAACAACACCGAAGTGTAGGAGCGTACATAGTTCAATCTACAGACACGGTGTTTCGCTGTACAACAGCTCATCAGTGTAGCTTGGAACAATCTGAATGAATTATACACATGCGAGATTGTTCCAAGCTACACTGATGAGCTGTTGTACAGCGAAACACCGTGTCTGTAGATTGAACTATGTACGCTCCTTCACTTCGGTGTTGTTGAGCACTCTGTGAAGTTGCCGTGGGTACCTATTAGCGATAATGCAACGCTCACTACCCTTGTGGAAGTTTGAGCACTCTGGGCCCATGCGCACTTCACGCTATCTGAATGTACTTCACCGATGCTGTCCCACATGCGGTTGCCACCGACGATCGCATGTGTATAAGTAATTGATGAAATTCATTCAGATTGTTCCAAGCTACACTGATGAGCTGTTGTACAGCGAAACACCGTGTCTGTAGATTGAACTATGTACGCTCCTTCACTTCGGTGTTGTTGAGCACTCTGTGAAGTTGCCGTGGGTACCTATTAGCGATAATGCAACGCTCACTTGGAAGTTTGAGCACTCTGGGCCCATGCGCACTTCACGCTATCTGAATGTACTTCACCGATGATGTCCCACATGCGGTTGCCACCGACGATCGCATGTGTATAAGTAATTGATGAAATTCATTCAGATTGTTCCAAGCTACACTGATGAGCTGTTGTACAGCGAAACACCGTGTCTGTAGATTGAACTATGTACGCTCCTTCACTTCGGTGTTGTTGAGCACTCTGAAGTTGCCGTGGGTACCTATTAGCGATAATGCAACGCTCACTACCCTTGTGGCAGTTTGAGCACTATGGGCCCATGCGCACTTCACGCTATCTGAATGTACTTCACCGATGCTGTCCCACATGCGGTTGCCACCGACGATCGCATGTGTATAAGTAATTGATGAAATTCATTCAGATTGTTCCAAGCTACACTGATGAGCTGTTGTACAGCGAAACACCGTGTCTGTAGATTGAACTATGTACGCTCCTTCACTTCGGTGTTGTTGAGCACTCTGTGAAGTTGCCGTGGGTACCTATTAGCGATAATGCAACGCTCACTACCCTTGTGGAAGTTTGAGCACTCTGGGCCCATGCGCAATTCACGCTATCTGAATGTACTTCACCGATGCTGTCCCACATGCGTTTGCCACCGACGATCGCATGTGTATAAGTAATTGATGAAATTCATTCAGATTGTTCCAAGCTACACTGATGAGCTGTTGTACAGCGAAACACCGTGTCTGTAGATTGAACTATGTACGCTCCTACACTTCGGTGTTGTTGAGCACTCTGTGAAGTTGCCGTGGGTACCTATTAGCGATAATGCAACGCTCACTACCCTTGTGGAAGTTTGAGCACTCTGGGCCCATGCGCACTTCACGCTATCTGAATGTACTTCACCGATGATGTCCCACATGCGGTTGCCACCGACGATCGCATGTGTATAAGTAATTGATGAAATTCATTCAGATTGTTCCAAGCTACACTGATGAGCTGTTGTACAGCGAAACACCGTGTCTGTAGATTGAACTATGTACGCTCCTTCACTTCGGTGTTGTTGAGCACTCTGTGAAGTTGCCGTGGGTACCTATTAGCGATAATGCAACGCTCACTACCCTTGTGGAAGTTTGAGCACTCTGGGCCCATGCGCACTTCACGCTATCTGAATGTACTTCACCGATGATGTCCCACATGTGGTTGCCACCGACGATCGCATGTGTATAAGTAATTGATGAAATTCATTCAGATTGTTCCAAGCTACACTGATGAGCTGTTGTACAGCGAAACACCGTGTCTGTAGATTGAACTATGTACGCTCCTTCACTTCGGTGTTGTTGAGCACTCTGTGAAGTTGCCGTGGGTACCTATTAGCGATAATGCAACGCTCACTACCCTTGTGGAAGTTTGAGCACTCTGGGCCCATGCGCACTTCACGCTATCTGAATGTACTTCACCGATGCTGTCCCACATGCGTTTGCCACCGACGATCGCATGTGTATAAGTAATTGATGAAATTCATTCAGATTGTTCCAAGCTACACTGATGAGCTGTTGTACAGCGAAACACCGTGTCTGTAGATTGAACTATGTACGCTCCTACACTTCGGTGTTGTTCAGCACTCTGTGAAGTTGCCGTGGGTACTTATTAGCGATAATGCAACGCTCACTTGGAAGTTTGAGCACTCTGGGCCCATGCGCACTTCACGCTATCTGAATGTACTTCACCGATGATGTCCCACATGCGGTTGCCACCGACGATCGCATGTGTATAAGTAATTGATGAAATTCATTCAGATTGTTCGAAGCTACACTGATGAGCTGTTGTACAGCGAAACACCGTGTCTGTAGATTGAACTATGTACGCTCCTTCACTTCGGTGTTGTTGAGCACTCTGTGAAGTTGCCGTGGGTACCTATTAGCGATAATGCAACGCTCACTACCCTTGTCGAAGTTTGAGCACTCTGGGCCCATGCGCACTTCACGCTATCTGAATGTACTTCACCGATGCTGTCCCACATGCGGTTGCCACCGACGATCGCATGTGTATAAGTAATTGATGAAATTCATTCAGATTGTTCCAAGCTACACTGATGAGCTGTTGTACAGCGAAACACCGTGTCTGTAGATTGAACTATGTACGCTCCTTCACTTCGGTGTTGTTGAGCACTCTGTGAAGTTGCCGTGGGTACCTATTAGCGATAATGCAACGCTCACTACCCTTGTGGAAGTTTGAGCACTCTGGGCCCATGCGCACTTCACGCTATCTGAATGTACTTCACCGATGATGTCCCACATGTGGTTGCCACCGACGATCGCATGTGTATAAGTAATTGATGAAATTCATTCAGATTGTTCCAAGCTACACTGATGAGCTGTTGTACAGCGAAACACCGTGTCTGTAGATTGAACTATGTACGCTCCTTCACTTCGGTGTTGTTGAGCACTCTGAAGTTGCCGTGGGTACCTATTAGCGATAATGCAACGCTCACTACCCTTGTGGAAGTTTGAGCACTCTGGGCCCATGCGCACTTCACGCTATCTGAATGTACTTCACCGATGCTGTCCCACATGCGGTTGCCACCGACGATCGCATGTGTATAAGTAATTGATGAAATTCATTCAGATTGTTCCAAGCTACACTGATGAGCTGTTGTACAGCGAAACACCGTGTCTGTAGATTGAACTATGTACGCTCCTTCACTTCGGTGTTGTTGAGCACTCTGTGAAGTTGCCGTGGGTACCTATTAGCGATAATGCAACGCTCACTACCCTTGTGGAAGTTTGAGCACTCTGGGCCCATGCGCACTTCACGCTATCTGAATGTACTTCACCGATGCTGTCCCACATGCGTTTGCCACCGACGATCGCATGTGTATAAGTAATTGATGAAATTCATTCAGATTGTTCCAAGCTACACTGATGAGCTGTTGTACAGCGAAACACCGTGTCTGTAGATTGAACTATGTACGCTCCTGCACTTCGGTGTTGTTGAGCACTCTGTGAAGTTGCCGTGGGCACCTATTAGCGATAAATGCAACGCTCACTACCCTTGTGGAAGTTTGAGCACTCTGGGCCCATGCGCACTTCACGCTATCTGAATGTACTTCACCGATGCTATCCCACATGCGGTTGCCACCGACGATCGCATGTGTATAAGTAATTGATGAAATTCATTCAGATTGTTCCAAGCTACACTGATGAGCTGTTGTACAGCGAAACACCGTGTCTGTAGATTGAACTATGTACGCTCCTTCACTTCGGTGTTGTTGAGCACTCTGTGAAGTTGCCGTGGGCACCTATTAGCGATAATGCAACGCTCACTGTGGAAGTTTGAGCACTCTGGGCCCATGCGCACTTCACGCTATCTGAATGTACTTCACCGATGATGTCCCACATGCGGTTGCCACCGACGATCGCATGTGTATAAGTAATTGATGAAATTCATTCAGATTGTTCCAAGCTACACTGATGAGCTGTTGTACAGCGAAACACCGTGTCTGTAGATTGAACTATGTACGCTCCTTCACTTCGGTGTTGTTGAGCACTATGTGAAGTTGCCGTGGGTACCTATTAGCGATAATGCAACGCTCACTACCCTTGTGGAAGTTTGAGCACTCTGGGCCCATGCACACTTCACGCTATCTGAATGTACTTCACCGATGCTGTCCCACATGCGGTTGCCACCGACGATCGCATGTGTATAAGTAATTGATGAAATTCATTCAGATTGTTCCAAGCTACACTGATGAGCTGTTGTACAGCGAAACACCGTGTCTGTAGATTGAACTATGTACGCTCCTTCACTTCGGTGTTGTTGAGCACTCTGTGAAGTTGCCGTGGGTACCTATTAGCGATAATGCAACGCTCACTACCCTTGTGGAAGTTTGAGCACTCTGGGCCCATGCGCACTTCACGCTATCTGAATGTACTTCACCGATGATGTCCCACATGTGGTTGCCACCGACGATCGCATGTGTATAAGTAATTGATGAAATTCATTCAGATTGTTCCAAGCTACACTGATGAGCTGTTGTACAGCGAAACACCGTGTCTGTAGATTGAACTATGTACGCTCCTTCACTTCGGTGTTGTTGAGCACTCTGAAGTTGCCGTGGGTACCTATTAGCGATAATGCAACGCTCACTACCCTTGTGGAAGTTTGAGCACTCTGGGCCCATGCGCACTTCACGCTATCTGAATGTACTTCACCGATGCTGTCCCACATGCGGTTGCCACCGACGATCGCATGTGTATAAGTAATTGATGAAATTCATTCAGATTGTTCCAAGCTACACTGATGAGCTGTTGTACAGCGAAACACCGTGTCTGTAGATTGAACTATGTACGCTCCTTCACTTCGGTGTTGTTGAGCACTCTGTGAAGTTGCCGTGGGTACCTATTAGCGATAATGCAACGCTCACTACCCTTGTGGAAGTTTGAGCACTCTGGGCCCATGCGCACTTCACGCTATCTGAATGTACTTCACCGATGCTGTCCCACATGCGTTTGCCACCGACGATCGCATGTGTATAAGTAATTGATGAAATTCATTCAGATTGTTCCAAGCTACACTGATGAGCTGTTGTACAGCGAAACACCGTGTCTGTAGATTGAACTATGTACGCTCCTTCACTTCGGTGTTGTTGAGCACTCTGTGAAGTTGCCGTGGGTACCTATTAGCGATAATGCAACGCTCACTTGGAAGTTTGAGCACTCTGGGCCCAAGCGCACTTCACGCTATCTGAATGTACTTCACCGATGATGTCCCACATGCGGTTGCCACCGACGATCGCATGTGTATAAGTAATTGATGAAATTCATTCAGATTGTTCCAAGCTACACTGATGAGCTGTTGTACAGCGAAACACCGTGTCTGTAGATTGAACTATGTACGCTCCTTCACTTCGGTGTTGTTGAGCACTCTGTGAAGTTGCCGTGGGTACCTATTAGCGATAATGCAACGCTCACTACCCTTGTGGAAGTTTGAGCACTCTGGGCCCATGCGCACTTCACGCTATCTGAATGTACTTCACCGATGATGTCCCACATGTGGTTGCCACCGACGATCGCAGATTGTTCCAAGCTACACTGATGAGCTGTTGTACAGCGAAACACCGTGTCTGTAGATTGAACTATGTACGCTCCTTCACTTCGGTGTTGTTGAGCACTATGTGAAGTTGCCGTGGGTACCTATTAGCGATAATGCAACGCTCACTACCCTTGTGGAAGTTTGAGCATTCTGGGCCCATGCACACTTCACGCTATCTGAATGTACTTCACCGATGCTGTCCCACATGCGGTTGCCACCGACGATCGCATGTGTATAAGTAATTGATGAAATTCATTCAGATTGTTCCAAGCTACACTGATGAGCTGTTGTACAGCGAAACACCGTGTCTGTAGATTGAACTATGTACGCTCCTTCACTTCGGTGTTGTTGAGCACTCTGTGAAGTTGCCGTGGGTACCTATTAGCGATAATGCAACGCTCACTACCCTTGTGGAAGTTTGAGCACTCTGGGCCCATGCGCACTTCACGCTATCTGAATGTACTTCACCGATGATGTCCCACATGTGGTTGCCACCGACGATCGCATGTGTATAAGTAATTGATGAAATTCATTCAGATTGTTCCAAGCTACACTGATGAGCTGTTGTACAGCGAAACACCGTGTCTGTAGATTGAACTATGTACGCTCCTTCACTTCGGTGTTGTTGAGCACTATGAAGTTGCCGTGGGTACCTATTAGCGATAATGCAACGCTCACTACCCTTGTGGAAGTTTGAGCATTCTGGGCCCATGCACACTTCACGCTATCTGAATGTACTTCACCGATGCTGTCCCACATGCGGTTGCCACCGACGATCGCATGTGTATAAGTAATTGATGAAATTCATTCAGATTGTTCCAAGCTACACTGATGAGCTGTTGTACAGCGAAACACCGTGTCTGTAGATTGAACTATGTACGCTCCTTCACTTCGGTGTTGTTGAGCACTCTGTGAAGTTGCCGTGGGTACCTATTAGCGATAATGCAACGCTCACTACCCTTGTGGAAGTTTGAGCACTCTGGGCCCATGCGCACTTCACGCTATCTGAATGTACTTCACCGATGATGTCCCACATGTGGTTGCCACCGACGATCGCATGTGTATAAGTAATTGATGAAATTCATTCAGATTGTTCCAAGCTACACTGATGAGCTGTTGTACAGCGAAACACCGTGTCTGTAGATTGAACTATGTACGCTCCTTCACTTCGGTGTTGTTGAGCACTATGTGAAGTTGCCGTGGGTACCTATTAGCGATAATGCAACGCTCACTACCCTTGTGGAAGTTTGAGCACTCTGGGCCCATGCGCACTTCACGCTATCTGAATGTACTTCACCGATGCTGTCCCACATGCGGTTGCCACCGACGATCGCATGTGTATAAGTAATTGATGAAATTCATTCAGATTGTTCCAAGCTACACTGATGAGCTGTTGTACAGCGAAACACCGTGTCTGTAGATTGAACTATGTACGCTCCTTCACTTCGGTGTTGTTGAGCACTCTGTGAAGTTGCCGTGGGTACCTATTAGCGATAATGCAACGCTCACTACCCTTGTGGAAGTTTGAGCACTCTGGGCCCATGCGCACTTCACGCTATCTGAATGTACTTCACCGATGCTGTCCCACATGCGGTTGCCACCGACGATCGCATGTGTATAAGTAATTGATGATGAAATTCATTCAGATTGTTCCAAGCTACACTGATGAGCTGTTGTACAGCGAAACACCGTGTCTGTAGATTGAACTATGTACGCTCCTTCACTTCGGTGTTGTTGAGCACTATGTGAAGTTGCCGTGGGGTACCTATTAGCGATAATGCAACGCTCACTACCCTTGTGGAAGTTTGAGCACTCTGGGCCCATGCGCACTTCACGCTATCTGAATGTACTTCACCGATGCTGTCCCACATGCGGTTGCCACCGACGATCGCATGTGTATAAGTAATTGATGAAATTCATTCAGATTGTTCCAAGCTACACTGATGAGCTGTTGTACAGCGAAACACCGTGTCTGTAGATTGAACTATGTACGCTCCTTCACTTCGGTGTTGTTGAGCACTCTGTGAAGTTGCCGTGGGTACCTATTAGCGATAATGCAACGCTTACTACCCTTGTGGAAGTTTGAGCACTCTGGGCCCATGCGCACTTCACGCTATCTGAATGTACTTCACCGATGCTGTCCCACATGCGGTTGCCACCGACGATCGCATGTGTATAAGTAATTGATGAAATTCATTCAGATTGTTCCAAGCTACACTGATGAGCTGTTGTACAGCGAAACACCGTGTCTGTAGATTGAACTATGTACGCTCCTTCACTTCGGTGTTGTTGAGCACTCTGTGAAGTTGCCGTGGGTACCTATTAGCGATAATGCAACGCTCACTACCCTTGTGGAAGTTTGAGCACTCTGGGCCCATGCGCACTTCACGCTATCTGAATGTACTTCACCGATGCTGTCCCACATGCGGTTGCCACCGACGATCGCATGTGTATAAGTAATTGATGAAATTCATTCAGATTGTTCCAAGCTACACTGATGAGCTGTTGTACAGCGAAACACCGTGTCTGTAGATTGAACTATGTACGCTCCTTCACTTCGGTGTTGTTGAGCACTCTGTGAAGTTGCCGTGGGTACCTATTAGCGATAATGCAACGCTTACTTGTGAAGTTTGAGCACTCTGGGCCCATGCGCACTTCACGCTATCTGAATGTACTTCACCGATGCTGTCCCACATGCGGTTGCCACCGACGATCGCATGTGTATAAGTAATTGATGAAATTCATTCAGATTGTTCCAAGCTACACTGATGAGCTGTTGTACAGCGAAACACCGTGTCTGTAGATTGAACTATGTACGCTCCTTCACTTCGGTGTTGTTGAGCACTATGTGAAGTTGCCGTGGGTACCTATTAGCGATAATGCAACGCTCACTACCCTTGTGGAAGTTTGAGCACTCTGGGCCCATGCGCACTTCACGCTATCTGAATGTACTTCACCGATGCTGTCCCACATGCGGTTGCCACCGACGATCGCATGTGTATAAGTAATTGATGAAATTCATTCAGATTGTTCCAAGCTACACTGATGAGCTGTTGTACAGCGAAACACCGTGTCTGTAGATTGAACTATGTACGCTCCTTCACTTCGGTGTTGTTGAGCACTCTGTGAAGTTGCCGTGGGTACCTATTAGCGATAATGCAACGCTTACTACCCTTGTGGAAGTTTGAGCACTCTGGGCCCATGCGCACTTCACGCTATCTGAATGTACTTCACCGATGCTGTCCCACATGCGGTTGCCACCGACGATCGCATGTGTATAAGTAATTGATGAAATTCATTCAGATTGTTCCAAGCTACACTGATGAGCTGTTGTACAGCGAAACACCGTGTCTGTAGATTGAACTATGTACGCTCCTTCACTTCGGTGTTGTTGAGCACTCTGTGAAGTTGCCGTGGGTACCTATTAGCGATAATGCAACGCTCACTACCCTTGTGGAAGTTTGAGCACTCTGGGCCCATGCGCACTTCACGCTATCTGAATGTACTTCACCGATGCTGTCCCACATGCGGTTGCCACCGACGATCGCATGTGTATAAGTAATTGATGAAATTCATTCAAATTGTTCCAAGCTACACTGATGAGCTGTTGTACAGCGAAACACCGTGTCTGTAGATTGAACTATGTACGCTCCTTCACTTCGGTGTTGTTGAGCACTCTGTGAAGTTGCCGTGGGTACCTATTAGCGATAATGCAACGCTTACTACCCTTGTGGAAGTTTGAGCACTCTGGGCCCATGCGCACTTCACGCTATCTGAATGTACTTCACCGATGCTGTCCCACATGCGGTTGCCACCGACGATCGCATGTGTATAAGTAATTGATGAAATTCATTCAGATTGTTCCAAGCTACACTGATGAGCTGTTGTACAGCGAAACACCGTGTCTGTAGATTGAACTATGTACGCTCCTTCACTTCGGTGTTGTTGAGCACTCTGTGAAGTTGCCGTGGGTACCTATTAGCGATAATGCAACGCTTACTTGGAAGTTTGAGCACTCTGGGCCCATGCGCACTTCACGCTATCTGAATGTACTTCACCGATGCTGTCCCACATGCGGTTGCCACCGACGATCGCATGTGTATAAGTAATTGATAAAATTCATTCAGATTGTTCCAAGCTACACTGATGAGCTGTTGTACAGCGAAACACCGTGTCTGTAGATTGAACTATGTACGCTCCTTCACTTCGGTGTTGTTGAGCACTATGTGAAGTTGCCGTGGGTACCTATTAGCGATAATGCAACGCTTACTACCCTTGTGGAAGTTTGAGCACTCTGGGCCCATGCGCACTTCACGCTATCTGAATGTACTTCACCGATGCTGTCCCACATGCGGTTGCCACCGACGATCGCATGTGTATAAGTAATTGATGAAATTCATTCAGATTGTTCCAAGCTACACTGATGAGCTGTTGTACAGCGAAACACCGTGTCTGTAGATTGAACTATGTACGCTCCTTCACTTCGGTGTTGTTGAGCACTCTGTGAAGTTGCCGTGGGTACCTATTAGCGATAATGCAACGCTTACTACCCTTGTTGAAGTTTGAGCACTCTGGGCCCATGCGCACTTCACGCTATCTGAATGTACTTCACCGATGCTGTCCCACATGCGGTTGCCACCGACGATCGCATGTGTATAAGTAATTGATGAAATTCATTCAGATTGTTCCAAGCTACACTGATGAGCTGTTGTACAGCGAAACACCGTGTCTGTAGATTGAACTATGTACGCTCCTTCACTTCGGTGTTGTTGAGCACTCTGTGAAGTTGCCGTGGGTACCTATTAGCGATAATGCAACGCTCACTTGTTGAAGTTTGAGCACTCTGGGCCCATGCGCACTTCACGCTATCTGAATGTACTTCACCGATGCTGTCCCACATGCGGTTGCCACCGACGATCGCATGTGTATAAGTAATTGATGAAATTCATTCAGATTGTTCCAAGCTACACTGATGAGCTGTTGTACAGCGAAACACCGTGTCTGTAGATTGAACTATGTACGCTCCTTCACTTCGGTGTTGTTGAGCACTCTGTGAAGTTGCCGTGGGTACCTATTAGCGATAATGCAACGCTTACTACCCTTGTGGAAGTTTGAGCACTCTGGGCCCATGCGCACTTCACGCTATCTGAATGTACTTCACCGATGCTGTCCCACATGCGGTTGCCACCGACGATCGCATGTGTATAAGTAATTGATGAAATTCATTCAGATTGTTCCAAGCTACACTGATGAGCTGTTGTACAGCGAAACACCGTGTCTGTAGATTGAACTATGTACGCTCCTTCACTTCGGTGTTGTTGAGCACTCTGTGAAGTTGCCGTGGGTACCTATTAGCGATAATGCAAACGCTTACTACCCTTGTTGAAGTTTGAGCACTCTGGGCCCATGCGCACTTCACGCTATCTGAATGTACTTCACCGATGCTGTCCCACATGCGGTTGCCACCGACGATCGCATGTGTATAAGTAATTGATGAAATTCATTCAGATTGTTCCAAGCTACACTGATGAGCTGTTGTACAGCGAAACACCGTGTCTGTAGATTGAACTATGTACGCTCCTTCACTTCGGTGTTGTTGAGCACTCTGTGAAGTTGCCGTGGGTACCTATTAGCGATAATGCAACGCTTACTACCCTTGTGGAAGTTTGAGCACTCTGGGCCCATGCGCACTTCACGCTATCTGAATGTACTTCACCGATGCTGTCCCACATGCGGTTGCCACCGACGATCGCATGTGTATAAGTAATTGATGAAATTCATTCAAATTGTTCCAAGCTACACTGATGAGCTGTTGCACAGCGAAACACCGTGTCTGTAGATTGAACTATGTACGCTCCTTCACTTCGGTGTTGTTGAGCACTCTGTGAAGTTGCCGTGGGTACCTATTAGCGATAATGCAACGCTTACTACCCTTGTGGAAGTTTGAGCACTCTGGGCCCATGCGCACTTCACGCTATCTGAATGTACTTCACCGATGCTGTCCCACATGCGGTTGCCACCGACGATCGCATGTGTATAAGTAATTGATGAAATTCATTCAGATTGTTCCAAGCTACACTGATGAGCTGTTGTACAGCGAAACACCGTGTCTGTAGATTGAACTATGTACGCTCCTTCACTTCGGTGTTGTTGAGCACTCTGTGAAGTTGCCGTGGGTACCTATTAGCGATAATGCAACGCTTACTACCCTTGTGGAAGTTTGAGCACTCTGGGCCCATGCGCACTTCACGCTATCTGAATGTACTTCACCGATGCTGTCCCACATGCGGTTGCCACCGACGATCGCATGTGTATAAGTAATTGATGAAATTCATTCAGATTGTTCCAAGCTACACTGATGAGCTGTTGTACAGCGAAACACCGTGTCTGTAGATTGAACTATGTACGCTCCTTCACTTCGGTGTTGTTGAGCACTCTGTGAAGTTGCCGTGGGTACCTATTAGCGATAATGCAACGCTTACTACCCTTGTGGAAGTTTGAGCACTCTGGGCCCATGCGCACTTCACGCTATCTGAATGTACTTCACCGATGCTGTCCCACATGCGGTTGCCACCGACGATCGCATGTGTATAAGTAATTGATGAAATTCATTCAAATTGTTCCAAGCTACACTGATGAGCTGTTGTACAAGGAAACACCGTGTCTGTAGATTGAACTATGTACGCTCCTTCACTTCGGTGTTGTTGAGCACTCTGTGAAGTTGCCGTGGGTACCTATTAGCGATAATGCAACGCTTACTACCCTTGTGGAAGTTTGAGCACTCTGGGCCCATGCGCACTTCACGCTATCTGAATGTACTTCACCGATGCTGTCCCACATGCGGTTGCCACCGACGATCGCATGTGTATAAGTAATTGATGAAATTCATTCAGATTGTTCCAAGCTACACTGATGAGCTGTTGTACAGCGAAACACCGTGTCTGTAGATTGAACTATGTACGCTCCTTCACTTCGGTGTTGTTGAGCACTCTGTGAAGTTGCCGTGGGTACCTATTAGCGATAATGCAACGCTTACTATCCTTGTTGAAGTTTGAGCACTCTGGGCCCATGCGCACTTCACGCTATCTGAATGTACTTCACCGATGCTGTCCCACATGCGGTTGCCACCGACGATCGCATGTGTATAAGTAATTGATGAAATTCATTCCAATTGTTCCAAGCTACACTGATGAACTGTTGCACAGCGAAACACCGTGTCTGTAGATTGAACTATGTACGCTCCTTCACTTCGGTGTTGTTGAGCACTCTGTGAAGTTGCCGTGGGTACCTATTAGCGATAATGCAACGCTTACTACCCTTGTTGAAGTTTGAGCACTCTGGGCCCATGCGCACTTCACGCTATCTGAATGTACTTCACCGATGCTGTCCCACATGCGGTTGCCACCGACGATCGCATGTGTATAAGTAATTGATGAAATTCATTCAAATTGTTCCAAGCTACACTGATGAGCTGTTGTACAAGGAAACACCGTGTCTGTAGATTGAACTATGTACGCTCCTTCACTTCGGTGTTGTTGAGCACTCTGTGAAGTTGCCGTGGGTACCTATTAGCGATAATGCAACGCTTACTACCCTTGTGGAAGTTTGAGCACTCTGGGCCCATGCGCACTTCACGCTATCTGAATGTACTTCACCGATGCTGTCCCACATGCGGTTGCCACCGACGATCGCATGTGTATAAGTAATTGATGAAATTCATTCAGATTGTTCCAAGCTACACTGATGAGCTGTTGTACAGCGAAACACCGTGTCTGTAGATTGAACTATGTATATATATATATATATATATATATATAGAGAGAGAGAGAGAGAGAGAGAGAGAGAGAGAGAGAGAGAGAGAGAGAGAGAGAGAGAGAGAGAGAGAGAGAGAGAGAGAGAGAGAGAGAGAGAGAGAGAGAGAGAGAGAGAAGAGAGAGAGAGAGAGAGCATTTAAATCAATTCGGTGTTTCAATCAATTATTACAAATTGCTTTTCATGAAAGCCGATTAAATAGTTACATAATTAGTTGTATATACAGATTATTTTTGTATTTTTGATAAAATGTGAATAATTATAATATATTATGTGCATGTATTTCATTAATTTGAGTTAATTTAAATGATTACAATTTTTAGTGTGGGAAACTAAAGGTTGAGACATAATTTTTAAACGATTTTAAGCTTGTTGCTAATCTTGCTTCATTAGGTAGACTATTCCACAGTTTTGCAACATCGTACGCGAAACTGTCTTTTAAATAATTCGTCTTCGGTTTTAATAAGGCGATTTTCATGTCGCGATCTCGAAGGTTGTAATTTTCCGAATAATTGCACAAGTGTAAGTATTCTAACAGATATGGAGGAGCTAGGTTGTTATGTGCTTTATGTACGAGAACAACTTTATGATAATCTCTCGTTTCCTGTAACACCTTCCAACCCAGTTCCTCTCTAATTATATAGGATCGGACATCATAGCCTTGTTGTGTGATAACACGGCCAGCACGGTTTTTTAACTTTTGTACTCTAGTTGCTTGGAATGCCGTCAGAGTATCCCAAACAATGTCACAATAATCAAATAAAGGCTGTATTAAAGAATTGTAAATTGCAAGGGCCACCTCTTTGGAAACAAGTGGACGCGCCTGCTTCAAGCCTGCAATTGCTTGTGAAATATTTTTTGACATACAATCAACGTGTTCATCCCAAGCAAGTCTTTCATCAATATGCACACCTAAACATTTAGTGAATTTAACACTTTTTACTTTATGACCGTCAATATTAATTTGCGATAGATTTCGAGTTTTATTAAGGTTATCGTCCGATCCTATAAACATGTGTTCTGTTTTTGTGGCGTTTAGACTTAATTTGTTTGCTAGTAACCACTGCTTTATGTTGCTCAGGTCTTTATTAGTTGATTGAATAACAGTTTTTAATGATCTACCACTTGTGGTTATATTTGTGTCATCAGCATACATTCGTGGATTTGAATGTTGCACACAATGCGGTAGATCATTTATGTAGATTAGAAAAAGCAGAGGCCCAAGAATTGAGCCTTGAGGTACCCCACATTTTATTTTCTTGAAAGAAGATAAACAACCACTTATAAAACAACATTGAGTACGGTCCGTAAGGTAGGATTCAAACCATTTAAGCGTTGGAGCAGACAAACCATACAAGCCTCTGTAGTAAAATAGAATGATCGACTGTATCGAATGCCTTCGACAGGTCGAGAAACACCACCGAATTGAATTTACTATTATCCATATTAGTGTACCATTCCATTGTGGCATCGAGTAAAGATGTCGCAGTAGAATGGCAACTTCTAAACCCTGATTGATGTTTGGATAATAGATTATTTTTCTGTAAATAGCGGTATAGCTGGTTGTAAACAATTCTTTCAAACTCTTTCGCAATAGGCGATATGACAGAAATTGGTCTATAGTTATTCATGTTAGCTTTTAGGCCAGACTTATAAATTGGAGTGACCTTTGCAACTTTCCAATCTCCTGGGAAAACCCCTGAGCGTATGGAATTATTAAAAATATAGCAAAGTGATTCCGATATCACTGGTGCTGCCTCTTTGACCAAGCGACAGGGGATTTTATCAAGGCCTGTTGCTTTATTAGTTTTAATGGTTTTGAGAAGCAGTTCAACATCTGTTAACGAAATTTGGTCCAAATTAAAGGTGCTCGTTGCTGGAGTAACATATTCCTCAAATCCTTTGGTGGAGCTAGGTAATTCGGCCGCTAAATTAGGACCAATCTCAGTAAAGTGCTCGTTGAACAACTCAGCTATTTCGTCTTCACTGGTGAAAGTGCTAGATTTCTGAGTTATAGTCTGAATATTGTGTTCCGCCTTGTTATTTCGTGACATAACCTCGTTTATTGTTTTCCAAATTTCTTTTGGTTGACCTGATAAGTCTTTGAAACGATTGAGATAATATTTAGATTTTGTTGTTTTAATTGCATTATTCAGCCTATTTTTTGCATTCTTATAGTCCGCCCATTTTTGTGAGCTATTTGTTTTGATAGCAAGAGCTTTTAGTTTATCCCGAGCAATTATTTGTCGTTTAATTTCGGAATTTAACCATGGCGATTTTTTATTTCTTATTCTTCTCTTTTTGAGTGGTGCATGTTTATCAATTACTGTGAGAAACATATTTTTCCAATTTTGCCACATGTCATTGGGATTATCAAATGTTTTTATGTTATCCCATGGCATGGAGCTTAGATCAGTTCTAAAACTTTCCGGCTGAAAGTTTTTAAAATTTCTCGATTCAACTACTTTATGTTTCTTTGTACACGGAATTGCTATTTTTCTGACTGCAAACACTAAGCAGTGATCACTAATACCTAATGGAAGGACACCGCTGCAGACAATTCTGTTCGGCATGTTCGTTAGTATTACATCGATTAGGCTTTTACTAGATTCGGTAATTCTAGTGGGTTCATTGATTAACTGTGTGAGTTGATATAACTCAGCAAGCCCTTTAAACAAGCGTTTCGTTTTATTAGTCTCTGCAGATAGCAAATTCGTATTTAAATCACCCAGAATAAATAACTCTTTGCCTTCATTATCAACTTTAGCAATAATTGTTTCTAAGCATTTATAAAATTTATCTCCATTGGGAGGTCTATAGCAAGAAAGAATTGTAAACGCTTTACTATTGGGCTTCATTACATCAATGCACACAGCTTCTATTTCATCAGAAATTATTTGTGGTCTCCATTCGTAGTTAATTGTATTTCGGATATAGAGGGCTACTCCTCCACCGCTACGATTTCTGTCCTTCCGAATAATGTTGTAGTTCGTTAGAGCTACGGACTCATTTGAGATAGTAGCATCTAATCTACTTTCATTAATAGCTAGGACACCAAGATTTTCGTTTTCGACCCATGCACGTAACTCATCAATATGGCACAATAGACTAGCAATATTAATAGAGGCTAATTTAAAACCTCTAACCTGTGGAATGTAGTGTGTACTTCCTTTAGTTTCCCACTCGGATACTCAATATTGATTTATATATGACTTGAAGTCTCTTGCTAATAAAGATGTTCCTCTAGTATTGAGGTGAATACCACGCGAATTTAAACTACCTAGATTCATGTCCGGGTGAGGTATCATTTGCCAATCCCTAGACCGGCTAAATGATCGCAGAATTTTGTTTATTTCTTCACTTGCATTGCTTGCTTTCTTGGAGTCATTTCGTGGTGTAAGCTCCGACACTGCAATTTTGGTTTCCGGTGATTTTTGTTCGATGAATTCACACAGTTTGACTATCTTTTCGGCTACGTCTCTTGGGTTTTCGTCTTTGACGTTGTTTGTTCCGACGTGCAAGATTATTCTTGAAGGTTTGGTTTCGAGTGTCGGAATTGAGTGATGGTGGAAGTCGTCCACTTTGGCCCCACTATATGAGCGTATGACCACTTTGCTTTGTTTGTCTGACATTCTCCACCCTTCGAGTCTCGAGATTACAGAGTCGCCCATCACTACAGTCGAAGATCGTTTATCTCCACCCGCCGTTGTTTCCTCTGTTTTCGAGTTTGGCGTTGAATTATCTTTGTTGCGATTACGATTGCGATTTCGTCTTGTTAATTTAACCTCAGACCAAGGTTGTTCATCATCCTTGTTTGTGTGTTCGTTGACGTTGTCGTGTCGTTTGCTGCCTTGGGGAATTGTCGATGTTCCTTGATCATAACTCTTTGGAACCCGTGATTCATTTGAACGATTGTGATTTTGCTCTTCAACCACAATGTTTAATGCACAGATGAGATTTTATCTTTCTTGTTGCAAGTTTCGGATAGTTCCTTTGTATTCTTTTACTTCGTCTTTTAAGTATTCGAGCTCATCGGTAAGCCTCTTTACTTCTTCTCCTTCGCACGACTTAGTAGTATCCGTAAAAAGTTTAGATTTCATAAAAGATAACTCTTCTTTAATATAAGTGAGTTGTTCTTGAATATCGTGATAATCACTGCTCTTTCCTACTGGAAGAGAAGCTTTTTCTTCCTTCTTGTCCGCAGTATTTAACAATGGCGGCGAAGAAGATGCTTCGAGATAGATTCAGAGATTGTCCAGAAGATTCAAATATTTTTGTCAAGAGAGAGAGAGAGAGAGAGAGAGAGAGAGAGAGAGAGAGAGAGAGAGAGAGAGAGAGAGAGAGAGAGAGAGAGAGAGAGAGAGAGAGCGAGAGAGCGAGAGAGCGAGCGAGGGGGCGAGGGGGAGGAGGGAGAGAGGGGGAGAGGGAGAGAGAGAGAGATAACCTCGAAGTTTTATAATACAATTGAATACCACGGTCTCGAAGTTTAATATGATATACAGCTTACCAAAGGGACTTGATTCTCCTCCTTCATTGCCATCTGAACACTGTTATCTGTCTGGCTTAGTATCAAAATCAATACGGGCAGTAGGTATATTTTTACTTGATATCATCTGTCTACTTTAGATGAGATATTCATTGCACTTACGATTAGATTCGGGATTGCTTTCAAAATCACTATTACAATTGCCATTGGCCTCCAAATCCCCACTATAGAGCAGAAAACGTGGGCGCGTTTGCGGTCTTGTTCCGAGAACCTCGTCCATTTCCTTGAAGAATTTTGGCGACTTTGCAGCACCAGCACCAGATCTAGCTATTTTGTCTTTGTAAGTTCGATATGGCCATGACTTCGGATGATGTCTCCTATTGGTGCAGTATATAATAGGTATAAGATATAGGGCCAAGCACAGATCCTTGAGGTATTCCATATTGTAGCGGTTTGCTGTTAGATTTAACATTATCGATAATCACAAACTGCTTCCGGTCATGAAGATAAGATTCAAACCATTTCAGAGCTTGACCTTTTATCCCAAAACGATTTGAAAGTCTTGCAATGAGCAACCCGTGATCCACAGTATCAAATGCAGCAGATATATCAAGCAGTAACAGTGCTATACAGTTCTTCTTATCTATTTGGATGAGTATGTCATTCTGTACTTTGAGAAGTGCTGTTTCGGTACTGTGGAGCTTCTTGTAAGCGGATTGAAACGGTTCGTCCATATTGTTCATAGTTAAGTGAACCTCCAGTTGGCAAGCGACAGCCTTTTCAATTACTTTAGCAATGAACTTTAAATTTGAAATCGGCCTGAAATTAGGATATATCTCGGAATCGAGGGAAACTTTTTTCAAATTTGGCTTAATCATTGCTGTTTTCAACTGAGTGGGCATAGTGGCAGTTTGCAAAGACAAATTTACTGTCTTAGTAAAAACAGGCATTAGAGTTCCTTTGCATTTGTTTAGAATAAAAGCTGGTAAGGGGTCAAGTTCACTTGATTTGATTTTATCCAAAAGATGTTTAACTTGGTTATCATTCATGATTTCAAATTGCCTGAGCTCGATGTTACAGGGTCGTTCATCTGACCAAAGGTTGTTGGCATGACAGACATCGTCTGATAATTCTTTCTGTATTTTAACAATTTTCTCATGAAAGAAATTAACAAAGTTATTAACAAGTTGGGTAGTCGTAGTTTCTGTAGGATAGCGTTTTTCTGGTTTTCGATACAATAGCTTATCAACAGTATTAAAAAGGACTTTCTGATTGGATGAGTTTTCAGCAATTATAGAAGAATAGGAGCTTTTAGCATCTTTAATCATGTTGTTAACGATTTTGCATTGCTCAGCATAGAGTTGTCTGTCGATATTGAGTTTGGATGCACGCCAGCGGCGCTCAAGCTTTCTGCGATGTTTTTTGGCAGTATCAATATCATCATTGTACCACCTGGCTGATGGGCGAAGTGTGATCATACGCTCTTTGACTGGTGCATGATTGTCCAATATTTCATTTAAGGTTCTTTCATAGATGTCAATTAATATAGATATATCAGTATGGTTTTCCAATAGAAGATTTGTATTGTTAAGGTCATCATTGAAACTGTCTAAATTGATCGAGCGCAGTTTCCGATATTGAATTTTGGCTTGGACCGATTGTGGTTTTTCCAGCCTTAGCTTGCAATGCACGGCGACGTGATCCGAGAGCATGGGATCATTTGTCTCAACTTTCGTTACTAGATCGTCATCAGAGCGCGTTAAAATTAAGTCCAATGTATGCCCATGTTTGTGAGTTGGACCAGTAACATGTTGTCGCATATTAAAGGATTTGATGATATTTCCGAATCTAATAACGTGTGGGTTTGTACTATCGTCCACATGATAGTTAAAGTCACCGACTATTAGTAGATTACCCGGAGTGACAACTAGTTGTTCGACAAGGGTCGAAAATTCATCAAAGAATGTGGAACTATTTAGGCCATTTGACTTCGAAGGAGGTGGTCTGTATATGTTCACAATTCTTACGCAACCGTTTGAGCATTTAGCAATAACATCAACATATTCAAAAGACCTGAACTTTAGCACAGTTTGTTTGTTAATTTGGATGCGTTTTTTCAGTAATAGACCAACCCCGCCGCCTTTCGAGTTTTTCCTATGGACATGATGAAAAAAGTAGCCAGTAGGGCATAGTTCGCCAATCGAGAAATTGTCACAATCAGTGAGCCAAGTCTCTGTCAAGGCGAGAATATCAAGATCGTGATCAACAGTATAATCTTTAAGGGCATCGGCTTTGTTTTTAATTGATCTTGAATTGAATAGACAGAAATCAATTTGCACAGAAGGATGTTGTTTAATTGCCACTGGAGAGATGTTAATTTGAATAAGATTTTTGAAATTAGCATGTCGAGGCATTGAATAATGACGAAGTTCATCAGCGTTTCTTGTCCATCGATTTGTTTTTCCAATATAACGATATTTCGAGCCATTTCTTCCAGCTCGTGTTCCGCGGCCATGAAAGATACCGAGATATTTAAGTTGACTTATGACTGTTGGCTGGACAAACTGAGTATAGTTCTTCCTAAGACCCATAAGAGTAGTTCTATTATAGCGAGACGTTGTAGTTTCGAATATTTTCGTTGTAGTACAGGTGTTGCATGGACCAGGATTGCGTTCAACATCCAAGTAGATAGTGATATCCATTTTAAAAGGCTTGAGAGGTAGGGAGAGGCAAAGCAGCCCACGCTTGGTAGAACGAATTAGTGGGAACTTCAGTTTAGACATAGATTCACAGGCAAGTCGTCTAATCTTGATGTGCAATGTTAGTCCTTGATTTAGGTGAGAAAAGGCTCCAATTTCACAATAGGTGTCTGCAAGAAGTTGACAATCATCACCAATGACTTTGTGATAGAATAAAGAAGGCAGGAACGCACTTGATAATAAAAACATATAAAAATACATAGAACATAGAAAGCTCAAAAAACGTGGCTGCCATCATGGCGCTCAACACAATGTAATCCCAGTGAGTTTGTCGCTCAATTAACAACATTCATTCAACAATAATAAACCAGACCAAAAACGCAAACGTAATACAATGTAAACATAATGTAAACATAATCACTTTTGTGAAAACCGTGCGGTAGTTATATGAGATGAAAAAGTAACGCAGTTTCGGCCTTATCTTAGACTAAATGCCCATGCTTCTGGACTTTCAACCAGAAAACCGAACAGGAATTCAGTGATATCTTGAGACAGAACACCTTTTTCACATTCCAGGAGTGCAATCTCCAGTTTTCGTCTTTCATAATCACTAACAAGTTCCATCAAGCCTTCCAGAACTCTGCATCAGTAACACCACCTTTTCCATACACAGCACAGGCAATGAAAACTTTGTTGATGGTCAGAGAATCACTCCACAGTAAAATATACGTATCCTCTTCTATATCTGGGCTTATTCGTGGAACAAAGATAATGCATTGTCTGTATCTTCTTGATAATATGACAACATGTCTTTCTGACGGTCTCTCTGTTCACAGTGAAGCTTTTTCCCGGACCAGAAGCCATTACCTTTCTTAACATCTGTAACCTTCTCTGATTGAAATCCTATAAAAAAACGATACGAATAATAACTTCTTTAAAAAAACATAGAATATATGTCTAATGCAAACTAGCACTGATCAATCATTCACATTCACGATATCAACTAACACTCTTTTATTCGAAAACAACGTGTAAGATTGAAGGAATGCACTTCCGAATGGCAATTAAACAGTCAACGGTGGGGTTCCGCAGGGAACCGATACTTTTCCTTGTGATGATTAATATCTATTGTCATACTGGACAGACCGATGGAAATACGTCGATGATAGTTCAGTTACCTCGAAGTGTTATAAGAAGTAAGGGTAAATAATATGCATAAATTAGAATCTTTCATAAATATGTAAATCTTTTAACTACTACTGATGTAATTTAACCTTTATAGGTTACAATATCGGTTTTTAATATATCGGAATTGAAATTGAAACACTTACTCAAATTACAAGAAACGTGAAAACAAACAAATTCCTTGGCATTCTCAAAAAAAACCCCACCATATAAACGCACACACCAGATTATATTTCTGAAATTATTCATGCTTTCTTGTGCTATATCAAGTTATCCACGTACTTTGAGTGCGTGTACCATCCGCCAATTATTTGCCAGAAATTAGGCAAAATAAAAGTCGAATAATTTTGGACCATCAAATGCATTTTTCCTTTCGATAGAATTCATATTCGGGACCCATTCCTGCATTTTAGTTTTCAATCAACAAAGTATTGACAGAAGTCGAAAAACGACTTTAACCTCTGTTTTTATGTGCTCTATAAGTAAAATAGCCTTATTCAAGAACAGCTAGGGAATAATAATCAAGTACGCAGTGATGAAGAGGTCAACTTTGCGGCGTGCAAGATTTTTCTCATGGTAATCAATAAAGATAAGTCCCTTGATTGTTTTTTAAGAGGCCATTTTATTTATAGATCACATGCAAAACATAAACATCTCGAGTATTACTGCTGTAAAATTTAATAGTGAATGAAAAAGATGTCCAGCAAATTATGTCATCAAAATTATAAGAGCAACCATACATTAATTGTTCTTCAAGACATATGCATACATGCAGAAAAAGGTACAATAAATGTTTGCACATTCATAACACAGATTTTGCATGACATTGACAGCTGCAGGATACAATTTTACTCCATTAATACTGTATGTAGACTTGCCAGTTACTGACATTTGAGTATTTGTCATCTACATCGACAATATGTTATTTAATAGCATACTTCGCTCGTGGACTACGAATAGGTTTTGGGCATTGTTGCTTGACCATGAAGCTAACTTTGTTTTCTTAGGAGAAGGTCATCCATTACTATTTGG
This sequence comes from Paragorgia papillata, assembly GCA_035771165.1. Lineage (NCBI taxonomy): Eukaryota > Metazoa > Cnidaria > Anthozoa > Scleralcyonacea > Coralliidae > Paragorgia > Paragorgia papillata. The sequence goes on from JAWNZC010000051.1 coordinate 603,185, forward strand.
CAACGCAGAGTCTTGTCAGTTTACGAAGCTCGATTGAATATGAAATCGTCCACGCAACGACTCCATTAATTCGCTTTCAAAAACTTTTATCATTATTCCAACAACGTCTAGTACATCACAATTAAGAACTGACTACGATTCATAATTAAAATACTTACTGAATTTGGAAAAACTTCCTCTTGCTGAATATCCCGTTCCTTGTCAAATATCTCGCTCCATGCGACCATGCTATCAACAATGACTTATAAAATACTTGGTGTACAGTAGTTATTTTGGCTTCGGTGGTCTGTCGCGAGTCAATCGTTTTATTTTTTATTGGCTCCGAAGGCATTCTTTTGTTAACTTACCTTATCTTACATTACATTACATTACATTACATTACATTACATTACATTACATTACATTACATTACATTACATTACATTACATTACATTACATTACATTACATTACATTACATTACATTACATTACATTACATTACATTACATTACATTACATTACATTACATTACATTATACGGACGACAGCAATGTATCTACTCGTGCATGCGCAGTAGATACAAAAACCATAGTTAATAGAAAATATACATGGTTTGGAAACCCAGCAAACTTCAAAGCGGTTAACAATCAAGCTACGATTCATGTTGAAAGGTACATGAAGGTGCCAAATCCTTTGTCTTAAGGTTTATTAATATTTAAACAGTACGGTTGAGTGATTGAACCCAAACGTTGCTATTGGATGATTACTTCATTATACAGAAAACACAATATGTTCAGTAACCGTGAAAATGCAAAAATTTCCATCAACCTGAACAAAAACATAAAACAATGACTTTTATGGGCTTCCAAACCATGTATATATTCTATTAACTATGGAAAAACCAGACATGGTTTATCTAGAAGGGGGGAACAATCCCCCACACACCCACTACCTACACCCCTAGATTCCTTTCTTTGCTAGTGATCTATCACTCTATAGACAGTGAGGAGTTCAGTCAATCAGTATACAGGATTTGTAATAGACCACTACTTAATGTATTAGTAATCCCAATTATAAGTATATAAACTACCCCCTGGTTATATATATCAGCCCACTCAAAACCCTGAAAGTGAGTACTGCCATTTAAAGCACTCGTCTTTAACACTGCAGTTACAGTAAACATGGTACTATACTGTCAGTGCATATTACACAATCACTGTGATTGCAATTGTTATATTCAAATTGCCATGAAGGTGGTTTTAGAGTTGATAGGAAAAGGCTAGCAACAGAATTTCATCATTGAAACATTGAATGACATATGAAGTTTATAATACCCAGTACCCACTAATCAAGGGTTATTCATTTCTAAATCAATCTTTCAAATCACAATGCCATAATACTCACGGGTTAAAATCGAGATCCCCCCACCATATTGTATCAACCTTCATTACTAATTAACCATGCAATTTACAACAAACATTTGTTAATTCACTAGAAGCTGTGTGTTTTCAGGTACCACCTAGTACACAGAACTGCAATTATGTTGGGCCTTATATATGTAATCGAGGTTTGCAAGTTATTAATACTAAGTTTGAAGACCAAATTTAAAAGAAAAAAGTTATAATAGACTATTTTGTGGAAGCCCCTGATTTATAGAAGGCTCTCGTCCACCTAAGTCAACATTTTTCAGTGATTAATTCACAGGTAGAAAAAATAGTCGAGCATGCGAGTGCCACTTACAAGAAATTTTCAGCTTTAGTTTTGGATCAATTGCTCAATATGGGCACCACAACTCAATTTAACATAAATGATCTACTCGACAAGTCCATATGAAATTTTGTATGTTTAGGTTGTGCTCACAGGGAAAAAAATCTATATTTCCCACCCCTGCTTATTATAACCTTCTTTTTGTGAATTTGTAATTTTTTTTATTAATTAAGAGGAGATTTTTTAGATTATCGAGAAACTGGCGCTCAAAAATACCGTGATCCTTTGCGAAAAAACAGTGAATTCTGTTCTTTTTTGGAACATGGCGGTGAACGCTGTAATTTGTTGGATTTTTTGCTTATTGATCTAATAAAAACTCACTCATTGTTACATGTAATACTTGAAATGTTGTCTTCAATACAATTTCGTCCACTGGAAGTTGGTGCAACATCTTCACGGCGCTTTTAACGGCAACAACGTGCTTCATTAGATTTTATGGGGTTATGTTCGACAGCAGAAGGCACACAGGTAAGAATATTTCACTTATTTATTTGTGCTACTAGATGATTAGATTTCTTAAAAAAAATTATATGGGTAGGAACATATATTAGTAAGCTTTGTGTCGTACCTGCATCAGTTTGATATTAGTCGCACATAATTAACCTTTTCGCCCGTTCAAGTGATAGACATGTGGTGTTGATTTTGAAAACCAAAATTTTGTTGGTTCCAACAATGTTTTGTTCAGATTCACTTTGAAATTGATGTTGATCTCAATAATGCTGTATTGTTTGTGAAGAAGGGTTGTCATATTCCAGAATAAGCCTGAATCAATGCATGTATTGAGGAGTTTTTTGACGATTAACGTTTATTTTTAGTCTTGAAACTTTGTTATTGTATGCCATAAATTCGTACCAACTAACCAAGTAGAGATATTCAGAAATATTAGATATTTTTACCTTAAAACTAATTGGCACACCGTGAACCTTATGGTACATTACATTCGATCGGCGAGGTTTAAAACCATCGTTGTTTTTTAAAAAAATAAGCGGATGGTCCTCGCAATATTTTTAAAGTAAATATTACAGTTTTTGCATTTTCATCATTTTATTTTAAAATGGACACCTATTGCTTTCTTGGTTATAAAATATTTTAATTAATGACTAAACCTTTAAAGGTTTGCTTACTATGTAGTTTTAAAAGCAAGTATTAATAGAATGTCAGCCAAAATCTAATAGAAAATCCAGAAAAATAATTATCAGGGTTTTTTATAATGAAAAGTTGCCAGTTCTTGCCAAATGGGCCAAAAAATGTTTGTGGGCATTACTAAAATATAAAAATAACTCTTAAATTCAATTGGCACACTACATGGTATACTTTATCTTCTAGTTTAATTACTACTCTCCAAAATAAAAATTATTTAAAGAAATTTTAGGTGGATGGTCCTCGCAGAATTTGAGCATTTTTGTACTCTTATCTGTTTTGTAGACTGTAATTTGATTAAGGTGGCAATGCGAGGTTTTATTTCTAAAGCAAAGATTATAGAAAACGTTGGAAAACATGTGCAGTAGATGAATGTTGTAGTAATCAATTCATACTACTGTAGTACTGTGCAAAGAAACATATATGTAAGGCTGCAGTGGTTATCAATAGGAAAGGTCTAAGAAATAAAGGGCATGTTTATATGAAGGCAATTAAGTGACTCGAGCTAAGCAAATTACTTTGAAAAGGTGAGATCTCAGCTGGTATAAGAATTAAGGTTTCCCAGCTTGCTGTTTAAATGAATATATAATTATAAACTATATATACGGTATATAATCCGATATAAGTTTAACTATTTTATGTAACTTATGGGACTGGGGATGGGTAACATGACTAAAAAAGCCTGGGCTTTAAAATTATTTTTTTTATAAATTGTTCACTTCATTTAAATTCAATATATTAATTTGCTTTTTTAGATTTTTGTGGCTATGCCTAACTCTGACCAATATGTCAAAACTGCCAATATTTATGGAGTACGTATACAGTATACTGGCTGTAACTGGATTTGGGAGCTAGTCTTGTACAGTAATAATTAGTAATCGATTAGCATGTACATAAACTTGAAGTAATATGTGAAAAAAAAATTGTATTAATTAGCTTTGTGATATTGAATTTTTGTGAGTGTACTTATTCAGCTTACACATTACTATTGTAAACATGTTTATCAATTATCAGCTATTGGAGTGGTGGTATTTGTTTTGCCCGGTTTATACCTAAACAAATTTCTTTCCCAGCTTCCCCCAACAACCAGAATGTTGAATCTGCCAACTTTTGTGCTTTTGTGGCTTGACCACAACTTACTGTCTATAGGATCAGGGAAGGGGAACACATCATATTGTAATGGTAGTAATGCACAAATCAGTGTTAAGCCTGAGGGGGGAGGGGGGAGGCTGGGCAAAAGGTGGGGGGGATTTTTTTTAAATGAAGTGTTCAAAAGCACAACCCTGGGGCTGAGAATTATGATTTCCCATCTCCACCCTGGGGTCACGATTCAAGAGCAAATGTCGTAGGGAGGGGATACAGACATTTACCAAATCCCCCACCTTTGCCCAGCCTGCCCCCCCCCCCCTCGGGCTTAACACTGATTCGT